>CM075773.1:71915762-72515762 GCA_037974665.1 Ehretia macrophylla
GTGTTTCGCTCAACTCACTTTGGCTTTTACCCTCTAATAATCTCACACACTCTGCCTTTTTCCTATCGTATTCTCCTTCAAGTCCCTAGAACTTACCAAGAATACCAAGCAGCGTAATAATCAATTTCGAAACCTGATTTTTTTTTCAGACCTCTAAGACTCTGAAAACAAGGTTAGAGAAAGAAAATTGACCAAAACTCGAAGAAGGAAACCTAGAAAAATAAGGAAAGTTGAGAAAAATCTAATAGAAATCACAAAAACGCCCAGAACTCATACTAAACGATGGAATTTGGCCCTAAGAGGGTGGTGCCCATAGTATACTATGGGTTCTGCTCAGAACACCGTTTTCCTTCATAAAAGTTTAGTCTTGAGGGCTAATTCAATGAAAATAAATTTCTGCCTCTATTTTTTTTTTTTCTGTTTTTCTGTATTTTCTTGACTTTTTTTTTCTTTCTTCTTTTCTTTTCTTAATTTTTCAGAGATGAAACCAATGAGAAAATAACAAGAACTCAAGTTTAGAAGCACAAGAAACCCTAATTCAAGATTCTAGGATTTGGCCAACTGAAAACAAGAAACGGAATTGAAAAAAATCTTAGCAAGAAAAGGAATTGAAAACTAGAAAGACACAGAATTGAAAAACTAGCAAGAACAAGGAATCAAGAAAAGGAATTGAAACAAGACTCAATCAAGAACGAATAAAGGAATTTAAATACCTAAACCTAGACACACGAATTGACCAAGAAAACAAGAAAAAAGATAGGCAAACCTGATAAACCTAAGCTCTGATTACCAACTGATACGAACCTGGTCAACATGTGCCAAGACCCAACACCAAGATTGGTAAAACAAACCCAAGATCTTTCAAGAATGGATGGAACCGCGACCCTTTGCCTAGCAAGACAAGAACCTTGGTATAGTGAATATGATGGAAACTGCGACCCGTTGCTTAGAAAAGCAAGAACCTTGGTATGGTGAAGACGCCACAAACGGGGATGGAAATCCGCTTGATAAGTCAAGGTTGAACGCCACAAGGAATCCCTTGATAAGTTCAAAAGAGTCTCTTGGAGAACTCAAGGAGAATAATCTCACAATTTAATTTCAGAATTGTCTAACTTTATTATCACAAAAAGTGCCTTATATAGGCAATAACAAATAAGTATCCTGCTTGGAAAAGGACTCCTAAACCCTAGCCCAAGTAGGAAAAACGTGAATAGTAACTAGGTCAAAGGAAACAAACTTGGAGACCAAGAAAAGACTCCTATTAACTATTCACGTGAATAGTGACGTGAATAGTAACTAAAAAGGAAGCAAACTTGCAGCCCAAGAAAAGTTCCTTTCTAGTGTGAACACCTAATCTTGTAGCCCAAGAAAGTCTATCTCCTAGTGTGAACACCTAAATTCGTCCATAGGAAATTAAACTAAAACTGAAAACTAAAACTAGGATAAAATTACAAAGAAATCAAATCTTGACTAAATCTTCAAATCTTCTTGAAACTTCTTGAAGAATCTTGAAGTTCTTGAATCTTGAAAATAGAATCTTGACTTGAATCTTTGCTGGAAAATTCATCCAAAAGGTTCAATGAATGTGGACGCCCAATTGGTTCATTGAATGTGGACGCTTCAATTGGTTCATTGAATGTGGATGGCTGGTTCGCATCAACCAGAAGCCGAGAAAGCAACTGTATTAGCCTGCTGTTGAGGTCTTGCAATACTAGGCCTATACCGACCCTAAGACTGGGCTGGCCTGTACTGTGACTCAACCTGATAGGACCCTTGCTGAAACTGAGGCCGATAGTAACCCTACTGACCCTGCGGTCTAAAAGAACTCTGCTGTGCTGGTGGCCTGTACACAACCTGCTGTACTGGAGGCCTATACACTTTCTGCTGGCCCTGCGGCTGAAATGGCCTCTTACTAGGCTGACTAGGTCCAATCTGTTCCTCTTTTCTTTTCTCCAACCTAGATGCTGCCTCAAAGGCCTCAGAAAACACATCGTACTGATTTAGGGCCAACACATCTTGAATCTCGAGCCTCAATCCCAACATAAACCTTCGAGTCCTACGCTACTTATCCGCTACAAACTCCGGTGCATATTAGGACAATCTGGTAAAAGTGGCCTCATACTGAGCGACTGTAGCATACCCCTGAACTAAGGACATGAACTCCGCTTCTCTCATTTCCCGTGCAATCCTCGGGACATACTTCGCCCGAAACGCCCTAAGAAAGGTATCCCAGACATAAGGAGTACCTCTTGCCTCTCAACTGACTCTTATTGTGCGCCACCATTCCTCTGCCTCACCATCAAACAAGTAAACGGTATAAGTGACTTTCCTCTCATCAGTATAGTCTAGAGGATCGAATATCTTCTCGATCTTATTAATCTAAGCTTCCGCCTTCCTATTATCTGGCTCTCCCTAGAACCTCGGTGGATAATAACCCAAGAATTCCTTCAGTGTACCACGCTCGTGGTAACCACCCTGAACATTCAACAACTGAGTCTGTAATGTCTGTGCTTGGGCAGCTTGCCTTGCCATAATCTTCATCATCCTATCCATGGCTGCACCAATACGGTCATTACCCTGATTTTGGCCCAGTGCCACATTACCCGGTGCCTCATCAACCACCTCAGGCTTACCTTTGGTTCTTGGTCTACCAGCCATTCTACGAATCAAAGAGTTAGCACAGGTTATAGCACATAAACAGGCTATAAACAATTATTAGCACATAAAAAACAAACTCACATAAAGCACATAAATCACTTAAGTATCAATCACATAAACAAATTGATCACATAACCACATAGTCACTAAATCACATAATCACTTAATCATATTAACACACATTTCACTTTTCTTTTACTTCATACATACTTTCATGCTAAGACCATTACCCACATTCCGAGAATACCCCGGCTGACAACTAAACATGCGCTTTGATACCACTTAATGTAACGCCCCAACTCGACCCCACCTACGATCAGTCAGGACGCAACGGAACTCCAGCAGTATAACGACAGTAAACAGGACACCGAGGCTCTAAACCAACCTCTTATAACTCATACAACCAACTCCACAAACAATTCAATAATAAACAACACAACCATAATATACATTAAACAATCTTTCACTATAACATCCATAAGTTATACGCCTCCGTTCCAATATCATACATTTACTATATAACATACATTTTTAAAATAGATTATAACTAATCTAGTAGCCTAATCATATTCCAAAACAAGACTACTAAGCTAGCAACATTTAATCCACTATCTTTAAAACATCTTATACATCATAAACTTCTAAGTAAATACATACCAACTAGCTTTAATATAGAAGATAACAAAAGTATACAACATCTCAAACATCAAGGACAAGACTCTGGCACATAGGACTCGTCCACATATAGCACATTATCATCTTCTGGAGGCACGTACCCGTAATCTGGATCGGTAACACCTGTATGCATGCAATAATTGAGAGTGAGCTTATATAAAACAAGCCTAGTGAGGATTCGATAGATCTCTTAATAGTATTTACTATACTCCTTGGAAATCATCCTTTGAGCAGGAAACACATAATAAACATCATAACCATATAAGCACACAATAATAATAACCAATCAATAAAGGATACTCTAGTTGGTGTAGTTCCAAACGCTATCACGATTTCAACCATTCTTCTTATAACTCTCCATTACTCACGCACCCGAGGCACCTCACTAGCCCGTCCCTCTATGGCACCTCCACCCATGCGAGCTGGGGGTAGCCTCTGATAGTCATGTCATTATCAACCCGACGACCCAATGCCGCCCGAGAGGTGGCATACACATATCAAGACTCATAACAATAATAATAATCATTCATATCTCAGGAGGACAACATATCAAGTTGACTATCTCCCGGCTCATCAATAATCAATAATCAATAATCAATTAATAACATTTCAACAATATATCATCTAATAAACAATTAACAACACAACAACGAAGTTAGATGACAAAGTAGACTATCCAACTTAACATGCAATAACCATACATCCAAACCCTAATCTAACCATTAATAACTCACAATTCATTCACTCAAACACCGCTCAAACATCCAAACACATAATTCAAGATTTTAAAGAAAGACAACCAAAACTTCTAAACGTTATAACTTAGATTCTACTAATCTGATAACCTCAAAACCAGTTTCTATCACTCACCCACTCAGTCAACACATTAGCCCCTCGGAAATCAACCATAATCCATCCAAATCAAGCCCAACAACCCTAAAACCTCAATGCACCTAGGCTGACTTTTTCGGACTTTCACACCGACATCACAATCGAAATTTCGGCATTACAACATTACTACCACGTAATTAACAAACTTTTACAAGCTAACAGCAATCGATTCCAACCACCACAACTCCAATTATTCAACAATTAGCCAACAACTCAATTTTAATACCCGAAAAATAAAAATTCATGCTACAACGGTTCAAATTTTATATAAACATATATAAACGATCATTAGCATGCACTGAGCAATAATATAACATCAATTCAACATTCTAACAGTTCAAAATTCAATTATGAAAAGACATAAAAATGACATTTTGAGATCTAGAATTTTTCTCTCACCTTTGATGTGTTTTGATGCAAGAAAGATGTGCAATGAGTGCCCAACAAGTGAATTCAAGCTTTGGTTGACAAGATTTGGCCTTCAAATGTAAGTTCTAATGAAAATTCTTTTTGAAAACCTTGAGTTTTGTTTCCCTTTTTTCTCCAATGGTGTTCTCGGCCTTGTGTGTGTGTATGAGTGTGTTTTGTAAGCTTTTAATATGTGTTGGTGACATATATGCAAAGGTCAAACAAAATAAAAGAAAGTCAAAGTTGACACTTAGTTAATTTTTATTATTTTTAGTATTTTAATTCTATTTTAGACTATTTCTTGCTCAAAACAATTATACAACACTTAGACTATTTTAAGTAGTTTATTTTTAGGTGACAAGAAGTTTTACATTCAAACATTTTCACCGGATTCAGTTTAAAACTTGACTTTTGCAAAAGAATAAGTAAAAACCCTTTTAAATTCCTAAGCCAATTTGAAAAAGACCAGTTTCAAAATTATAGCGGACGTGTTTCAAAAATACTATTCACAAAAGTCGATGATAAAATTTCGGATGCCATTTTTGATGAAAATTACATGAATGCACACATAACATGTATTAGGAATATAAATCTCATATTTAGCACATTCTAACTCATATAACACATAAATAGGTCAAATCACGCAAATCAAGACAAAGACACGCAAATTGAGACAAAGATAAAAATTGGGGTTTCACAACCACCATATTTCAGGAATACTGTGTTGGATGGAAAGTTCTTGATTTCGTGATAGTTTGTTGCTTGAAATAGATGCCTTATGTGTTATGTGGCCTGAGTTGTAAAAGGATGCAAAGATGTATGTTTTCATGTATTGTATGTATTTAGTGTTAAAAGGAATGTAACTTAAGTTTCATTAGATAATTGGAGTGGTATGATAACCTAATTTATGTAATAGGTTAGTTTAGTTTAAATGCAAAGCATATATGTATTGTCTAAAGGAAAAAAGCTAGGTTAGCTTGGTGTTTGGTTTAGAATTGTACATTTGTTGTGTTTAATTGCTTAGACCCGAGGCTTAGATGGCCTTGAGGAGTTGTGTATGTTTGGACACAGTACTGGTCAATTTATCTTATGCTTGTAGGTTTTGGTTTGCCCTAGAAATAGGGAAGACTCCATCCGTTTTTCCTAAAAATTATGCCCAGGTTTGGTATTGGGTTGAGTTTAGTTTGATTAATAGAATTCCCGGTCTTGCGAGGGGCCGGGGTGTTACAAGTGGTATCAGAGCTTAGTTAGCTCATAAGCCGGGATAGGGTCCTCGGCCTGTCGGGTAGTAACCCTTGGTTGTGTGCTTGTTAAGTGTGTCTTGAAAGTGTATGCCTGTATGTGAAATTATGTGTCTTGAATTGAATGTGTGCACCTAGGTGATATAGTTACGTGTTATGTGCTAAATGTATGTTAAGTGAAGTGAAGTGGTTAGTTGCACATCGAATTGACCTCGTGAATCAAATCGACCTTGTGAATTGTTATTTGCTTGAAGTATTGCTTGTAATACGTGTATTGGAATGTCTTGAATTAGTTGTGCCGTGATTTGAATTGGTTATGTTGTGATTAAATTGATTGTCGTGCTTGAATGACTTTGATGATTAAACTGTTTTATAAACTCTTTTATAAACATGCTTGCATAATAGTTTAAAGCATATATGTATAAATGTGATATCTTGGCATTCATACATGTCCTGTTGAAATGGTGAGAAAGACTTCTTCATCTCCTTGAAGATAAGTGGTTTGTAGCAGGCCCTCCAAGTTATGTGGATTAGCAGGAATGAGAAGTATTTGGTTAGGCCTTTATTTGGGAGTTGGTGTTTGTCTTTGGAGCTTGGTTATTGGCATTTCTCTAAGGCCCTCCTCTGTGCTTAATAGTTATAAAAGAGTAGCTTTCTTTTGGGGTTCTATTTGGTTGTTCTCTGGAGCATTCTTTGGTTTTCTTATTGGGTATTCTTTGGTATTCTCATGTTGGCACTTCTCGGTGGGTTTAGTATTTGGAATTTCTAACAAGCTTATCATGTGGTATTATCTTCGGTATTTGCACTCTGATCTCTTTATTGGTATTATCTCGCTGCTTTTAGTTAGGATTTTATTCTTCTTCGGTATTTGTGCCAGCGAGATTCTTATTGGACTTCTATACGATATCATCTACTGTATTCAAGCTCAGTTTCTTATTGGTAATCTTTACAGTACCTTTTCTCTGGTCTTTATTGGTATTTTCTCGGCACTCTTGGTTAGGGTTTCTATTCGGGTTTTCCTACGAGCATTCTTATTCAGTGTCTTGCTCAGCAACCGATGAAGATTAGTTAGAGTTAGATTTCAAATGATGCTGCGTTCTATTGGAAGAAGAATTGCGAGGACGCAATTGTTTTAAGGGGGGAATGATGTGATACTCCGAACCCGGCACGCATTTAATGGCATTTAGGTGCATTTAATTGATTGTTTAACTTAGTTAATTTATTCATTTTTGCATTGATTTCATATTCCTTTTTAGAAATATTCTAGTAATACTTACATTAATTATTTTAAATGAATATTAACTAATTTGGTTATTTTTAATACTCGGTTTTGCTTTATTATACTTATTTACTTTATTTTCAACTAAATGAGAAAAGTAATTCAGAGTCGGAGTAGGTTTTAAACAATTCTACTTTTCAAAAATTATATTTTTATATTATTGCTCATCATTTTATTAGCGATCGTTTATTGATCGTTCGATCGTAGCGCATCGAAAATGAAAGTTAGAGAAATATTTCTCGGACTTAGTGAATAGTATTTCTAGTTTAATTTAGCTAGTTTTAGTTGGATTTCATTAAAATTGCATTGTTTTAACTTGGAGAAGATTAAATGCCACCAAAGTAAGTTAATTTGACCATTTTTCACTAACTTTTGACCAAGCATTTAGCCTTTGACCATTTTACCCCTTTGTGTCATCTTTTAAACAAAGGAAAAGAAAAAAATAATAAAACAAGGCAAAAATCAACACCATGGCTGAAACTTCAACAAGAAAAAAAGAAAATTTTGCTTTGCATTTTTCTTCTACAATTTTGAGTAGAATTGAATGAGGATTGAGGCTAGGGTTCTTGTAAGGCTTCTTCTTCAATCTCTGTGAGGGTTTTCACGCTTTTGTGCATTTTTAATGAAATTTGAATTTTGTTTCAATTTCTTAGATTTGTTATATATTGTGTTTAAATGCCTTTTGTTGCTTGAATTAGGTTTTGCAATGATCATAGAGCATTGTTTGGTAGTTATTTAGAGATTTTTACAGCTAGAATTGCAAAATTAAATTGAGAAAGAATATGAATAGTGTTTTTGAATAGTAAAACCCTAGATTTTTGGATTTTTGATCCGAATTGAGTTTTCTTGATTTGGTTATGTGCCATTAATGCTAGAAAGATTAAATGTACAATAAAAAATGGGTTACCTTTTGTTAAATTGAGAATTAGACATTGAAACGTAAAGGGGCTATTTGACCGAGTGTTGACCGTGCTCGAATTGAGTTGGGGGTTTGGCTTGTGGGTGCATGGAAGCACTTTTGGTGCTGTTGTGGCGTTGATTGAGTTACCGGTTAGCATAGATGTAGTTCAAACGCAGTAGGTGGACTTTCGGGCTTCGGTTGGGAAAGTGAGGTTTTATTATATAGAAACGTGTGTTGTAGTGCCAAAGTAAGGGTAGTGAAGACAGTTTCCCAATCCTGTAGCTTGTTTGCTCGCAATTGCCTTTGAAAGTTAGAGATTGAATAGTGTTCCTTGTAGATTTTGTGTGATGGACTAGTATTGCTTGTTTAGCTAATGTTCTTGTTGTTGTGATTGATTATGAATGCTTGATATCTTGTATATTGCCACTAATCCGCACTTTCATGCTATCGCTCATTTATTGCTTGTATCTCGTATTGCATTGTATAGTATCAGGCGCATGAACGATGGGCCTCTCTAGGCAGTCTCAAGCTGCCAGGGTTAGGTTGCCCTAGCTCCCTGTCCGATTCCCATTCTCGCTAAGGATGCCGCCCAGGGTGATTTGGGTCGTAGATGTCTCGGGGTACATCTGGATTACACCCAGTAGAAGTTATAAGGTTGTTGCATACTTACTGTCATCGTTGTCAACATCAAGCTCGAAATTGATGTATTGCTCATGAAATGGTACATTGTTTGTATTAGTGAACCATAGCCTTCAAAGTATGGTATAGCTTTGATTGGTTATGTTATGCTTTCCTTGATTGTTTACTGTGTTACTGTTTATATTGATTGCTTTCTTATTGATTATATTACTTAACTGTACCTATTTGCATTGCACGATCTTCTTTCTTTCCACCTCGATAAATGTTCTGCCCTTACTGAGTATACATGTATTGTAAACTCACTTCTCACCACCACATTTACGGAATGCCGTGTTAGATGGAAAGTTCGTAATTTCATGATAGTTCATTGCTTGAAAGATATGCCTTATGTGTTATGTGGCATGAGTTGTAAAAGGATGCAAAGATGTATGTTTTCATGTATTGTATGTATTTAGTGTTAAAAGGAATGTAACTTAAGTTTCATTAGATAATTGGAGTGGTATGATAACCTAATTTATATAATAGGTTAGTTTAGTTTAAATGCAAAGCATGTATGTATTGTCTAAAGGAAAAGAGCTAGGTTAGCTTGGTGTTTGGTTTAGAACTGTACATTTGTTGTGTTTAATTGCTGAGAACCGAGGCTCGGATGACCATGAGGAGCTGTGTATGTTTGGACACGGTACTGGTCCATTTATCTTCTGTTTGCAGGTTTTGGTTTGCCCTAGAAATAGGGGAGACTCCGTCCGTTTTTCCTAAAAATTATGCCCATGTTTGGTATTGGGTTGAGTTTAGTTTGATTAATAGAATTCCCAGTCTCGCAAGGGACCGAGGTGTTACAGAGCTAGATCCTCGCATATAGCTCAGTGAAGAGGTAAACAAAGAAGGGTTTTCACAAAGGTTTTATCTTTTCGTAATCAGTTTGATAAAATATGTCATGCACACAAGGATATTCGAACGAGAATACAAGATAAACGATCAAGATTCAATAATATTAAACAACCTAACTCTTCCAAGATATCATTAGGTCCCGACCTATAGGAGGATCAATGAGTCTTGAAATAGAAGGGACAAAACATTTGGTAGGCGACATATACCAGCAAGCCTTACCTCTGACTGAAGGTCTCTTACTACCTCAGTAGGTGAGATATACTGGCGAGCCCGTTGCTGCTTAGAGGTCTCATTGCTACCACATTTATTAATGGTTGCAACCGACATACTTAACTGATTCAAATACATTTGCAATTGCCAATAGCACTATAAATATTCATATAAACATTTTGATTACAAGGTCATTTAGTATTAGTACATAATAATGAGAATTTGCAAGTTGGCTACTTAAACAACATCACCTACCAATAGCATACACTAGATACACCAAGCAAATCTTAGATCTACAATACTAGAATTAATCTGATTTATGTATAGAATCGAATCTTATCGAATGTAGATAACTCTAGAATCAAACAAAACTCAATTCGGAGTTGAATTGATCGAGTTATAGTCTTCGAATAATTGTTGCGCGAAGCTGTCAAGAAAGTCGGAAGAGTAAGTCGGGCGAGTAATTCAACCAGCTTAGTCGACCGGCTTTTACAGAGAATTGGATCAAATGTCGGTCGAGTAGTCGGGCGAGTTTAGACGACCGGCTTAGTCGACCGGCTTGGGCAAAATACACCCGTAAATTTGCATCTTTTGCTCAATTTCTTGTCATCTTTCCTCCAAATTTCAACTAGCATTCTAGCATACTCAAGATGATTTATTAACAACATTTATGAGTCCCAAAAACCAACCACAACACCCTTCCATCTACAATCAATATCCAAAACCTAGAATCTAATATAACTCATAAATATTGAGATTAACATTCCAAGTTCAAAAATGCTAGTTCCATGCTTTCCATTGTTGCATACAAGTTACACATATATTCAATACACACATAAGATCCATACTAAGCTCAACCTTCAACTTTTCAAGAACCTCCAACATAGATTAGGCAAATCCTAGATCTACAACACATATATATTAGATCATCAACATGAGCTCCATACGAACATATAAGCAAGATTAATCAATATATTTATATCATAAAATCTTGGATGAGCTTTAAAACTTTCAATGAAAACTCCCTCACCTTTGTTCTTGAGTGTAGAAGCTAATGGAGCAAGAAACACTTTGAAAAATGCTTAAAGATGCAAGAAGGATGCTTAACAATGGCTTGAAATCCTCTCTTTTGTTCTTTTTCCTTTCCTCTCCTATCTTTTCTTCTCTTTCTTTCTTTTCTCCTTGGTCAAATTTCTGAGTTGTGTGTGTGTGTTTGTGTCGTGTGAGTGAGTGTGTATTAGTGTGTGTTTGTGTAGTGTTTTTGTGTATGTATGTGGTGTAATGTGTTTATTTTTTATGTATTAGTTAGGTAGGATGTGAAACCCCACTTTCCTGCTTATCTCGTTTTACGTGCTATACCTCGTTTTGCGTGCATATGATCTGTTTATGTGCTATAGGACCTAGGAAGTTATAATTTTGATGTCAATACTCTTAATACGTGCTAAATGTGCATTCATGAAATTTTCATCAAAAACGAAGTCAGAAATTTTATCGTCGATTTTTAGTGAATAGTATTTTCAAAACACGTCCGCTAAAATTTTGAAACTGGTCTTTTTAACCCTTCTAGACCTAGTCAATGGACTTTAATAGACCTGTGTTTGATGAAAACGGTTTTAAAATCGGCTTAAGAATTTATTAGGGTTTTTACACCGACTTTTGCGAAAATCGAGTTTTAAGCCGACTCGGGTGAAATTGTTTGATTGTAAAACTTCTTGTCACCTAAAAATAATTTACTTGAGCTAGCTTGGGTGTTGAATAATTGTTTTGAACTTTGGTGATCAAGAAAATGCAATTAAAGTCATTAAAACACAAAAATACTAATTAAAACTAACTTTGACTTTATTTAAAATTTTGACTTTGAAGCTTATATCACCTACACACACTCACACAACACAAAAACACACACATTGCCGTGAGAAGGAGGAGAGAAAAAGAAAAGAAATTTCAAAGCTTTTCAATCCAATTTTTCAAAGAAAAACTTGGTTTTCGTCCGTAGAACTTCGCACCAACTTGGATTCTGCTTGTTGGGCACACATAGCACGCATTCTTAGGCTTATATCGCATCAAAGGTGAGAGAAAAATTCTAGATCTCAAAATGTCATTTTTATACTTTTGCTCATAAATGAAAATTTAACCGTTAGAATTGAAATCTGATGATAGATTATTGCTCCTTGCATGCTAGGGATCATTTTGATACAATACTACGAATTTCTGTCGGATGTAGCATAATTTTTATTTTCCGGGTATTTAATTTTGATTAAAATGTTCAAAGTTGAATTAAATGAGTTGTGTTGATCGAAATCGATTGCCGTCGATTTCTAAATACTTGATAATTACGTGTTAGCACTGTTGTAATGCCGAATTTTTGATTACATTTTTCGTGTGAAAATCCGGAAAATCCAGCCAATACATCCTAGGGTTTTAGGGTTATCGGGCATGATTTGGAGGTGTTATGGTGGATTTCCAAGAGGGCTAATGTAGTAGGTTGAATGGGTGAGTGATAGAAGCTGATTTGGCAATGTTTGGATTAGTAGATTGTAAGTTATGAATTTTAGAAGTTTAGGTTTTCATTCTTTAATTTCTTGAACGATGCCTTTAGATGGTAAGGTAGTGTTTGAGTGTTGAATGGTGAGTTGTTGATGAGTAATTTAGGGTTTAATTGTGTATATAATGCATGTCCGGTTAGATGGCCTACTTTGTCATCTAACTTCGTTGTTTGTTGTTTAATTAAATATTGATGTTATATTGATGTTATTGATTGATTATTATTGAGTTCGGGAATCGGGCACTTTCGTTGCTGATCTCCCAATTGATTGATTGATGATTGATGATGATTATGGAGTCTTGGTATGTGTGTGCCACCTCTCGGGCAGATTTGGGCTGTCGGGTTGATAACGGCATGACTGCCATAGGCTACCCCCAGCTCGCATGACGGAGGTGTCATGGAGGGAGGGGCTAGTGAGGTACCTCGGGTGCGTGAGTAATGGGGAGTTATAAGAAGAACAGTTGAGATCGTGATGGCGTTTGGAGCTACACCAAATAGAGTATCCTTTATTGAATGGTTATATAGTTATGTGATGATAATGTTATTATTGTTGTTGTGTATTTACTTGCTCAAAGGACTAAATCCAAGGAGCGTAGTGAATATTGTCGAGATCTATCGGATCCTCACTGGGCTTATGTATATAAGCTCACTCTCTATTATTGCATGCTTACAGGTGTTGTAGAGCCGGATTACGGGTACGTGCCTCCTGAGGAGGAAAATGTGCCTTACGTGGACGAGTCATATGTTCCTGAGTCTTATCCATGATTTTATGTTGTTTAATGTCTTGTACATTAGCTTAATAGACTTTTATATGCTTTATGGTTCTTATTGTAATAGATGTTGAAAAGATGATGATCCAAATGATGTTAACTTAGTGGCTTTCTTTTGTCTATGATTAAGTTGTTAGATGGGTCTCAACTTATTTTTGAAATGTATGATAAGGTTGAGCTATTGTATGTTATGTTGGAACGGAGGCAGATAACGAAGACTGATTATTGTATATTACGGTTATGTTGTGTGTTGTTATGCTGTTGAGGAGTTGTTGTTTGTATGGTTATGGAATTGGATGTTTAATGTTATTAATGAGGTTGGTTTAGAACCTCGGAAATCTATTTACTGTCGTTATGCTGCCGAAATTCCGTTGCGTCCTGACTGATTGTAGGTGGGGTCGAGTTGGGGCGTGACATAGGATATTTTCCTAAGATTCCAAATGACTAGAGTGCCCTCGAACTAAATGTCTATTTTCTAGCTTGCCATCTTGTTATATCCTAACTAATTTAGTTAGCTATTGTGATATGGTGGAATTTAGTTAACACCTACGATATTAAATACACGTAACAAACATGAATGCACGTAAAACGAAACATGTGCACATAAAACGAGATGAAGACACATTAAATGATATAAATGAACATTATTAAATTTAAATGCACGTTAATTGATACAAATGCATGTTAAGTAGCACAAAAATATATGAAATGCTATAAAATTACTTTGAGCTCTGTACTGGCTCGGTACAGGGTCTCACAACCTCCCCTCCTTAATAGAATTGTGTCATCGCAATTCCTGCTTCATATGATGATTCTTCAATAAACAGCATCTACCCTGAATGAAGCGTACGAGTTTGAATGCCAATTGAGAATACCATATAAGAAGACCGAATAGAAATATCGGATGAAAGTTCTGAATAAGGACACTGAACTTCAAATGCTGCTAGAAATATACCGATAAGAGTGTCGACTATCGAAGACCAAATACCAACGAGAATTGCCCGGATAAAAGACCGAATGTCAAATAAGAGTTTCCATGAGAAAGCCCAGAAAGAATTCCAAGAAAATACCATGTGAGAAATCCCGAGAAAGGAGGCCAATTACAGGCTCCGAATAAAAATGCCTAGAGAATTCTCATTAAGAAGCCCAAATCAAGAATTCCAAAATAGAACACCAATTATGATTGTCGAAGCTGGATATCAAATAAGAAGGCCGCATAGAATTTCAAATATTTGACATTAGTTGCTGAATAAGAATTTCAAATAATGATCCCTAAATAAAAGTACCAGATGAGAATCCCATTAGCTAACTCCTCGCAGTAGAGTGGCATTTTCTATAACCCGATCAACATGAATACCACAAGATACCTCCCAAACCAATCCATACCGTTATAATTGCATCATCTGTAACAGAAAGTAAAAGGAGGACAACAACAACTCTTGACCTTTAACTGGAATTTCTCATGCGCCAATTGCACATACTACTCAATCACCAACTTGATGTCATGCACATAGGCACTTCAATGATGTAAAACAACTTCCTACTTACATATCAACACGTTGCACTCAAGATAATATAGGAAAGGTATGGGCAACTGCGAGGTCAATCAATATTTTAGCTCATAGGTCTAGAATATGGTTTACCTTCAACCATGGCTACGGCCTGCAGTTCAGGCACGACTCTTCTCCTATCTTGGACATTCCTTAGCTCAGTGTTGGTCACTCCCACATCCAAGGCACCTGCCAGACTTTTTCCAGCACTGGGCTTCAGTGTGCCCTTTTTGGTTGTAATGAGTACACATGACAATCTGAGAGGTAGTCTCACTTACTGATGTACCACGAGCTGACTGGGTGGTTGGGGTTTCTTGCTGTTGTTTAGTAACAACTGGTCCTTCTTGACTCTGGCCATGACTTTGAGTACCTTTACCGATAGTCAACCTTTGTATTTTCCGCCGTTTCGGGCAGTCTTTCTTCTGACCCCTACTCGGTTGACTCGACCATGCCATTTCATCTTTATTTCCTTTCTCTGCTATTGTTGCTGTAGAAAGGGTCTCACCGTAGGTGGAAAATTGTAGAAGGACCAAGTTGTCTCGAATCTCTGGCCTCAACCCTTGAATAAACCTTTGGACACTTTTTTTAGTAGTTTGTACTATTCCTAGAGCATAATGTGACAGTTGGTTAAACCGGGCTTCATACTGCGCAACAGTCAAATCCCCTTGCTTGAAAGTTATAAACTCATTCCTCCGAAGTTTTCCCTTGATCCCGAGGGTTCTTCCAGCCATTCTTACTCCATCAAAAAGAGGCACCACCAATATGATATGTACATATGCAATTATGTTACATGAAGAACAAGTATGCATACATGTAATTATATTAAATGAAAAGAAGCTGCAACATAATGCATAATTATTATGTAATGCAACATTTTCATTAAAGTACAACCTAGCATATAGATTTCATATAGGCAAGAAGCAGTTATGGCATGGAAGTCACATAAGATTCACACAAACACGTATAACACGTAACTTCATGTAAGATTATCAAACACATAAGCTCACGTAAGCATACCTAAACTTCTAAGCATGTTCCTATCCTAGGTCTTCTACCCGCAGACCAGTGGTTTTAAACCCAGACTATGCCTAGCTAACTAGCTAAACTCTAATACCACTTGTCACGACTATTTTTCCTTCATTGCTAAAACGGTCTCTGATACCACAATAATGACAGGGAATTAAAATTTAAGCTTACGAATCTTCAAGTGTTCTAGGGTCGTGATGCCATAGGCTTAGGAAGATCACTCCGCCTAAATTCGTTAAGGCACCATACAATTGCCTGAGCACTATTAACCATAAAATAAAACATCTAACTATTTATTACACCAATTCTAATAGCACCCATTATACAAACTTCATCACTAATGGATAATATTACAACCACCTAATACAAACTTACAAGACCTGGATTCACTAAGTTACTTTACACAAATCCAACTACTACAACTAGGCTTCGAAAGAGTAATATATCAAGATAGTTACGTAGTTAAGTGTCCACGAGATTAATACATTACATCAAATAAATCACATGCCTAACTCATTCTATTACAACAAAGGTTAACTAAAACGAGCAACTACTCTTAAGCTAAGCTCCAGCTTCGGACAACCTGTAATAGTGGAAAAAATGGGTGAGCTTGATCCTCGTATGTAGCTTAGTGAGGAGGTAAACAAGGAATGGTTTTCGCAAAGGTTTTATCTTTTCGTAATCAGTTTGATAAAACATGTCATGCACACAAAGATATTCGAACTAGAATACAAGCTATACGATCAAGATTCAATAACATTAAACAACCTAACTCTTTCAAGATATCATTGGGTGCCAACCAGTAAGAGGATCAACGAGTCTTGAAAGAGAACCTCTGACTAGAGGTCTCCTTACTACCTTGGTAGGCGAGATATACCGGTGAGCTCATTGCTGCCCGGAGGTCTCGTTGCTATCGCATTCATTAATGGTTACAATCGGCACACTTAACCAATTCAAATGCATTTGCAATTGCCAATAACACTATAAATATTCATATAAACATTTTGATTACAAGGTCATTTAGTATTAGTACATAATAACGAGAACTTGCCAATTGGCTACTTAAACAACAACACCTACCAATAGCATACACTAGATACACCAAGCAAATCTAATCCTGCTGCATTAGCCTAACTTAGGAGGTAAATTTTCCAATGTCCTCAAGCTCCAATTAATCTGATTTTGTTATAGAATCGAAGCTTATCTATTGTAGATAACTCTAGAATCAAACGGAACTCAATTGGGAGTTGAATTGACCGAGTTATGATCTTTGAAAATTGTTGCGCAAAGTTGTCAGGAAAGTCGGACGAGTAAGTCGGGCGAGTAACTCGACCGGTTTAGTCGATCGGCTTTTACAGAGAATTATGTCAAATATCGGTCGAGTAGTCGGGCGAGTTTAGTTGACCGGCCTAGGCAAAATATACCCATAAATTTGCATCCTTTGTTCAATTTCTTGCCATCGTTCCTCCAAATTTCAACTAGCATTCTAGCATACTCAAGATGGTTTATTAACAACATTTATGAGTCCCAAAACCAACCACAATACCCTTCCATCTACAATCAACATCCAAAACCTAGAATCTAATATAACTCATAAACATTGAGATTAACATTCTAAGTTCAAAAATGCTAGTTCCATGCTTTTCATTGTTGCATACAAGTTACACATATATTCAATACACACATAAGATCCATATTAAGCTCAACCTTCAACTTTTCAAGAACCTCCAACATAGATTAGGCAAATTCTAGATCTACAACACATATATACTCAATCATCACCATGAGCTCCATACTAACATATAAGCAAGATTAATCAATATATTTATATCATAAAATCTTGGATGAGCTTTAAAACTTTGAATGAAAACTCCCTCACCTTTGTTCTTGAGTGTAGAAGCTAATGGAGCAAAAAACACTTTGAAGAATGCTTAAAGATGCAAGAAGGATGCTTAACAATGGCTTGAAATCCTCCCTTTTGTTCTTCTTCCTTTCCTCTCCTCTCTTTTCTTCTCTTTCTTTCATTTCTCCTTGGTCGAATTTCTGAGTTGTGTGTGTGTTTGTGTCGTGTGAGTAAGTGTGTATTAGTGTGTGTTTGTGTAGTGTTTTTGTGTGTGTATGTGGTGTAATGTGTGTGTTTTGTATGTATTAGTTAGGTAGGATATTTTCCTAAGATGTCAAATAACTAGAGTGCCCTCGAACTGAATGTCTATTTTCTAGCTTGCCATCTTGTTATATCCTAACTAATTTAGTTAGTTATTGTGATATGGTGGAATTTAGTTAACACCTACGATATCAAATACATGTAGCAAACATGAATGCATGTAAAACGAAGCATGTGCACGTAAAACGAGACGAAGGCACATTAAATGATATAAATGCATGTTATTAAATTTAAATGCACGTTAATTGATACAAATGCATGTTAAGTAACACAAAAATATATGAAATGCTATAAAACTACTTTGAGCTCTATACTGGCTCGGTACGGGATCTCACAATACGTATCATGATAGTTTATACTGTATTGAAGTCCAACTCTTATGAATCTATTTATTGTTGCAAATTAGCGTGTAGTCTGATCCTTCCGTTAAATATGTCCTGATCGAATGAGGACCATGATATGATTAAGTCCACTAGCTCAATTCTATGCATAGATCTATTCGGTGGAATGAGAGATGACACCTATGGAAAAACCTATTTCCATCATTCATACCTAGACCGAGGATTTCCTCATTCAGCAACCGAAATAAGATCGTATAGGACGTCGCCTCATATCAGAGGTTAACAGATCCTATCTTGACAATTGTTTGTTGATCTTTATATCACAAGACTAAACTGCGAGAAGTCGTTACTCACCTTGAAGAAGGCGGGTTTTGTCCAAACGCTAGATATAGCCCCTGATATATCCGTCAGCCGTAATTTCTCAAGTCAAAGGATTAATTTGCACAATTCGCAACGAATAATAAACTATTAATCTAAAGTCATGTAGTTTATTATTCTGGTCACATTCAATGATTCGTTCCACTAATGATTACTCATATGTAAGTTAATCGTATCCCTATGTTGTTATGGCACAAGACTTGCTATCCTTTATCATTAACATCTCTATGCTAATCAAATGTAACCATATATGATAGCCTATATTTGATTATTCTAGTCCCGGTTAAATAATATGAGGGCTATGAATCAATTTGAATGTTTATCATATCGAAGAAATATGTCGATGTATTTTAAACATTTTTAGAATATATTTCTTCTCTGAAAAATATTAAGGACACATTCATATAATATAAGCGGAAAATATGAACGTCAACGAAGATGCCATTATAAAACACAAATTTACATCATAATTCCCTATATAGGTCATCTAACTATATAACTTTAGGGCATATTACTAACAATCTCCCACTTGCACTAATGCTATACTACATAGTACTAGCGCATCATACAATGGTATCGCATACCCATCTTTTCAAGATGACGATCCAACTGTGACTAACTCATAGACTTGGTGAGTGGATCAGCTACATTTTCTAATGTAGGAACTTTCTGTAGACTTATATCCTTTCGAGCAACAATCTCTCGAATAATATGAAAATGCCTTTCAATGTGTTTGGATTTCTGATGAGATCTGGGTTCCTTAGCTTGTGTAATAGCTCCATTGTTATCGCAATACAAAGGTATCGGTAATTCGATGGATGGAACCACTCCGAGCTCTAACAAGAACTTCCTCATCCAAGCTGCTTCCTTTGCAACATCAGATACGGCGATGTATTCAGCCTTCGAAGTGGAGTCTGCAGTTACTGGCTGTTTAGAACTCTTCCAACTCACTGCTCCTCTATTACAAATAAAAACAAATCCAGATGTAGACTTTCTATCATCTCTATCAGATCGAAAATCTGAGACAATGTATCTGTGCACACTGAGTTCACCACCTCTATAAATTAAAACAAGATCCTTAGTTCTTCGCAAGTACTTAAGGATATGTTTTACTGTCATCCAGTGTTATTCACCTGGATCAGACCTATATCTGTTTGTAACGCTTACAACAAATGTGATACCCCGAACCTGGCACGCATTTAATGACATTTAGATACATTTAATTGATTGTTTAATTTAGTTAATTTATTCATCTTTGCATTATTTTCATATTTCTTTTAAAAGTATTTAAATAATACCTACATTAATTATTTTTAATGAATGTTAATTATTTTTATTATTTATATTACTCGGTTTTATTTGTTTACATTTAATTACTCAGTGCTCAATTAAATGAGAAAAGTAACTCCGAGTCAAAGTGAGTTTTAAACTATTCTAATTTTTGAAAATTATATTTTTATATTATTGCTTATCATTCTATTAGCGACCATTTATTGACCGTTCGATCGTAGTGTATCGAAAATGAAAGTTGGAGAAATAGTTCTCGGACTTAGTGAATAGTATTTCTAGTTTGATTTAGTTAATTTTTCATTGAATTGCATTATTTTAACTTAAATTAGATCATTTGCTAACTAAAATAACCAACATTGGCTATTTTAAATTAGCTTTGACCTTGGCTTTTTACAATTTTGCCCTTGAGCCTTTGTCACCTTTTTAAATAAGCAAAACAAGGCAAAAATGACATAAAAACAAAATCCAAAATTCCTCCCTTGTCCCCCCCATGGACGAAAGTTCAAGAGGAAAAGAAAAAAAAATTGTTTTGCATTTTTAAGCTACAATCTTGCTTGGAATTTGTAACACCCCAATCCCTCATGAGACTGGGAATTCTATTAAACAATCTAATCTCAACCCGATACCAAACCCGGGCATAATTTTTAGGAAAAACAGAAGGAGTCTCCCCTATTCCTAGAGCTAAACAAAACCTGTAAACATAATATAAATGGACCAGTACCGTGTCCAACCATTCACAACTCCTCAAGGCCATCCGAGCCTTAGTTTTCAACAAGTATACACAACAATAAACATTTTCAAGTTCCAAGACTATCCTAACTCTTTTCCTTTAGACAATAAATACATGCTTTGCATTTAACTAAAGTAACCTATTATATAAAATAGGTTATCATACCACTCCAATTACCCAGTTAAACTTAAACTACATATCTTTTAACACTAAATACATACAATACATGAAAACATACATCTTTGCATCTTTCTACAATTCATCAAGCACGAGTTTTCCAGCTAGCACTGCAATTCCTGAAATGTGGTGGTGAGGAGTGAGTATACAATACACGTATACTCAGTGAGGACGGAACAGATATCAAGGTGGAAAGAAAGAAGATCGTGCAATGCAAATAGGTACAGTTAAACAATATAATCAATAAGAAAGTAATCAATGTAAGCAGTAACACAATAAACAATCAAGGAAATCATAACATAACCAATCAAAGTTATACTATACTTTGAAGGCTACAATTCACTCACACGAGCAATGTACCATTTCACGAGCAATACATCAATCTTGAGCTTGATGTTGTCAACGATGACAATAACCGCGCATCCACCTTATAACTTCCACTGGGTGTACTCCGGATGTACCCCGACACATCTATGACCCAAATCTCTTAGGGCAGCATCCCTAGCAAGAATGGGAATAGGACACGAAGTTAGAGCAACCCAACCCTGGCAGCCCGAGACTGCCCAGAGAGGCCCATCACTCATGCGCTTGATACTATGTAATGCAATACGAGATACAAGCAATAAACGAGCGATAGTATGAAAGTGCGGATTAGTAGCAATACATAAGATATCAAGCACTAGAAATCAATCAATAGCAACACGAACAATAGCTAAACAAGCAATAGCAGTTCAAACAAGAAAAGTGACAAATAACACTATTCAATCTCTAACTTTCAAAGGCCATTGCGAGCAATCGAGCTACATAATTGGAAAACCGTCTTCACTACTCTCACTTGGGCACTACAAGACACGTTTCTATGGCACGAAACCTCACTTTCCCAGCCGAAGCTCAAAAGTCCACCTAGTACGTTTGAACTACAGATATGCTAACCGATTACTCAATCAATGCCACAACAGCACCAAAAGTGCTTCCATGTACTCACAAGCCAAACCCCCAACTCAATTTGAGCACGGTCAACACTTGGTCAAACGGCCCCTTTATGTTTCTTTGCCTAGTTCTCAATTTTAACAAAGGCCAATTCGTTTTTTTTGCATTTTCAATCTTTCTAACACTAATGGCACCTAACCAATTCAAGAAATCGCAATTCAGATCGAAAATTCAAAAATTTAGGATTTTACTATTTATTTTTACTATTCATGTTCTTCCCCGATTAAATTCAGCAATTCTAACTGTAAAAATCTCTAAATAACCAACAAGCAAAGCTCTACGAACCCTAAAGAAACTATTTCAAGCAATTATAGGTATTATAACACAATATATATCAAATCTGCAAATTTGAAACATAAATCAAATTTCAATAAAAATGCACAG
Organism: Ehretia macrophylla; assembly: GCA_037974665.1. Classification (NCBI taxonomy): domain Eukaryota; kingdom Viridiplantae; phylum Streptophyta; class Magnoliopsida; order Boraginales; family Ehretiaceae; genus Ehretia; species Ehretia macrophylla. The sequence continues at coordinate 71,937,898 of CM075773.1, forward strand.
AAACGTGAAAATCCTCACAGAGATTGAGAGAGAGGACTCACAAGAACCCTAGCCAAGATCTTTTCTTTCCTTCTTGAGAAGTTTCGGCCATAGGGGGATAAAATGGGGATCTTGGGAAATGTTTTTAGCATTTGTTTGCCTTGTTTAGTATTTAAAAGATGACAAAGGGTATTTTGGTCTTTTGAAAAAGTCAAGTTTAAGTAAAAATATGGTCAAACAAGCTTATGTTGATGTCATTTAATCTAATCTAAGTTAAAAAAATGCAACTTAATGAAATCCAACTAAAAAGGGGCTAAATTAAACTAGAAATACTATTCACTAAGTCTGAGAATATTTCTCTAACTTTTATTTTCGATGCGCTACGATCGAACAGTCAAAACTCAATTGCTATAAAAATAATAAGTAATGATATAAGAATATAATTTTTGAAAAGTAGAATAGTAGAATAGTTTAAGACCTACTCCGGCTCGGAGTTACTTTTCCATTTTGTTGAAAATAAAGTAATTTAAGTGCAAGAAAATAAAACCGAGTATTAAAAGTAATCAAAATAGTAATATTCATTTAAAATAATGAATTCAAATATAATTTGAATAGTTTTGAAGAAATATTAAATTAATACTAGAAATGAATGTTTAACTAAAAATAAATATGAAATTCAATGCTATTATTTAAGATGACAATTAACTAAATGCAATTAAGTGCTATTAAATGCGTGCCGGGTTTGGGGTACCACATAATTGGTCTTCCTCTGCAATCTATGTGAGGGTTTTCATGCTTTTTGTGCATTTTTCAATAAATTGATATTATATTTCAAATTTTTAGATTTGTAATATAATGCATTTAAATGCTTGTTATTGCTTGATATAGCTTTCTTTGAGTTTGTAAAGCATTGTTTGATAGTTATTTAGAGATTTTTACGGCTAGAAATGTGAATTAAAATTGGGGAAGAATATGAATAATGAAATTAAATAGTAAAATCCTAGATTTTTGGATTTTCGATCCAAATTGTGATTTCTTAATTTGGTTATGTGCCATTAGTGTTAGAAATATTAAAAATGCAATAAAAACGAACTACTCTTTGTTAAAATTGAGAATTAGACATTGAAATGAAAATGGACCGTTTGAACGAGTGTCGACCGTGCTCGAATTGAGTTGGGGGTTTGGCTTGTGAGTGCATGGAAACACTTTTCACGCTGTTGTGGTGTTAATGAGTGGCCGGTTAGCATAGCTGTAGTTCAAATGCATTAGGTGGACTTTCAGGCTTCGGTTGGGAAAGTGATGTTTTGTGCCATAGAAACGTGCCTTGTAGTGCCTAAGTGAGGGTAGTGATGGGCCTCTTTGTGCAGTCTCGGGCTGCTAGGGTTGGGTTGCTTTAGCTCCGTATCCTATTCTCGTTCTCACTAGGGAAGCCGCCCTAGGAGATTTGGATTGTAGATGTGTCGGGGTATATCCGGAGTACACCCAATTGAAGTTATAAGGTGGTTGCGCACTTATTGTCATCGTTGTTAACATCAAGCTCGAGATTGATGTAATGCTCGTGAAATGGTACATTACTCGTATGAGTGAACCGTAGCCTTCAAAGTGTGGTATAGCTTTGATTGGTTATGTTATGCTTTCCTTGATTGTTTATTATGTTACTATTTGTATTGATTGCTTTCTTATTGAATATATTGCTTAACTGTACATATTTGCATTGCACGACTTTCTTTCTCTCTACCTTGATATTTGTTCCGCCCTCACTGAATATATGTGTGTTGTATACTCACTCCTTAGCACCACATTTCAGGAAATGACGCGTGTCATGCCCTAACTTGACCCCACCTACAATCAGTCAGGACGCAATAGAATTTCGGCAGTATAACAACAGTAACTCGGATACTGAGGCTCTAAACAAACCTCTTTTGTAACTCATACAACCAACTTCAAAATCAACAACCACTCCGCAACGATTTCAACAATAAACAACACAACCATTTCTATTTATATTAAACAACCATTGAACAGTTCATTCATAAGTTATACGCCTCCGTTCCAACATCAAACCATAAGCTATATCGTACATCTCAAAATGGGTTATGAAACAGTCTAGCAACCTAATCATGTTCAAAAGAAAGGCTACTAAACTAGCAATATACATAAGTCTTTATCTTTAAGTAAGTTATACAATGCATTATACCACAAAGACTAAGACAAGCTCATGGACATGACTCCGGCACATAAGACTCGTCCACATAAGGCACATTCTCAACTTCCTGAGGCACATACCCGTAATCCTGTTCAGTAACACCTGAATGCAGATAACGAATGAGAGTGAGCTTATATAAAACAAGCCCAGTGAGGAATTCGATAGATCTCTTAAACACATAAACCTTACCACCTTGGAAGTTACCCACAAGCTACAACACGCAATTAATACTGATAACAGTACATATATAACAACAAAAGTAAACACATAATAAGGATACGATACACTTGTTGATGAAGCTCCATACGCCATTTCAATGCTCATCAACTCCTCCAAACCCAATGATACAATCCTGAGGTACCTTGACCTAGACCCGCGCCCCATGGCCTCTCCGCCCATACGAGATAAGAAGTAGCCATAATAACTGTGCCCATAGCCCAGGCTGCCTCCCGATGTGACACAACATTATCAAAGCTCACAACAATATAACTCAATTCGAGAAGTCAACAACGAGGGTTGCCCAAGTCTCGCATCCAACAATCAATAATCAATAATCAATTAAACCATATTTCAACAACCAAATATACAACATTTAACAATCAACAACTATACAATTATGAAATAATTAAGTTAGATGACAAAGTAGGCCATCCAACTCAGAATGCATTTAACCAACATTCAACCCCGATCTCAATCAACAACAATCCAAGATTCAACTACCCAAACACTACCCAACAATCAAGACAACATTTCAACATTTCAAAGAAATATTACACAAACTTCTAAACTACATAACTCACAATCTACTAACCCGATAACCTCCAAACCACTTCCTATCACTCACCCACACGTGCATCTACATTTACCCCATCAGAAACCAACCAGAAGCCATCCAAAACAAGTCCAACAACCCTAGTTTTGGCAATACATGTAACGCCTTGATCCCTCACGAGACCGGAGGCTCTAATAACCATATTATTCTCAACCCAATACCAAACCCAGTCACAAAATTTTAGGGAAAAACGGACAGAATTTCCTCTGTACCGCGGACATTTTTCAAACCTGTAAATGCTCAAAATAGCCACAATATACTAAAACAAGCTTTTATAATTAAAATTCAAAGGTTCAAGGTCATCCAAGCCAGAATAACATTAGAGCAATTTTAGAAGTTGAAATCAGCACCTCTAAACATACACCCCCAAGCATGCAAGAACTAAAAGGAGAATTAAAAGTTATTACAAACCATAATATCTCAAAGCTAACATTACAACCAACAGCTTTCAACTTGCAACTACAAGAATATACATAGCCTTAAGGCCACAAAATAGATCATGCTATAGCAATACAAGTACACCATGTAACAACAAGAAGGCAAATCCACCTTAGACAACAAACACACAACAACTAGGGCAAAGGCTCAGCCTGAACTTCTTCTTCTTCCACTAGCACCTCAACTAGTTGGGGTTCACCTTTAGCACTTCCTGAAACATGTTTAGCGAGGTATGAGCAATCACAATTGCTCAGTGAGGGATAAGGTCTACCGGGGACGTGCAATGTAGCAATTTAACACAATTAATACAATAGATAAACAGTGAATAACAATTCTAATACCACATTTTAAAAGGATACAATCGATAACCCTTATCACTCCAAATCTTCGATCCCCGATCCACGAACCACGATCTCGATCTCGATATGCCTTCATCCCTTACACCAATGGGTACTCCAGATGTACCCGATCCTACGACCCAACACCCCCTGGCAATCTCCGGACCAGGTGAGTGAGGGAATAGCAGACGGAGCTAAGGCAACCAACACTGGCAAGCCCGATGCCGCCCAGCGAGGCCATCGCATCCGCCGCGACAATGAGGTTGCGCAACCACGATGCAATGTAAGAATGATAACAATGACAATATAATCAGGAAACACATTTAAGGACAAAGTAAGTTGTTCTCGCACCAAGTTACAATTTAGCAATAATAAGCATATATCAATTACGCAATTATACTAAACAATATACTCTTTTAGAAAGAAAATAAACTATGATGCACATAATGATGCAGGTCCCTCACCTCTACCGAGCTCCAAGATGTAAGTTTGAATCACATCATTTCCAGTCACCTTGAACCTATGAGCAAACATTACTTCAATTACTCTTTAACTACAACATTCATTCTAAGTTAGCTAACTTATAACTTCGCTTATTTAGTATATATACAATATCTATTAGAATTCTATTTTTAACAAAACACCACTTTTATATACTTTAACTTAACATATATTCCATATTTTCAATAGTCTACAAGTTAATTAAGAAGATAGTTCAAAAGCTTAAAGGGGAATGATTCAACCAGCATGCTATAACTAGATATAAACCGAGCTAGAATTTAGTTTAACCAAGATCAACACATGAGCCTGCAGTTACTCATACTATTTCTCATTTGACTTTAGTTAATAACTTGTACAAGAAACTAATTCATTCCACATACAATAAACTAGTCATTAACTCAACTCAAAGAATTTCTCCAAAGAATTTATAGATAATAAAGGTTAGGTTACTTTAATGTTCAAATGACACATTCATTCACAATGACACTACCCAGTCTTTTACTACTTTAATGAACTTCTAATTCATATTCTACTTTACTTAGAATAGTTAGTAATATCTCTATGAAGGTAGCCCAACATTAGCACATAGGGAAAGAAATGCATTTATCAACTAATAGAAAAGTTAACTATCAACCATTTAATAACTAACATACTTTTTTTAGTAAAATAACTATACTTCAAGCTAAGATTCTAACATATCACTAGTAGTATTAACTTAAGTTAATTACATTTAACATATAATAGACAACTATCAACTTACAATTAACCTTACATGTAGTTTCAAAAAGCATTAAACACATTTTTTCACATAGTTTACTTAACCTTTCTAAGTGTTCACTAGTTGCACATTGATAACAACAACTAATTCTAACAGTTGAATTGTTTAGCATATATAGAAACATTACTATGTCTAAAGGTGGTGACCATCACAACTCTACTAGCATTTCTCATTCACAGTCGAATAGAATAGCTTTCAATTTAAATTAACTTTACTAGCAATTAGATTTCAATTACAATTCATGAAAACAACATAACTATAAGAGCCCTATTACTTTATTAATCATCCAAGGATACTACACAATAAGGTCTTGATCGAATACATCCAACTAGAACTGAATTATATCATTACTATAGCAAAATAACAACAAAATTCAGATTCTCGCGTAACAGGACATTTCTGACACATCTCACCAAAATGATCATAACTTGCTCTAGACAACTCCGATTAATGCACCGTAAAAAGCTGTAGAAACTAGACTCGTAAGGCTTTCTAATGGTATATAATTCAACCCTTAATCCTTCTCCAATTAATACAGTTTTAAGCTCGAAGTTGCCTCAATGCAGTTAGAATAGAAGCAGTTTATACAAACAAATAAGCAGTTTTACAAAAGGGCATATACAAGATATAGTTAGAATTACATCAAAAGTTCCACACCAACTTGAAACTACATTTAAACATTCAAGAAGTCATGCCAAGGTCTTAGAAGCGCGAGACAACCGAAATTGCACCTAGACCCCTTTGTTATTCAAGCTATTTCTCCTCCAAACCAAAGTTAATGATTCAAATTTAAAGGGAAACTCTACCAACCTTCTAACTATCCCTCAAGGAACCCTTTCAACCCTCTAACTCATTCAAACGCCCGCAATAACCTCGAAAGCCCCAAATTTCCTCTTATAGCTTTACACTACACCTACCTCATCCGGGCTTCAAACAAGAATTAGCAAAACTTCTATAGCACCTAGGTAGCCTAAGGATACCAAAAGTAGAGCCCGAATCCACCCGGATTCGTCTTAACCCCGAAACCCCTTTATTAAAGTCGACTATTTTACGTTTTATGCGATTTTAGAGCAATTCAAGTGCACGGGGCTATTAGACTACCTTCATTAGCACCTAAGGCATCTATTAGGAGTGTTGAATCAAGCTAATTCGAGCAATTACACAAAACCCTAGAAAAAACATCACTATTCACCTCATGAATTAAACTAACGATTCCAACCGTTTAAAAAGCGAAACAATGGTTCAAATATGTTCTCTAGCACTCATATACAAGGTATAATAGCATAGATAATCAATACAATAGCATTTGAACACATTTTCAACAAATCAAGAAAATAGCAACTATTTTAAAATACGAAAATATGCCGTGAAATCCCTCACCAATGCGCGTAAGAGCTCCTAGGAGGCTAGTAGACACCCTAAACCACTTGCACCTAGCTTGGCTTGGCTTGGAATGAGGATTTGTTGAGCAAAAAAACTCTATTTCTTCTCCTATGCAATTCTCGAATTTGCTACAGTGTTTTCAGCATGCTCTCTTTTTTTGTTTTGTTTTGTTTTGCTAAGTTATGAGCTAATGTGTGTGTTGTGTGAGTTATATATTAAATGGGGCTAAGTTGCTTGCTTAAATGGTTCACTAAATGCGCTTAGTTAGCTTAAAACGAGCCTAGATAGTAAAATGAATGCTAGCTAATTCATTCCCTAAGTTATGTTACGTAATACTATTCATACAACTACAAAAATTATTTTGTAAACGAGCTCTCCTATTGCCTCTATCTCAAATGCACATTTTTCCCACTACTCTAACAATTAATATGATTTAATAAAAATACTAATTCGCTAATAGCATGAAGTTAAAAAATGGAGTGAATAGTAATTTAAGAAGACAGTTAATAATGCACAGAAGGAAATGCGCAAACAAGGGATGTAACAGTAATTGAATGCATTGCTAAAACTCGGGCGTCACAATACACATGGCTGAATTTTTTGGGATTTTGCTACAACATTCCAATCAAAAATTCGACATTACAACATTACTACCCCGTAATTAACAAACTTTTAGAAGCTATAAGGAATCCATTCCAACCACCACAACAACAATTAATCAACATTGAAGCTATCACTCAATTTTAATACCCGAAAAATAGAAATACATGCTACCACTGATCAAAACAACTGTAAACACATATAAATGATCCTTGGCAACTACTGAGCAATAATCTAAAGACAATTTAACATTTCATCGGATAAAAATGCAATTATATGAAATTGATACAAAATAGCATTTTGAGATCTAGAATTTTTCTCCTACCTTTGATCCGAAACAAAGCTAGGAATACGTGCAATAGGTGCCCAACAAGCGGAATCTAGCTCGGTTTGCAATGCTTTGGACAAAAACTAGGTTTTCTAATGAAAAATTGCTTTGAAAAATATGAAGAAAAACTCTCTTTTTCACTCTAAGGGCTCTCGGCCTTGTGTGTGTTTTTGTGGGTGTTTTGTGAGCTTTTTAGTGTGTGTTGATGATATATAGCTAAGTCAACAAATATATGCAAAGTCAAAGTTAGTTTATTTAGTCTTTTAATGTATATTTTTAGTCTTTTAATTTCTTTTCGACTACTTTGCTCACAAATATGCATTTACAACTTAGATTATTTTAAGTAACATATTTTTAGTTGACAACAAGTTTCACATGTATAGACTTACACCTGACTCGGTTAAAAACTCATTTTTGCAAAAGAAGGTATAAAAACCTTTAAAATTCCTAATCCGATTTGAAATCCATTTTAATCAAACACGGGTCTATTAATATCTGAGGACTAGGTTTTAAGATGTTTAAAACACCTGTGTAAAAATTTTAGCGGACGTGCGTACAAAATACTATTCACAAAAACTGACAATAAAATTTTCAATGCCGTTTTTGATAAAAATTTCATGAATGCACACATAGAAGGTAATTGGAATATAAATCACAGAATTAGCACATCCTAACTCATATAACATATAAACAGGTCAAAACATGCAATTCTATGTAAATGTAAAATCTGGAGTTCCACATTCTCCCCTCCTTAAAGAAATTTCATCCCCGAAATTCTTACTTGCTGTACGGAACAGATCTGGATACTGCTGCTGCATCTAATCTCTCTTCTCCCAAGTAGCTTCCTCAATCCCGTGATACTTCCACAACACCTTGACCATCGAAATCTTTTTCGATCTCAATTCCATTTTCATCTGATCTTGAATACGAATCGGCTGCCCATCATAAGTCAGATTCTCACGAAGCTATAACGGCTCTGGTTCAAAAATATGAGAAGGATCCGAAAAATACTTCCTCAAAGTAGATACATGAAAAACATCATGTACATTAGAGAAGTTCTCTGGTAAAGCCAACCAATATGCCAACTTTCCAACCCTACCAGTAATCTCAAACAGCCCAGCAAACCTCGGACTCAACTTACCACCTTTACCATAATGAGCAAACCTCTTTCGAGGAGACAATTTCAAGAAAAATTAGTCCCTGACTACAAACTCCAAATCCCGTTGGCGCTTATCAGCATAACTCTTGAATCTACTCTGCGGTGTCAGCATTCTCTGCCTGATCAACTGAACATTCTCAATCTTCTCTAGAAGTTCTGGCATAATAGTCAGATCAACAGCCTTCATCTCCTCTACTTCATCCCAATACAAAGGTGATTGGCACTTACGACCGTAGAGAGCTGCATAAGGTGCTATCCCAATAGTAGCTCAATAACTATTGTTATAGGCAAACTCGGCAAGTGGTAGATGTTTTTCCCAGTTCTTCCCGAAGTCCGGAACACAAGCCCTGAGCATATCCTCCAAAATCTGAATAGTCCTCTCAGACTGACCGTCGGTCTGTGGATGATACGCTGTGTTGAAGTTCAACTAAGTACCCAAAGTTTCCTGAAGTTTCTCCCACCATCGAGAAGTAAACTGAGGATCTCGATCAGAAACAATACTAGATGGAATTCCATGAAGTTTAACAATCTGATCCAAATAAAGGTCTGTCAACTTTGCAACCTCATCTCATATTCTCATAAAATAAAACGAGTTGTCTTCGTCAAACGGTCTCAATAACCCATTTTGCATCGTTACTTCTCGGTGTTCTAGGAAAACTAGTGACGAAGTCTATCATAATATGTTCCCACTTCCATTCCGGTATCACCAACGGCTGAAGTAACCCTCCGGGTTGTTTATGTTCTGCTTTCACTGGCTGAAAAGTCAAACATCTGGATACAAATTGAGCAATCTCGCTTTTCATGTTGTTCCACCAAAAATGTTGTTTCAAGTCCCGACACATTTTGTTTCCATGGGATGAATGGTGTACTTAGAATTATGAGCCTCCTCTAGAATATCTCTCCTCAAACCGGGTTCATCGGGAACACATACTCTATTCCAAAATCGAAGAATATCATCCTCATGCAATTTGAAGTCAGATTGATCATCCGTGAGCTTATCCTTGATTTTCTGAAGTTTTGCATCAAGTTGCTGAGCTTCTTTGATTTGAGACAGCAATAAAGGTTGAATACGGAGATGTGAACATATCACCCCAACCTGAGTCAATTCCGGTCTCCAATAACTAACTTCTTCAAGAGCCTTCCACTTTTTAACAGCCAAACAAGAAAAACTCGCCTTACGGCTAAGAGCATTTACTACAACATTTGCCTTCCCAGGCAGATAATTGATAGAACAATTATAATCTCCAAGAAGTTCCATCCACCTCCGTTGACGCGTATTCAACTCCTTCTGTGAGAACAAGTACCTCAGACTTTTATGATCAGTGAAAATCTTGAACTTACTGCCCCACAGATAATGACGCCATTTTTTTAGTGCAAACACAATTGCTGCCAACTCAAGATCATAAGTCGAATAGTTAACCTCATACGGTTTCAACTTTCGAGAAGCATAGGTGATAACCCGACCATTCTGCATAAGTACACAACCCAAGCCCTCCTTGGATGCATCGATGTATATAACCTTATTATCGGTTCCCTCTGGCAGAGCAAGTACTGGAGCAGTAGTCAATCTCTTTTACAACTCCTAAAACCCACTCTCACATTTCTCATCCCAAGGAAAGCTAGTTCGTTTCTGAGTTAACTTAGAAAGTGGCCCTGCAATCTTAGAAAAGTCCTTCACAAACCTACGATAATAACCCGCCAAGCCAAGGACGCTACGAACTTCCAAAACACTCTCTGGCCATTTCCAAGATATCACCACTTCAATCTTAGTGGGATCTACTAATAAACCATTCTGTGTAACCACATGGCCAAGAAAAATTTATATTTGTTGAACTTCGCAAACAACTGATGCTCCTATAGCTTTTATAGGACAAGCCGTAGATGTTGCTCATGCTCCGATTCAGTCTTAGAATAAACCAAGATATCATCAACAAAGATTACCACGAACTGGTCCAAGTACAATTGAAAGACTCGATGCATAAGATCCATAATTGCTGCCAGTGCGTTAGTCAGTCCAAAGGGCATAACCATAAATTCATAATGCCCGTACCAAGTCCTGAAAGTAGACTTCGGAACATCATCCGTACGAATCCGAAGCTGATAATACACCTATCTCAAGTCAAATTTAGAGTAGACTTTGGCTCCCTGAAGCTGATCAAATAACTTGTCAATCAGTGGCAAAGGATACTTATTTTTTATGGTCACCTGATTCAAAACACGATAATTGATACATAGTCTCAAGGTACCATCCTTCTTCTTCACAAATAAGACAGGTGCTCCCCACGGTGAAGAACTCTACTGAATGAATCCCTTCTCTAGTAAATCCTGCAACTGAGTTTTCAGCTCCTAAATTTGGTGCTATCTGGTATCTGATTTAGAAATAGGTTGAGTACCGGGAGTAAGATTAATCACAAACTCAATATCCCTCTCTGGTGGCAATCCTGGCAACTTCTCGGGAAATACATGGGGATATTCCCGAATTATAGGAACTTCTTCCAGCTTCAGCTTATCAGATGGTTTGTTGATCAAATAAGCTAAATACCCTGAACACCCCTTACTCACCAGCTTAATAGCTTTAGTTGATGAGATAATAAAATTAGTCTTAGCATACCGGTTCCCTGCTACCTCAATCCTTGGCTGTTTTGGAAACCGAAACTGTACTACATTTGTTCTACTGTTTAACTGAGCATCGTACTTAGAAAGCCAGTCCATACCAAGATAACTTCATACCCCCGGATAGGAAATAAGATAAGGTCCGAAGGAAAATCCTGACCCTTAACATGTATTTTACAATATTTACATACTAGGCCAGTCACATGTTTATCAGTCAAAGAAGTACTAATTTCAACCACATAAGGCAATCTTTCAGGTTGTATGTTAGCACGTTGCACACAAGTAGGGATAATGAAAGAATGTGTAGCACCAGAATCAATCAACACTTTAAGAAGTTGATTGAGTATAAGAAAGTTACCTTCCACAACAGTTATTGTCTCAGGTATCTCCTCCAAATCCACTGCGTAGGCACGAGCCTAAACCCGTTGATGCTGAGATGTACTACTCGCAGGTCTTCCCTGGTAACCCTGAGTCACTGGCCGACTCCCAGAACCCTGATATCTAGGGCAATCCCTCGCTTTGTGTTGGTTGCTGCCGCAACCCAAACATGTCCTTGCCTTCTTCCAATAGTTGGCCTCCGGATGGCCCTTACGGTAACAAAAGGTACAATGCTGTGTCAGAGCACTGACATTGCCTACTGAAGACCCATAAACTAAATAAGCAGCTGTACCAGCCTGCTGCTGAGGTCTCGCAACACTGGGCCGATACTGACCTTGAGACTGGGTCGGCCTATACTGTGACTGTGCCGGGTAAGATCCCTGTAATGCCCCGATCCCTCACGAGACCGGAGGCTCTAATAACCATGCTATTCTCAACCCAATACCAAACCCGGTCACAAAATTTTAGGGAAAAACGGACAGAGTTTCCCCTGTACTATGGACATTCTGAAAACCTATAAATTCTCAAATAAGGTAACTACAAGATAAACAAACTTTTCATGGCTAAATATTTAAAGATTCAAGGCCATCCGAGCCTTGAAGCAAACAACAGTTCCAAAACCACACAAGCATGCAAGTAACTTGTTTATAATATAGTCTAATAACCATGCCATTCTAGGATAACATTAAAACATACTTAGAGATAAAACATTCTACACTAAGCCATTCATTCCCAAGCATGCAAAGCAACTAGAAATAGAAATATAAGTTATTACAAGCCATAGAATTACCACTGCTACTACATTATCAGACTTCCAGCTTACATATTACTCAAATACATACATGAGCTTTAAGGCCCCAAAATAGATTATACATAGGACAACAAATTCTTCACATAGCAACCAGAAAGCACATCCACCTCAGACAAATATCACACAGCAGCTAAGGCAACTCCACCAACTGTGCCACCTGAAACATGTTAGCGAGGTATGAGCAACCACTGTTTCCCAGTGAGGGATATAGTCCCGGGGCGTGCAATACAACAGATAATACAGTTATACAACAATATCACTTAGATAATTTAAGAAGAAATGATAACATAAGTAACCACACATTTAAAAGGATACATTTCACACAATCCCCTATACACCAATCTTCACTGGTCTTCATTCACGATCCACGAACCACGAGCACGATCACAATAAGCCGGCATAATCCCCAAACACTCCAGTGGGTGTACTCCGGATGTACCCCGAATCCTACGACCCAACATCCCCTGGCAATCTCCGGACCAGGCGAATGAGGGAATAGGGCACGGAGTTTGAATATCTACCGGCAAGCCCTCTGCCGCCCAGCCGATATTCAACACATCCGCCCCTGACACTATGGTTGCGCAACCACGATGCAATGCACTTAACGATGGCAAGTAAATAGCAATAGTATAAGCATTAACACATATGAGGATCAACAAAGTAGGTTGACCTCGATGCAATTAGAATAGAACAATTATATAAGCAAATATGCAGTTTTACAAAGAGACATTAGCAAGATAAGTTTAGAATCATACCAAAAGCTCCAAATCAACTTAAAATCACTTATAAACACTCAAGAAGTCATGTCATGGGTTTAGAAGTGTGAGACAACCTAAATTGCACCTAAACCCCTTTGTTTTTCAAACTATTCCTCTTCCAAACCAAGGTTAATGATTCCATTTTCAAAGGAAACTCTCCCAACCTTCTAACTAACCCTCAAGGTACCCTCTCAACCCTCTAACTCATTCAAATGGCTGCGATTACCCCGAAAGCCCCAAATTCCCTCTTATGGCTTTAAACTACACATACAATGTCCGGGCTTCAAACAAAGGATATCAAGGCTTCTATAGCACCTAGGTAGCCTAAGGATACTAGAATTGAAGCCTGAATTCACCCGGATTAGCATTAACCCCGAAAGCCCCAAATTAAAGTAGACTATTTTACATTTTTAGCGATTTAAGGACAATGCAAGTGCACGGGGATATTAGGTTACCTTCACTAGCACCTAAGGCATCTATTAGAAGCATTGAATCAAGCTAATTCGAGCAATTACGCGAAACCCTAGAAAAACGTCACTATTCACCCAAAATTTCAAATTAACGATTCTAACCGTTTAAAAAGTGAAACAACGGCTCAAATGTGTTCTCTAGCATTCATATAGATGGTATATTAGCATAGATAACTCATACAATAGCATTTGATCACATTTTCAACAAAACAAGAAAATGACAACTATTTAGAAATGCGAAAATAAGCCGTGAAAACCCTCACCAATGCACGTAAGAGCTATCGGGAGACTTGCAAACACCCTAAACTATGTGCTCCTAGCTTGGCTTGGCTTGAATTGAAGATTTGATGGCAAAAATCTCCTCCTTCCTCTCCTTTCTTGCTGTCGGGTTTTCTGCCCATTTTTCAGCTTTTTCTTCTTTTTTTTTTTGTTATGAGTTATAGTGTGTTATGTTGGGTATAAAAGGGGTGGGGTCAAGTTGAGAGTGTTTAATGTGTACTAAAATGAGTCTAGTTGGCATTAAAACGAGTCTAATGGTGTAATAATTAAGTTAGCTAACTAAACCATAAAGTTTCATACGTAACACTATTCACTAGTTTCAACAAATCATTTTCTAAACGGAGGCTCCTATCACTCCTAGCTCGAAAGCACATTTTTTTAACTCCTTTAACAATTAATGTGATTTAATAAAAATGATAATTCATGGTAATTAAGTAGTTGAAAAATGGAATGAATAGTGATTAAAGAAGACAACAAGCAAAGCACAAAATAAATGCACAAATAGTGGATGCAATAGTAAGCTAGAAGTACGGTTAAATCTCGGGCGTCACATCCTCTCCCCCTTAAACAAATTGCGTCCACGCAATTCTTCTTCCAAGAGAACTTCGCATCAACTGAAAACCAACTTCAATTACTCTTCATCAGTTGTTGAGCAAGAATACCGTATATGAATTCTCGTAAGAACCTACTAAGAAATCCCAGTAGTACTGTCAGCGAATCCCCAAGTAATAAGGCCAAATAAAGACTCCAATAGAAATGCTACATAGAAATCCAAATAAGAATCCTGCTGGCACGAACACTGTAGAGTAATATAATCCCCGCTAAAAGTGGCTAGAAAATACCATTAAAAGATTGGAGCATAAATACTGTAGATAATACCGTATAATAAGGCTGAATAAAATTCCAAATACCAAGTCTTCAGAGAAATGCCAATAAGAAAATATCAGAAGAATGCTAAATACGAAAATACCAAAAGAATGCCTTAGAGAACCGTCGTATAGAAATCCCAAGAGAAGCCATTCATTTCTGACTACTGAGCAGAGAAAATGCCTTGGAAGAAATCCCAATAACTAAGCTCTGCCCACAACACCAACTCCCAAATAAAAGGTTGATCAACCGCTTCACGTTCCTACTAATCCACATAACTTGAAAGGCCAGCCACTAATCACCTCTCTTCAGGGGAGGAAGAAGTTTTTCTTACCATTCGACGAGCTATGTATGCATGCCAAACAATTGCATATGTATAAACATTCTTTAAACTATTACGCAAACATGTTAATAAAAGAGTTTGTGAAACAGTGTAATCATCAAAGTCATTCAAGCACGATAATCAAGTCAATCATAATACAACTCAATTAAAGACATTCAAATACACACATTACAAATAACAGTTCAAGCAATTAATAATTCACGAGGTCAATTTGATGCATAACTAGCCACTTTACTTCACTTAGCACACATTTAGCTCGTAACATATAATTATATCACATAGGTACACACATTCAATACAAGACACACAATCAAATATGCAAGCATACACTTTCAAGACACACACTTAACAAGCACAAACTTAAGGGTTACTACCCGACAGGCCGAGGACCCTGTCCCGGCTTAGAGCTAACTAAGCTCTGATACCACCTGTAATGCCCCGATCCCTCACGAGACCGGAGGCTCTAATAACCATGCTATTCTCAACCCAATACCAAACCCGGTCACAAAATTTTAGAGAAAAACGGACAGAGTTTCCCCTGTACTATGGACATTCTGAAAACCTGTAAATTCTCAAATAAGGTAACTACAAGATAAACAAACTTTTCATGGCTAAATATTTAAAGATTCAAGGCCATCCGAGCCTTGAAGCAAACAACAGTTCCAAAACCACACAAGCATGCAAGTAACTTGTTTATAATATAGTCTAATAACCATGCCATTCTAGGATAACATTAAAACATACTTAGAGATAAAACATTCTACACTAAGCCATTCACTCCCAAGCATGCAAAGCAACTAGAAATAGAAATATAAGTTATTACAAGCCATAGAATTACCACTGCTACTACATTATCAGACTTCCAGCTTACATATTACTCAAATACATACATGAGCTTTAAGGCCCCAAAATAGATTATACATAGGACAACAAATTCTTCACATAGCAACCAGAAAGCACATCCACCTCAGACAAATATCACACAGCAGCTAAGGCAACTCCACCAACTGTGCCACCTGAAACATGTTAGCGAGGTATGAGCAACCACTGTTGCCCAGTGAGGGATATAGTCCCGGGGCGTGCAATACAACAGATAATACAGTTATACAACAATATCACTTAGACAATTTAAGAAGAAATGATAACATAAGTAACCACACATTTAAAAGGATACATTTCACACAATCCCCTATACACCAATCTTCACTGGTCTTCATTCACGATCCACGAACCACGAGCACGATCACAATAAGCCGGCATAATCCCCAAACACTCCAGTGGGTGTACTCCGGATGTACCCCGAATCCTACGACCCAACATCCCCTGGCAATCTCCGGACCAGGCGAATGAGGGAATAGGGCACGGAGTTTGAATATCTACCGGCAAGCCCTCTGCCGCCCAGCCGATATTCAACACATCCGCCCCTGACACTATGGTTGCGCAACCACGATGCAATGCACTTAACGATGGCAAGTAAATAGCAATAGTATAAGCATTAACACATATGAGGATCAACAAAGTAGGTTGACCTCGATGCAATTAGAATAGAACAATTATATAAGCAAATATGCAATTTTACAAAGAGACATTAGCAAGATAAGTTTAGAATCATACCAAAAGCTCCAAATCAACTTAAAATCACTTATAAACACTCAAGAAGTCATGTCGTGGGTTTAGATGTGTGAGACAACCTAAATTGCACCTAAACCCCTTTGTTTTTCGAACTATTCCTCTTCCAAACCAAGGTTAATGATTCCATTTTCAAAGGAAACTCTCCCAACCTTCTAACTAACCCTCAAGGTACCCTCTCAACCCTCTAACTCATTCAAATGGCTGCGATTACCCCGAAAGCCCCAAATTCCCTCTTATGGCTTTAAACTACACATACAATGTCCGGGCTTCAAACAAAGGATATCAAGGCTTCTATAGCACCTAGGTAGCCTAAGGATACTAGAATTGAAGCCTGAATTCACCCGGATTAGCATTAACCCCGAAAGCCCCAAATTAAAGTAGACTATTTTACATTTTTAGCGATTTAAGGACAATGCAAGTGCACGGGGCTATTAGGTTACCTTCACTAGCACCTAAGGCATCTATTAGAAGCATTGAATCAAGCTAATTCGAGCAATTACACGAAACCCTAGAAAAACGTCACTATTCACCCAAAATTTCAAATTAACGATTCTAACCGTTTAAAAAGCGAAACAACGGCTCAAATGTGTTCTCTAGCATTCATATAGATGGTATATTAGCATAGATAACTCATACAATAGCATTTGGTCACATTTTCAACAAAACAAGAAAATGACAACTATTTAGAAATGCTATAATAAGCCGTGAAAACCCACACCAATGCGCGTAAGAGCTCTCGGGAGACTTGCAAACACCCTAAACTATGTGCTCCTAGCTTGGCTTGGCTTGAATTGAAGATTTGATGGCAAAAATCTCCTCCTTCCTCTCCTTTCTTGCTGTCGGTTTTTCTGCCCATTTTTCAGCTTTTTCTTCTTTTTTTTTTTTTTTTTTTTGTTATGAGTTATAGTGTGTTATGTTGGGTATAAAAGGGGTGGGGTCAAGTTGAGAGTGTTTAATGTGTACTAAAATGAGTCTAGTTGGCATTAAAACGAGTCTAATGGTGTAATAATTAAGTTAGCTAACTAAAATATAAAGTTTCATACGTAACACTATTCACTAGTTTCAACAAATCATTTTCTAAACGGAGGCTCCTATCACTCCTAGCTCGAAAGCACAATTTTCTCACTCCTTTAACAATTAATGTGATTTAATAAAAATGATAATTCATGGTAATTAAGTAGTTGAAAAACGGAATGAATAGTGATTAAAGAAGACAACAAGCAAAGCACAAAATAAATGCACAAATAGTGGATGCAATAGTAAGCTAAGGTACGGTTAAATCTCGGGCATCACAATCCCTACTGAACCTGGGGCCTAAAGAAACTCTGCTGCCCCTATGGTCTAAAAGAACCCTGCTGCACTGAAGGCCTATAACTACCCTGCTGTACTGAAGGTCTATACCTAACCTGCTGACCCTGCGGCTGAATTGGCCTCTTACTGGCCTGACTAGAACTAAGTTGTTCCCCTTTCCTCTTCTCCAACCTAGAAGCCGCATCAAAGGCCTATGAAAATACATCATATTGATTCAAGGCCATAGCATCCTGAATCTTAGGCCTTAGACCCAAAACAAACCTCCGAGTCTTACGTTCCTGATCTGATACAAACTCTAGTGCATACCGGGACAGCCTGATAAAATTGGCCTCATACTGGGCCACCGTAGAATCGCCCTGAACCAAGGATATGAACTCTGCCTCCCTACGCTCACGCGCAATCCTGGTAATATACTTGGCCCGAAATGCCCAAAGAAAAGTATCCCAAACATAAGGAATACCCCGAGTCTCCCAATCTGATCTCACAGTACGCCACTATTCCCCAGCCTCATCATCAAGTAGGTACACCGCAAAAGTAACCTTCCTCTCATCTGTATAATCAAAAGGATCAAATATTTTCTCAAGTTTATTAATTCATGCCTCGGCCTTTTGATCATCTAGCTCCCCCTGAAACCTCAGTGGAAAATACCCCAAAAACTCATTTGACGTACTACGCCGCTGGTAACCTCCCTAGACATTTTGTAACTGGGTCTGTATAGTCTATGCTGAGCAGCTTGTCCTACTAAGATCTGTGCCTTCCCTGCCATGACCTCTGACATTCTATCCATACTTGCGGCAATACGATCATAACCTTGATCTCGGCCTGATGCCGTATTACCCGGTGCCTTGCTACCTTCCATAGGACTACCTCGTGTTCTTGGACGTCCAGCCATTCTACTTTCAAAGAGTTAGCACAGGTTATAACATGTAGACAGGCTATAGAATATTAACAACACATAGGCAACAAACTCACGCAAGGCACGTAAGTCACTTAAGTATTAATCACATAAACAGTTTAATCATGTAATCACATAGTCACTTAATCCCATAATCACTTAATCATATAAACACAGATTTCACTTTTCTTTCACATCATACATACTTTCATAATTAGACCACTACCCACATTCCAAGAATACCCCGGCTGACAACTAACATGTGCTCTGATACCACTAAATGTCACGCCCCAACTCGACCCCACCTACAATCGGTCAGGATGCAACAGAATTTCAGCAGTATAACAACACTAACTTGGATACCGAGGCTCTAAACCAACCTCTTTTGTAACTTATACAACCAACTTCAAAATCAACAACCACTCCGCAACCATTTCAACAATAAGCAACACAACCATTTCTATTTATATTAAACAACCATTCAACAGTTCATTCATAAGTTATATGCTTCCGTTCCAACATCAAACCATAAGCTATATCGTACATCTCAAAATGGATTATGAACCAGTATAGCAACTAAATCATGTTCAAAAGAAAGACCACTAAACTAGCAATATACATAAGTCTTTATCTTTAAGTAAGTTATACAATACATTATACCACAAAGACTAAGACAAGCTCATGGACATGACTCCGGCACATAAGACTCGTCCACATAAGGCACATTCTCAACTTACTGAGGCACGTACCCGTAATCCTGTTCAGTAACACCTGAATACCGATAACGAATGAAAGTGAGCTTATATAAAACAAGCCCAGTGAGGAATTCGATAGATATCTTAAACACATAAACCTTACCATCTTGGAAGTTACCCACGAGCTACAAGCCACAATTAACACTGATAACAATACAGATATAACAACATCAGTAAACACACAATAAAGATACGATACACTTGTTGATGAAGCTCCATACACCATTTCAATGCTCATCAACTCCTCCAAACCCAATTATACAATCTTGAGGTAGCTTGACCTAGACCCGCACCCCATGGCCTCTCCGCCCATACGAGATAGGGAGTAGCCATGATAACTGTGCCCGCAGCCCAGGATGCTTACCGAGGTGATACAACATTATCAAAGCTCACAACAATATGACTCAATTCGAGAAGTCAACAACGAGGGTTGCCGGACTCTCGCATTCAACAATCAATAATCAATAATCAATTAAACCATATTTCAATAACCAAATATACAACATTTAACAATCAACAACTATACAATTATGAAATAATTAAGTTAGATGACAAAGTAGGCCATCCAACTCAGTATGCATTTAACCAACATTCAACCCCGATCTTAATCAACAACAATCCAAGATTCAACTACCCAAACACTATCCAACAATCAAGACAAGATTTCAACATTTCAAAGAAATACTACACAAACTTCTAAACTACATAACTCACAATCTATTAACCTGATAACCTTCAAACCACTTCTTATCACACACACACACGTGCATCTACATTTATCCCATCGGAAACCAACCAGAAGCCATCCAAAACATGTCCAACAACCCTAGTTTTGGAAATACACACGGCTGAATTTTTTGAAATTTTGCTACAACATTCCAATCAAAAATTCGGCATTACAACATTACTACCCCGCAATTAACAAACCTTTAGAAGCTATAAGGAATCCATTCCAACCACCACAACCACAATTAATCAACATTGAAGCTATAAGTCAACTTTAATACCCAAAAAATAGAAATACATGCTACCATTGATCAAAACAGCTATAAACACATATAAGTGATCCTTGGCAACTACTGAGCAATAATCTATAGACAATTTAATATTTCATTGAATAAAAATACAATTATATGAAATTGATACAAAATAGCATTTTGAGATCTAGAATTTTTCTCTCACCTTTGATCCGCAACAAAGCTAGGAATGCATTCAATAGGTGCTCAACAAGCGGAATCTTGCTCAGTTTGCAAAGCTTTGGACAAAAACTAGGTTTTGTAATGAAAAATTGCATTGAAAAACTTGAAGAAGACTCTCTTTTTCCCTCTAAGGGATCTCGGTCTTGTGTGTGTTTTGTGGTATTTTGTGAGCTTTTTAGTGTGTGTTGATGATATATAGATAGGTCAACAAATATATGCAAAGTCAAAGTTAATTTATTTAGTCTTTTATTGTATATTTTTAGTCTTTTAATTGTTTTTAGACTACTTTACTCACAAATATGCATTTACCACTTAGACTGTTCTAAGTAACATTTTTTTAGTTGACAACAAGTTTCACATGCATAGGCTTATACCCAACTCGGTTAAAAACTCGATTTTTACAAAAGATGGTGTAAAAACCTTTAAAATTTCTAATCTGATTTGAAATTTGTTTTAATCAAACACGAGTCTATTAATATCCGAGGACTAGGTTTTAAGATGTTTAAAACACCCATGTAAAAATTTTAGCGGACATGCGTTCAAAATACTATTCATAAAAACTGACGATAAAATTTTTCAATGCCGTTTTTATGAAAATTTCATGAATGCACACATAGAAGGTAATAAGAATATAAATCACAAAATTAGCGCATCCTAACTCATATAACACATAAACAGGTCAAAACATGCAATTCTATGCAAAAGTGAAATATGGGGTTTCACACCGTGTTAGCTAGAAAGTTTGTGATTACGTGATAGTCCGTGCCTAAAGGGTTATCTTACGTGTTATGTGGATGAGTTGTAGAAAGATGCTAAGATGGATACCTTCATGTATTATATGTATTGATTGTTAAAAGGAATGTAATTTAAGTTCAATTAGATAATTGGAGCGGCATGATAACCTATTTTATATAATAGGTTAGTTTAGTTTAAATGCAATGCATGAATGTAACTGCTTAAAGGAAATGGATAGGATAGTCTTGGAACTTGGGAATGTATGTTTGTTGTGTTTAATTGTTGAGAACCTCGGCTCGGATGGCCTTGAGGAGTTGTGAATTGTTGGACACGGTACTAGTCCATTTATATTCCATTTGCAGGTTTTGGTTTGCCCTAGAAATAGGGGAGACTCCGTCCATTTTTTCTAAAAATTATGCCCAGGTTTGGTATTGGGTTGAGAATAAATTGGTTAATAGAATTCCCGGTCTTGCGAGAGTTCGGGGTGTTACAACATATGCAATATCAAGTCATGTAAATAGCATAGCTTACATGAGACTACCTATGGCCGAAGCATAAGGCACACGATCCATATGTTGCCTTTCTTCATCGGATTTAGGAGACATTTCTTTTGAAAGATGTATACTATGCAGCATAGGTAGAAGACCTTTGTGAAACCCTAGTTTTCGTCTTTATCTCAATTTGCATGTCTTTGCCTCGATTTGCATTATTTGACCTGTTTATGTTTTATATGAGTTAGAATGCGCTAATTTTGTTATTTATATTCCTAATACATGCTATGTGTGCATTCATAAAATTTTCATAAAAAACGGCATCAGAAATTTTATCATCGACTTTTGTGAATAGTGCTTTTGAAACACGTCCGATATAATTTTGAAACCGGTCTTTTTAACCCTTGAAAACCTAGTCCTCGAACATTAATAGACCTATGTTTGATTAAAACAGATTTCAAATCGGCTTAGGAATTTAAAAGGGTTTTTACACCTTCTTTTACGAAAATCGAGTTTTAAACCGAATTGGATAAAAATGTTTGAATGTAAAACTTCTTGTCACCGACAAATAAACTACTTAAAATAGTCTAAGTGTTGCATAATTGTTTTGAGCAAGAAATAGTCTAAAATAGAATTAAAAGACTAGAAATACTAAAAATACTAATTTGTTCAACTATGACTTTGCATTATTTTCTGTTGACTTGCCTTATATATGCATATTAACTAAAATCGCTCACAAAACAAAACTCAAAACACCACAAACACACACACACATGGCCGAACACCT
The DNA here is from genome assembly GCA_037974665.1 of Ehretia macrophylla. Classification (NCBI taxonomy): domain Eukaryota; kingdom Viridiplantae; phylum Streptophyta; class Magnoliopsida; order Boraginales; family Ehretiaceae; genus Ehretia; species Ehretia macrophylla. Next base: position 71,960,764 of record CM075773.1, read on the forward strand.
TGAGGCCATTTTAGCTTAATTTTTGATCAAATTTTCTCATAAATTTTGCAATACAAAGCCTTTACACTTGAACCAAAGCTTGATTTCACTTGTTGGGCATCCATTATATACCTTTCTTGCATCAAATAACATCAAAAGTGAGAGAAAAATTCTAGATCTCAAAATGTCATTTTTATGTCTTTTCATATAATTGAATTTTGAACTATTAGATTGTTGAATTGATGTTATATTATTGCTCAGTACATGCTAAGGATCGTTTATATGTGTTTATATAAAATTTGAACCGTTGTAGCATGAATTTTTATTTTTCGGGTATTAAAATTGAGTTGTTGGCTATTTGTTGAATAATCGGAGTTGTGGTGGTTGGAATCGATTGCTATTAGTTTGTAAAAGTTTGTTAATTTCGTGGTAGTAATGTTGTAATGCTAAAATTTTGATTGTGATGTCAGTGTGAAAGTCCAAAAAATTCAGCCTAGGTGTAATGAGGTTTTAGGGTTGTAGGGCTTGTTTTATATAAGCTCATTCTCAATTATTGCATGCATACAGGTGTTACTGATCCAGATTACGGGTACGTGCCTCCAGAAGAGGATAATGTGCCATATGTGGACGAGTCCTATGTGCCAGAGTCTTGTCCTTGATATTTGAGATGTTGTAGACTTTTGTTATCTTGTATATCAAAACTAGTTGGTTTGTATTTACTTAGAAGTTTATGATGTATAAGATGTTTTAAAGATAGTGGATTAAATGTTGCTAGCTTAGTAGTCTTGTTTTGGAATATGATTAGGCTACTAGATTGGTTATAATCTATTTTAGAAATGTATGTTACATAGTAAATGTATGATGTTGGAACAGAGGCGTGTAACCTATGGATGCTATGGTGAAAGACTGTTTAATGTATATTATGGTTGTGTTGTTTATTGTTGAATTGTTTGTGGAGTTGGGTGTATGAGTTATAAGAGATTGGTTTAGAGCCTCGGTGCCCTGTTTATTGTCGTTATACTGTCGGAGTTCCGTTGCGTCCTGACTGATCATAGGTGGGGTCGAGTTGGGGCGTTACATTAAGTGGTATCAGAGCGCATGTTTAGTTGTCAGGCGAGGTATTCTCAGAATGTGGGTATTGGCCTCAGCATGAAAGTATGTATAAAGTGAAAGAAAAGTGAAATATATGTTAATATAATTAAGTGATTATGTGATTATGTGATTTAGTGATTTAGTGATTATGTGATTATGTGATCAATTTGTTTATGTGATTGATACTTAAGTGATTTATGTGCTTTATGTGAGTTTGTTGTTTTTGTGCTAATAATTGTCTATAGCCTATCTATGTGCTATAACCTATGTAGACCAAGGACCAGAGGTAGGCCTGAGGTAGTTGATGAGGCACCGGATAATGTGGCACTGGGCCGAGATCAGGGTGATGACCGTATTGGTGCAGCTATGGATAAGATGACGAAGATTATGGCAGGGCAGACACAGATACTAGCAGGGCAGGCTGCCCAAGCACAGACTCTATAGACTCAGTTGTTGAATGTTCAGGGTGGTTACCATGGGCGTGGTACGCTAAAGGAATTCTTGGGTTATTATCCACCGAGGTTCCAAGGAGAGCCAGATGATAGGAAGGCGGAAGCTTGGATTAATAAGATAGAGAAGATATTCGATCCTCTAGATTATACTGATGAGAGGAAAGTCACTTATGTCGTTTACTTGTTTGATGATGAGGCAGAGGAATGGTGTCACACAGTGAGGGTCGGTTGGGAGGCAAGAGGTACTCCTTATGTCTGGGATACCTTTCTTAGAGCGTTTCGGGCGAAGTATATCCCGAGGATTGCATGGGAAATGAGAGAGGCGGAGTTCCTGTCCTTAGTTCAGGGGGATGTTACAGTCGCTTAGTATGAGGCCACTTTTACCAGACTGTCCTGGGATGCATCGGAGTTTATAGCGGATGAGGAGCGTAGGACTCAAAGGTTTATGTTGGGATTGAGGCCCGAGATTCAGGATGCGATGGCCTTGAATTAGTACGATGTGTTTTCTGAGGCCTTTGAGGCAGTATCTAGGTTGGAGAAAAGAAAATGGGAGCAGATTGGACCTAGTCAGCCTAGTAAGAGGCCATTTTAGTCGCAGGGCCAGCAGGGAGTGTATAGGCCTCCAGTACACCAGGTTGTGTATAGGCCACCAGCACAGCAGAGTTCTTTTAGACCGTAGGGTCAGCAGGGTTACTATCGGCCTCAGTTTCAGCAGAGGTCCTATCAGGCTCAGTCACAGTATAGGCCGACCCAATCGCAGGGTCAGTATAGGCCTAGTGTTGCGAGACCTCAGAAGCAGGCTGGTACAGCTGCTTTCTCGGCTTCTGGTTCTTCTAGTGGCAGTGGCAGTGCTTCGTCACCGTAGTGTGCTTACTACAAACGTCAAGGCCATGTGGAGGCCGACTGTAGGGTGAAAGCGGGGACTTGTTTAGGTTGCTGCAGCAACCAACATAGGGTGAGGGATTGCCCTAGATTTCAGAGGATTGAAGGTCGGGCAGTGACCCAGGGTTATCAGGGCCGATCTACCGGTGGTGCACCTTTGCAGCAACGGGTTTAGGCTCGGGCCTACGCAGTCGATTTAGAGGAGGCACCTGAGGATATGACAGTTATGGAAGGTAACTTCCTTATACTTGATCAACTTGTTAAAGTGTTGATTGATTCTAGTGCTACACATTCTTTTATTACTCCTACTTGTGTGCAACGTCTTAACATGTAACCTGAAAGATTGCCTTATGTGGTTGAGATTAGTACTTCTTTGACTGATAAGTATGTGACTGGCTTAGTATGTAAAGACTGTAAAATACATGTTAAGGGTCAGGATTTTCCTTCAGACCTTATTTTATTTCCTATCTGGGGGTATGATGTTATCTTGGGTATGGACTGGCTTTCTAAGTATGATGCTCAGCTAAACTGTAGAACAAATGTAGTGCGGTTTCGGTTGCCAGATCAGCCAGTGGTTGAGGTAGCGGGGAACCGGGACTTTAAGACGAGTTTTATTATCTCATCAAGTAAAGCTGTTAAGCTGGTGAGTAAGGGGTGTTCGGGTTATCTAGCTTATTTGATCAACAAGCCATCTGATAAGCTAAGGCTGGAGGAAGTTCCTATTATTCGGGAATATCGCAACGTATTTCCTGAGAAGTTGTCAGGGTTACTGCCAGAGAAAGATGTAGAGTTTGTGATCAATCTTATTCCCGGTACTCAACCTATTTCTAAATCAGCGTACCGAATGGCACCAGCTGAGTTGAAAGAGCTGAAAACTCAGTTGCAGGAGTTGTTAGAAAAAGGGGTTCATTCAGCAGAGTTCTTCACCATAGGGAGCGCATGTTTTATTTATGAAAAAGAACGATGGTACCTTGAGATTATGTATCGATTATCGTGGTTTGAATCAGGTGACCATCAAGAACAAGTATCATTTGCCACTGATTGATGAGTTGTTTGATCAACTTCAGGGAGCCAAAGTCTACTCTAAATTTGACTTAAGGCAGGGGTATTATCAGCTTCAGATTCTACGGAGGATATTCCGAATTTTGCTTTCAAGACTCGGTATGGGCATTATGAGTTTGTTGTTATGCCCTTTGGATTAACTAATGCACTGGCAGTATTCATGGATCTTATGCATTGGGTCTTTCAGCTGTACTTGGACCAGTTCATGGTAATCTTTATTGATGATATCTTGGTTTATTCTAAACCTGAATCAGAACACATGCAGCATCTACGGCTTGTCTTACAGAAGCTGCAGGAGCATTAGTTGTTTGCAATGTTCAGCAAATGTGAATTTTGGCTGCAGCGTATATCTTTTCTTAGCCATGTGATTACACAGAGTGGTATTTCAGTAGATTCCACTAAGATTGAAGAGGTAATATCTTGGAAAAGGCTAGAGAATATTTCGGAGGTTCGTAGCTTCCATGTCTTGGCGGTTATTACCGTAGGTTTGTGAAGGATTTTTCTAAGATTGCAGGGCCACTTTCTAAGTTAACTCAGAAACGAACATGCTTTATTTAAGATGAGAAATGTGAGAGGGGGTTTTAGGAGTTGAAAAAGAGGTTGACTATCGCTCTAGTACTTGCTCTACTAGAGGGGACCGATAACATGGTTATCTACAGTGATGCATCCAAGGAGGGCTTATGTGTCGCCCGAGAACATTGCCATGATTTATTAACTATTTCATCTACTGTTTGTGCATTTTCACTATCCATTTACTTGTTGCTTTCCTTAGTTACTATTTATTACGTTTTTCAACTATCTATTTTCTTCGAATTAGCATTTTTCTTAAATCATATTAATTGTTATAGGAATGAGAAAAATGTGCATTTGAGCTTAAAGCGATATGAGCCTTCGTTTAGAAAATAATTTATTAAAGCTAATGAATAGTGTTACGTATGAAACATTATGTTTTAGTTAGCTAACTTAATTTATCCGCATTAGACTCGTTTTTAAGTTGACTAGGCTCATTTTAGTAGGTAATAAACTCACCCAACTTGACCCCACCCTTTAAATACTCAACATATACATATAATAACTCATAAAACAAGACAAAAAACAGAAGAGAAAAGCTAAAAACACTATAGCAAATACGAAAATAGCATAGGAGGAGAAATAGAGATTTTTGCTCAATAAATCCTCATTCCAAGCCAAGCCAAGCTAGGTGCAAGTGGTTTAGGGTGTTTACTAGCCTCCTAGGAGCTCCTATGTGCAATAGGTGAGGGATTTCATACTTATTTTTGCATTTCAAAAATGTGACAACTTTCATGAATTTCTTGTTTTGCTCTTAAATGCTAACGCAATGCTCAAATATGCTTCTGTATGTTATATATAAGTAGTAGAGACCTAATTTATGCTATTGTTTCGTAGTTTAATCAGTTGAAATTGCTCATTGAATATTTGGCATGAATAGTGAGGAGAATGTTAGGGTTTTGTGAAATTGAACTTTATAGCTTGAATCAATGATCCTAATAGGTGCTTTAGATGTTAATGAAAGTAGTGTAAAGGCCCCATAACATTTAATTGCTCATAACCTAGCAAACGAATGAAATAGCCGACTTTTAGAAAAGGGTTTCGGGGTTATCGTGAATCCAGGTTGAATTGGCCTCCATATTTAGTAAACCTAGGCTATTTAGGACCTAACTAAGCTTTGCTAGCTCCTATTTAAGTCCTAGTTGAAGTACGTGTAGTACAAAGTCAAAAGGGAGAATTTGGAGCTTTCGGGCTAGATGCTGGTAATTGCGTGACTTTGAGGTCCTAAGTAGTGTCATTAAGTGTCATTAGGAAGGTAGTATAGCTTGGTTGGTTACTTTGAACTTCATTTTACGTTTGGAAGCTAATTAGCCTTGAATTGCAAATGGGATATTTTGACCAAGTGTGGAATTTGCTCGGTTTGAGTGTTGGCATTGTCTTGGGAGGTCATGGAAGCACTTTTGGTATGGTTATGGCATTAGTTGGGTGATTGGGTAACTTAGTTGTAGTATAAATCAACTAAGGGGACGAATGAAGTTTTGTGATTGTTATAGTTTAAACGGGTTTTCTTTGAAATTAAATGGATCATAATATGGATAGGTTTGCATGGTGAAAATGGATTTCTATTATCATAGCTCGTTGGGATGTGATAGCTTGAGAAAGTTAGAGAAAAGAATAGTATTCTATTGAGTTTTTGTGACTTTTGTTCAACTGATGGTTTTAGTGTTTCTATTAGGTGCCATTAATTCAAGATGGCTTAAATGTTTGCTTAAACCCATTAAAAGATGGCTAGAAGTTGGTTAGAATGACTAGAACATAAAGATGGACATTTAGGGCAATTGGTTTGTTCTAGTGTTTTAGGTGTTTGTAGAACTTCCTTGTGGTTGGTTAGTGACCATTGAATGCTTGGAATGCTCGTAGTGTCCTCCTGTTGCTTAGAAGATAGATTTTTAGTTGGATTTACGAAAGGGGCATTCAGAATAAAGTTGGGTTATTTGCTAAGTTTTGATTGGACTTGATGGGTTAGATGGTTATGGGTGATTATCTAAGATATGGCATTATCCAGAGAATATTTCATTAACTAAATTGCATAATTGTTTTTCTTGAATTGAAGATTCTAAGTGAATTCCTGTTTATAGTAATTGTATTGCCATAGTTATAAGTGTTTTCCTTGAGTTTTATATTGAGTTAATTGTAAAGAGAATAAGTATGTATTAATGGATTTATAAATTGATAGTATTATTGTGGAATTAAATATAGTTATCTATGCTTAAAATACTCTTAAAAATGATTGTAGAACATGCTTATATCACGATTTTATTGTTGTTAGTTATATTGTTGGTATATTAGATTACTTGAATGATTACTTGGTTGTATGTTAATTAAGTAAACTATGAGTTAGCTAACCTAGTTGGATAATTAATGAATGTTGCAGTTAAAGAGTAATTGAAACAATGTTTAACTTTATGTTCAAGGTGATTGAGAGTGATTTGAAGCCAATCTTGCGTTGTGGAGCTTGATAGAGGTGAGGGAGACTTCATCCTTATGTGCATAATAGTTTATTTACTTGTACTTAGATTATGTGCACTTATTGTCTATATATTGTGTGTGAGGGAAACCTACTTTTTTGTCCCTTAATCATGTGTTTATTGATGTATTCTATTGTTATTATTTTGAGTGCATTGCATCGTGGTTGCGCAACCATTTTGGCATAGTAGTGTCGTGGAAACCGGGCGGCATCGGGCTTGCCGGTATACCTCGGCTACCATGGTTACCCAGTCCCTCTCTCACTTGGGATGCTGCCCAGGGAGAGTTGGGTCGTAGGATTTCAGGGTACATCCGGAGTACACACATTTTGGAGTTATAAGGGGATGCCGGCTTATCGGTAACAGTGTCATTATTACATCGAGATTTCAGTGTGTGGCTCGTGGTTTGTGATTGAAGATCAAGTGAATCGTATCCTTTTTAAATTGTGGTAACTTGTTATTTCAATTGTTCTTTGTTTGTAAAATGCTTTATTTATACTAACTGCTGCATTGCACGTCCCCGGAAGACCTTATCCCTCACTGGGCAATTTTGATTGCTCATACCTCGCTAAACATGTTTCAGGTGGTACAGTTGGAGAAGTTGACCTGATTGATGTGTGATGTTACTTGAGATTTGAGTGATTGCCTGCTAAACTGTGGAAGACCTTAATTGTTCTACTTTCTATTCTATTTTGGAGCCTAAGGGCTTATGTATATATATTTGAGTAGTTGCAAGTTTGAAAGCTAAGTGGATGTAGTAATTGTTATAGAATTGTGGCATGTAATAACTTTTGCTTCTGCTTCTAGCTACGTTGCATGCTTGGGTGTGAATGAACGGGTGTATGGTTGGCTTTAATTTCTAAGAATGTTCAATGCTATCATGGAGTGGCATGATAAGCGGTTTTGTAAAGAAGTTAAGTTATAAATGCATGCTTGTGTGTATCTAAACTGTTTGTATGTCTTAAGGCTCGGATGGCCTTAAAGCTAAGATCTTTAGTTATAAATGAATGTCTTGTTATGTTGTGGCTTTATTGAGTGTTTACAGATTTTCAGAATGTCCACGGTACAGGGGAGACTCTGTCCATTTTTCCTAAATTTTGTGACCGGGTTTGGTATTGGGTTGAGAATAGCATAGTTATTAGAGGCTCCGGTCTCGTGAGGGATCGGGGCGTTACAAGTGGTATCAGAGCTTAGTTAGCTCTAAGCCGAGACAGAGTCCTCGGTCTGTCGGGTAGTAAACCTTACGTATGTGCTTGTTAAGTGTGTTTTGAAGGTGTGTGCCTATATGTGAGGTTGTGTGTCTTGAATGGTGTGCACATATGTGATATAGTTATGTGTTATATGCTAAATGTATGCTAAGTAAAGGGAAGTGGCTAGTTGTGCATCAAATTGACCCCGTGAATCGAATTGACCTCGTGAATTGTTAATTGCTTGAACTGTTGCTTGTAATGTATGTAACGCCCCGATCCGTCACGAGACCGGAAACTCTAATAACTATGTTATTCTCAACCCAATACCAAACCCGGTCACAAAATTTAGGAAAAACGGACAGAGTCTCTCCTGTACCGTGGACATTTTGAAAACCTATAAACACTCAATAAAGCCACAACATAATAAGACATTCATTTATAACTAAAGATCTTAGCTTTAAGGCCATCCGAGCCTTAAGACATACAAACAGTTTAGATACACACAAGCATGCATTCATAACTTAACTTCTTTACAAAACCGTTTATCATGCCACTCCATGATAGCATTGAACATTCTTAAAAATTAAAGCCAACCATACACCCGTTCATTCACACCCAAGCATGCAATGTAGCTAGAAGCAAAAGCAAAAATTATTACATGCCACAATTCCATAACACTTACTACATCCACTTAGCTTTCAAACTTGCAACTACTCAAATATATATACATAAGCCCTTAGGCTCCAAAATAGAATAGAAAGTAGAACAATTAAGGTCTTCCACAGTTTAGTGGGCAATCACTCAAATCTCAAGTAATAGCACACAGCAATCAGGTCAACTCCTCCAACTGCACCACCTGAAACATGTTTAGCGAGGTATGAGCAATTACAATTGCCTAGTGAGGGATAAGGTCTACCCGGGACGTGCAATACAGCAGTTAGTACAAATAAAGCATTTTATAAACAAAGAACAATTGAAACAACAAGTTACTATACATTAAAAAGGATACGATTCACTTGTTCTTCAATCATGAACCACGAGCCACGAACTGAAATCCCGGTGTAATAATGACACTGTTATCGATAAGCCGGCATCCCTTTATAACTCCAAAATGGGTATACTCCGGATGTACCCCGAAATCTTACGACCCAACTCTCCCTGGGCAGCATCCCAAGCGAGAGAGGGACCGGGTAACCATGGTAGCTGAGGTATACCGGCAAGCCCGATACCACCCGGTTTCCATGACACTACCATGCCCAAATAGTTGCGCAACCACGATGCAATGCACTCAAAATGATAACATTAGAATACATCAATAAACACATGATTGAGGGACAACAAAGTAGGTTGCCCTCACACACAATATATAGACAACAAGTGCACATAATCTAAGTACAAGTAAATAAACTATTATGCACATAACGATGAAGTCTCCTTCACCTCTACCAAGCTCCAAAATGCAAGATTGGCTTCAAATCACCCTCAATCACCTTGAACATAAAGTTAAACATTGTTTTAATTATTCTTTAACTACAACATTTATTAATTGTCCAACTAGGTTAGCTAACTCATAGTTTACTTAATTAACATACAACCAAGTAATCATTCAAGTAATATAATATACAAACAATATAACTAACAAGCAATAAAATCATGATATAAGCATGTTCCACAATCATTTAAAAGAGCATTTTAAGCATAGATAACCATATTTAATTCCATAATAGTACTATCAATTTATAAAGCTATTAATCCATACTTATTCTCATTACAATTAACTCAATATAACACTCAAGGAAAACACTTAGAACTATGACAATACAATTACTATAAATAAGAATTCACTTAGAATCTTCAATTCAAGAAAGCAATTATGCAAATTACAAAGGGGCATATTCAAGATATCCATAGAATTATACCGAAAGCTCCAAAACAACTTGAAACTACATTTAAACACACAAGAAGTCATGCCAAGGTCTTAGAAGCGTGAGATAATCGATATTGCACTTAAACCCTTATATTATGCAAGCTATTTTTCTTCCAAATCAAAGTTAATGTTTCAAATTCCAGGGGAAGCTATACCAAACTTCTAAGTAAACCTTAATGTACCCTTACAACCTTTAAACATGTTCAAATACCCGCAATTACCCCAAAAGTCCCAATTTTTCTCTTATAACTTTGAACTACACATACCTTAACCGGGCTTCGAACAAGGGTTAGCAAAGCTTTTATAGCACCTAGGTAGCCTAAGAATACTAAAAGTGAAGCCCGAATCTACCCGGATTAGCATTAACCCCGAAACCCCTTCTATAAAGTCGGCTAATTCACGTTTTATGCAAGTTTAGAGCAAATCGAGTGTACGAGGCTATTAGACTACCTTTATTAGCACCTAAGTCATTTACTAGAAGCATTGAATCAAGCTAATACGCATAATTACACAAAACCCTAGAAATCCCATCACTATTCACCTCATAAATTCAAATGACGATTCCAACCGTTTAAAATGCGAACTAATAGTTTAAATGTGTTCTGTAGCACTTATATATAATGTACAATAGCATAGATAAATATTAGAATATCATTTGATAGCATTTCTAACAAATCAAGAAAAAAGCAACAATTTTAAAATGCGAAAACAAGTATGAAAACCCTTACCAATGCACGTAGAAACTCTCGGGAGGCTAGCAAACACCCTAAACTACTTGCTCCTTGCTTGACTTGGCTTGGCTTGAAGATTTGATGAGCAAAATCCTCTCATTCTCCTTCTATGTTGATTCTCGGATTTGCTAAAGTAATTCCTGCATCTTCCCCTTTTTTTTTTTTGCTAAGTTATGACTTGTTTGGGTTTGGTTTGCATATATATTAGGGTAGGCCTATTTGGGTGAGTGTATGGTCTATTAAAATGAGCCTAGTTAACTTAAAAACGAGTCAAATGCGCATAAACTAAGTTAGCTAACTAAAACACTTAGTTAAGTAACGTAACACTATTCATTAGATTGACAAAACATTTTCTAAACAAGTGCTCCTATCGCTCTTAGCTCAAAAGCATATTTTTGTCATTCCTAAAACAATTAATATGATTTAAGAAAAATACTAATTTGAAGTAATTAAGTGGTTGAAAAGCGTGATGAATAGTAATTAAAGAAGACAACAAGCAAAGCACAGAAGAAATGCGCAATTAATGGATGCAACAGTGAATGAATATACGGAAAAATCTCGGGCGTCACAATGTGTATATTTGAATGTCTTGGATTGAGTTGTGTTATGATTGACTTGATTGTCATGCTTGAATGACTTTGATGATTACACTGTTTCATAAACTCTTATATAAACATGTTTGCATAATAGTTTAAGACATATATGTGTAAATGTGATATCTTGACATTCATACATGTCTCGTTGAATTGGTAAGAAAGACTTTGTCCTCCCCTGAACAGAGGTGATTAGTGGCTAGCCTTTCAAGTTATGTGGATTAGTAGGAACGTGAAACGGTTGATCAGCCCTTTTATTTGGGAGTTGGTATTATGGGTAGAACTCAGTTATTAGGATTTCTTCAAAGACATTTTTCTATGCTCAGTAGTCAGAAATGAATGGCTTCCCTTGGGATTTCTATATGACTGTTCTCTAAGGCATTCTCTTGGTATTTTCTTATTTAGTATTCTTCTGGTATTTTCTTATTGGCATTTCTCTGAAGACTTGGTATTTGGAATTCTATTCAACCATATTATACGGTATTATCTACAGTATTTATGCTCCAATCTTTTATTGGTATTTTCTAGCCACTTTTAGTTAGGATTATATTATTCTATAGTGTTCGTGCCAGCGGGATTCTTATTTGGATTTCTATGTAGCATTTCTATTGGAGCCGTTATTTGGCCTTATTACTTAGGGATTCGCTGGCAGTACAAGTACTATTGGGATTTCTTAATGGGTTCTTATTAGAATTCGTATACAGTATTCTTGCTCAGCAACTGATGAAGAGTAATTGAAGTGAGTTTTTAGTTGATGCGGAGTTCTCTTGGAAGAAGAATTGCGTGGACGCAATTTGTTTAAGGGGGAGAAGATGTGACGCCCGAGAACATTGCCATGATTCATTAACTGTTTCATCTACTGTTTGTGCATTTTCACTATCCATTTACTTGTTGCTTTCCTTGGTTACTATTCATTACGTTTGTCAACTAACTATTTTCTTCGAATTAGCATTTTTCTTAAATCATATTAATTGTTATAGGAATGAGAAAAATGTGCATTTGAGCTTAAAGCGATATGAGCCTTCGTTTAGAAAATAATTTATTAAAGCTAATGAATAGTGTTACGTATGAAACATTATGTTTTAGTTAGCTAACTTAATTTATGCGCATTAGACTCGTTTTTAAGTTGACTAGGCTCATTTTAGTAGGTAATAAACTCACCCAACTTGACCCCACCCTTTAAATACTCAATATATACATATAATAGCTCATAAAACAAAACCAAAAAACAAAGAAGAGAAAAGTTGAAAATACTGTAGCAAATCCGAAAATAGCATAGGAGGAGAAATAGAGATTTTTGCTCAACAAATCCTCATTCCAAGCCAAGCCAAGTTAGGTGCAAGTGGTTTAAGGTGTTTAATAGCCTCCTAGGAGCTCCTACGCACAATAGGTGAGGGATTTCATACCTATTTTTGCATTTAAAAAATGTGACAACTTTCTTGAATTTCTTGTTTTGCTCTTAAATGTTAATGCAATGCTCAAATATGCTTATGTATGTTATATATAAGTAGTAGAGACCTAATTTATGCTATTGTTTCGTAGTTTAATCGGTTGAAATTGCTCGTTGAATATTTGGCATGAATAGTGACGGGAATGTTAGGGTTTTGTAAAATTGGACTTTATAGCTTGAATCAATGATCCTAATAGGTGCTTTAGATGTTAATGAAAGTAGTGTAAAGGCCCCATAACATTTAATTGCTCATAACCTAGCAAAAGAATGAAATAGTCGACTTTTAGAAAGGGGTTTTGGGGTTATCGCGAATCCGGGTTGAATTGGCCTCCATATTTAGTAATCCTAGGCTATTTAGGACCTAACTAAGCTTTGCTAGCTCCCATTTGAGTCCCGGTTGAGATACGTGTAGTACAAAGTCAAAAGAGAGAATTTGGGGTTTTCAGGCTAGATGCATGTAATTGCGTGACTTTGAGGTCCTAAGTGGTATCATTAAGTGTCATTAGGAAGGTAGTATAGTTTGGTTGTGTACCTTGAACTTCGTATTACGTTTAGAAGCTAATTAGCCTTGAATGGCAAAGTGGATGTTTTGACCAAGTGTGGAATTTGCTCGGTTTGAGTGTTGGCATTGTCTTGGGAGGTCATGGAAGCACTTTTGGTATGGTTATGACATTAGTTGGGTAATTGGGTAACTTAGTTGTAATATAAATCAACTAAGGGGATGAATGGAGTTTTGTGATTGTTATAGTTTAAACGGGTTTTCTTTGCATTTAAATGGATCATAGTATGGATAGGTTTGCGTGGTGAAAATGGATTTCTATTTTCATAGCTCGTTAGGATGTGATAGCTTGAGAAAGTTAGAGAAAAGAATAGTATTCTATTGAGTTTTTGTGACTTTTGCTCAATTGATGGTTTTAGTGTTTCTATTAGGTGCCATTAATGCTAGATGGCTTAAATGTTTGCTTAAACCCATTAAAAGATGGCTAGAAGTTGGTTAGAATGACTAGAACATAAAGAAGGACATTTAGGGCAATTGGTTTGTTCTAGTGTTTTAGGTGTTTGTAGAACTTCCTTGTGATTGGTTGTCACGCCCTAACTCGACCCCACCTACAATCAGTCAGGACGCAACGGAATTTCGGCAGTATAACGACAGTAAATAGAATACTGAGGTTCTAAACCAACCTCATTAATAACATTAAACATCCCATTCCATAACCATACAAACAACAACTCCTCAACAGCATAACAACACACAACATAACTGTAATATACAATAATCAGTCCTCGTTATCTACCTCCGTTCCAACATAACATACAATACCTCAACCTTATCATACATTTCAAAAATAAGTTGAGACCCATCTAACAACTTAACCATAGACAAAAGAAGCTGCTAGAATAGTAACAACTAATTTATATTCTTTTCTGCATCCTATACAATAAGATCTATAAAGCATAGAAAAGGCTACTAAGCTAATATACATGATAAATAACAGCACAGAATCATGGATAAGACTCTGGGACATATGACTCGTCCACGTAAGGCACATTTTACTCCTCAGGAGGCACGTACCCGTAATTCGGCTCTGCAATACCTGTAAGCATGCAATAATAGAGAGTGAGCTTATATAAATAAGCCCAGTGAGGATCCGATAGATCTCGACAGTATTCACTATGCTCCTTGGATTTAGTCCTTTGAGCAAGTAAACACACAACAACAATAACATTATCATCACATAATTGTATAACCATTCAATAAAGGATACTCTATTTGGTGTAGCTCCATACGCCATCACGATCTCAACCGTTCTTCTTATAACTCCCCATTACTCACGCACCCGAGGTACCTCACTAGCCCCTCCCTCCATGACACCTCCGTCATGCGAGCTGGGGGTAGCCTCTGGCAGTCATGTCGTTATCAACCTGACAGCCCAACGCTGCCCGAGAGGTGGCACACACATACCAAGACGCCATAATCATTATCAATCATCAATCAATCATCATTTATTCATCATTGATAGCATCAATTATCATTTAAACAACAATAACTTAGTTAGATGACAAAGTAGGCCATCTAACCGGACATGCATTATGTACACAATTAAACCCTAAATTACTCATCAACAACTCAACATTCAACATTCAAACACCACCCAATCATCTAAAGGCATCGTTCAAGAAATTAAAGAATGACAACCTAAACTTCAAAAATTCTTAACTTACATTCTACTAACCCAAACATTGCCAAATCAGTTTCTTTCACTCACCCATGCAACCTACTACATTAGCCCTCTCGAAAATCCACCATAACACCTCCAAATCATGCCTGATAACCCTAAAACCCTAGGATGTCTTGGCTGAATTTTTTGAATTTTTCCACGAGCAATGTAATCGAAAATTCGGCATTACAACAGCGCTAACACATAATTATCAAGTATTTAGAAATCGACTGCAATCGATTTCGATCATCACAACTCAATTAATTCAACATTAAACAATTTAATCAAAATTTAATACCCGAAAAATAAAAATTATGCTACATCCGACAGAAACTCATAGTATTACCACTAAACGATCCCTAGCATGCAAGGAGCAATAATCTAATATCAGATTACAATTCTAACGGTTCAATCTTCATTTATACGCAAAAATGCAAAAGACAAGTTTTGAGATCTAGAATTTTTCTCTCACCTTTGATGCGATAAAAGCCAAGGGATGCGTGAAGTGCGTGCCCAACAAGCAGAATCCAAGTCGGTGCGAAGTTTTAAGGACAAAAACCAAGTTTTTCTTTGAAAATTTGATTGAAAAACCTTGAAATTCTCTTTGGCTTTTCTCCCTCAACCTCTCGGCCCTTTGTGTGTGTGTGAAGTGTGTTTTGTGTTGTGTTGAGTGTGTGTTGATGACTAAATGCAATTAAAAGCTTGGTCAAATAAATAAAATGCAAAGTCAAAGTAGTATTTTAGTCCTTTAATTCATTTTCTTGTCTTTTAAATGCATTTTAGCTAACTCCTTGCTCAAAACAAAAATGCAACTCCTAAGATAGCTCAAGTAAATTATTTTTAGGTGACAAGAAGTTTTACATTCAAAGAATTCCACCCGAGTCGACTTAAAACTCGATTTTTGCAAAAGTCGGTGTAAAAATCCTAATAAATTCTTAAGCCGATTTTAAAACCATTTTTATCAAACACAGGTCTATTAAAGTCCATGGACTAGGTCTAGAAGGGTTAAAAAGACCAATTTCAAAATTTTAGCGGACGTGTTTTGAAAACACTACTAATTGAAAATCGACGATAAAATTTATGATCCCGTTTTTTATGAAAATTTCATGAATGCACATTTAGCATGTATTAGGAGTATTGACATCAAAATTATAACTTTCTAGGTCCTATAGCACATAAACAGGTCATATGCACGCAAAACGAGGCAAAACACATAAAACGAGATAAACAGAAAAGTGGGATTTCACATTCTCCCCCCCTTATAGAATTTTTGCCCTCGAAATTCTTACTTGATGTACTGAACAAATCTGGGTACTACTGCTGCATCTGATCTCGTCTCTCCCAAGTAGCTTCCTCAATACCGTGATGCTTCCACAATACCTTAACCATTGGAATCTTCTTCGACCTCAACTCTCGTTCCATCTGATCAAGAATACGAATCAGATGCTCGTCATAAGTCAGATTCTCACGAAGCTGTAACAGCTCTGGCATGATAGTCGGATCAACAGTCTTCATCTCTCCTACCTCGTCCCAATATAAAGGTGAACGACACTTACGACCGTAAAGAGCTGCAAAAGGTGCCATTCCAATAGTAGCTTGATAACTATTGTTATAGGCAAACTCGGCAAGTGGTAGATGTTTCTCCTAGTTCTTTCCGAAGTCCAGAACACAAGCTCTAAGCATATCTTCCAGAATCTGAATAATCCACTCAGATTGACCGTCGGTCTGTGGATGATACGCGGTACTGAAGTTCAACTGAGTACCCAAAGTCTCCTGAAGTTTCTCCCACAAACGAGAAGTAAATCGAGGATCTCGATCAGAGACAATACTAGATGGAATACCGTGAAGTCTAACAATCTGATCCAAATAAAGATTCGTCAACTTTGTAACCTCATCTCCCATCCTCATCGCAATAAAATGAGCTGTCTTCGTCGAACGATCTACGACAACCCAAACTGCATCATTACCCCTCGGTGTTCTAGGCAAACCAGTGACGAAGTCCATCGTAATATGCTCCCATTTCCACTGTGGTATAGCCAACGGCTGAAGCAAACCTGCTGGTCGTTGATACTCAGCTTTCACCCTCTAACAAGTCAAACATCTAGATACAAACTGAGCAACCTCCCTCTTCATATTATTCCACCAGTAATGTTGCTTCAAATCCCGATACATCTTGGTTCCACCGGGATGAATAGTGTACTTAGAATTATGAGCTTCTTCCAGAATACCTCATCTCAAGCCCGGTTCATCGGGAACACCCTATTCCTAAACCGAAGAATACCGTCCTCATGTACTTTGAAGTCAGACTGATCATCAGTGATCTGATCCTTGATTTTCTGAAGTGTAACATCAAGTTGCTGAGCTTCCCTGATCTGAGACAACAATAAAGGCTTAATACGGAGATGTGAACACATCACCCCTACTTGAGTCAACTCTGGTCTCCAATAACTAAACTCCTCAAGAACCTCCCACTTCTTGACAGCCAAATAAGAAATACTAGCCTTCCGGCTAAGAGCATCTGCTACAACATTTGCCTTTCTAGGCAGATAATTGATAGAACAATTATAATCTCCAAGAAGCTCCATCCATCTCCTCTGGCGCATATTTAACTCCTTCTGTGAGAATAAGTACTTAAGACTCTTATGATCAGTGAAAATCTCAAACTTACTGCCCCACAGATAATGACGCCACTTCTTGAGTGCAAAGACAACTGCTGCCAACTCAAGATCATGAGTCGGATAGTTTTCTTCATAAGGCTTCAACTTTCGAGAAGCATAGGCAATAACTCGCCCATTCTGCATAAGAACACATCCCAAGCCTTCCTTGGATGCATTACTGTAAATGACCATATTATCGGTCCCCTCTGGTAGAGCAAGTACTGGAGCGGTAGTTAACCTCTTTTTTCAACTCCTGAAACCCACTCTCACACTTCTCATCCCAATTAAAGATAGTCCGTTTCTGAGTCAACTTAGATAGTGGCCCCGCAATCTTCGAGAAGTCCTTGACAAACCTACAGTAATAACCCGCCAAGCCAAGAAAGCTACGGACATCAGAAACACTCTCTGGCCGTTTCCTAGACATCACCGATTCAATCTTAGTGGGATCTACAGAAATACCGCTCTGTGTAATAACATGGCCAAGAAAAGAAATCCGTTGCAGCCAAAATTCACATTTGCTGAACTTGGCAAACAACTGATGCTCCTGCAGCTTCTCTAATACAAGCCGTAGATGTTGCTCGTGCTCCGATTCAGATTTAGAATAGACTAAGATATCATCAATAAAAATCACCACGAACTGGTCCAAGTACGGCTGAAAGACTCGATGCATCAAATCCTTGAATGCTGCCGGTGCATTAGTCAATCCAAAAGGCATAACAACAAACTCATAATGCCCGTACCGAGTCCTGAAGGCAGACTTCGGAACATCCTCCGTGCGAATCCGAAGCTGATAATACCCCTGCCTTAAATCAAATTTAGAATAGACTTTAGCTCCCTGAAGTTGATCGAACAACTCGTCAATCAGTGGAAAATGATACTTGTTCTTGATGGTCACCTGATTCAACCCACGGTAATCAATACACAATCTCAAGGTACCATCCTTCTTTTTCACAAATAAGACTGGAGCTCCCCAAGGTGAAGAACTCTGCTGAATGAATCCTTTCTCTAATAACTCTTGTAACTGAGCTTCCAACTCCTTCAACTCAGCTGGTGCCATCCGGTACGCCGATTTAGAAATAGGTTGAGTACCGGGAACAAGATTAATCACAAACTCCACATCTCTCTCTGGCGGTAACCTTGGCAACTCCTCGAGAAATACATTGGGATATTCCCGAATAATAGGGACTTCCTCTAGCTGTAGCTTATCAGATGGCTTGTTGATCAGATAAGCCAGATAACCCGAGCACCCCTTACTCACCAACTTAACGGCTTTAGTTGTTGAGATAACAAAACTCGTCTTTGCACCCCGATTCCCTACTACCTCAACTACTGGCTGATCTGGCAAACGAAACTGTACGACCTTGGTTCTACAGTTTAACTGGGCATCATACTTAGAAAGTCAATCCATACCCAGAATAACATCATACCCCCGGATAGGAAATAAGATAAGGTCCGAAAGAAAATTATGCCCCTTAACATGTATTATACAATCCTTACATACTAAGCCAGTAACATACTTATTAGTCAAAGAGGTACTAATCTCAACCACATAAGGCAATCTTTCAGGTTGCAAATTAACACGTTGCACACAAGCAGGAGTAATGAAAAAATGCGTAGCACCAGAATCAATCAACACTTTAACAAGTTGATCAAGTATAAGGAAGTTACCTTTCACCACTGCAGTCTCCTCAAGCATCTCCTCCATATCAACTGCATAAGCCCGAGCCTGAACCCGCTGCTGCTGTGGTACACTGCCCGTAGGCCTACCCTGGTAACCCTGAGTCGCTGCCCGACCCTCAGTCCTCGCATATCTAGAGCAATCCTTCGCCCTATGCTCGCTGCTACCACAACCCAAACATGTCCATGCCTTTACCCTGCAGTCGGACTCCACATGCCCTGGGTGCTTGCAGTAATTACACTGCGATGATGTGGCACTAACACTGCCCCTAGAAGAACCAGAAGCTGATGAAGCAGCTGATACAGCCTACTGCTGAGGTCTCACCACACTAGGCCTGTACTGACCCTGAGACTGGGCTGGCCTATACTGAGTCTGAACCTGATATGGCCCCTGCTGAAACTGAGGCCGATAGTAACTCTGCTGACCCTGTGGCCTATAAGAACCCTGCTGGGCTGATGGCCTGTAGACAACCTGCTGTACTGGAGGCCTATATATAACCTGCTGGCCTTGTGGCTGATACGGCCTCTTACTAGGCTGACTGGAGACAATCTGATCCCCTTTCCTCTTCTCTAACCTAGAAGCTGCATCAAAAGCCTCAGTGAAGATATCATAACGATTCAGAGCCATTGCATCCTGAATCTCGGGCCTCAATCCCAACATAAATCTACGGGTCTTCCTCTCCTCCAAAGCTACAAACTCCGGTGCATACCGGGACAACCTAGTGAATGTAGCCTCATACTGAGCCACAAAAGAATCCCTCTATACCAAAGACAGGAACTCAGCCTCTCTCCTCTCCCGTGCAACCCTCGGGACATACTTATCCCTAAAAGCAGTCAAAAAGGCATCCCAAACATACGGAACACCCTGGGTCTCCCAACTGGCTCTCAGAGTGCGCCACCACTCCTCTGCCTCATCATCAAGCAAATAGACAGCAGAAGTCACCTTCCTCTCTTCAGTGTACCCGAGAGGATCAAAAATTTTCTCTAACTTACTAATCCACAACTCGGCCTTCCTATCATCAGGCTCTCCCTGAAATCTAGGAGGATAGTACCCCAGAAACTCCTTCATAGTACCTCGACCGTGATTACCACCCTGTACATTCTGTATCTGGGACTGCAATGCCTGAGTCTGAGCAGCCTGACCCGTTAACAACTGGGCCTGACCAGCCATCAAATCTACAATCCGATCCATTGCTGCCCCTAACCTGTCATCACCCCTATCACGGCCCTGTGCCACATTACCAGGAACCTCATCTACTATCTCGGGCCTACCACGAGTCCTCGGTCTACCAGCCATCGTACTAATAAAAGAGTCAGCACAGGTTATAGCACGTAAACATGTTATATACAACTTTTAACACATAAACAACAAACTCATATAAAGCACATAGATCACATAAGTTTCAATCACATAAGCAAATTGATCACATAATCACATAAGCACTTAAATCACATAATCACTTAATCATTTAGTCATATCAATACATAATTCACTTTTCTTTCTTTTCATACATATTTCATGCTAAGACCATTACCCACATTCCGAGAATACCCCGGCTAACAACTAACATGCGCTCTGATACCACTTAAATGTCACGCCCTAACTCGACCCCACCTACAATCAGTCAGGACGCAACGAAATTTCGGCAGTATAACGACAGTAAATAGAATACCGAGGTTCTAAACCAACCTCATTAATAACATTAAACATCCAATTCCATAACCATACAAACAACAACTCCTCAATAGCATAACAACACACAACATAACTGTAATATACAATAATCAGTCCTCGTTATCTACCTCCGTTCCAACATAACATACAATACCTCAACCTTATCATACATTTCAAAAATAAGTTGGGACCCATCTAACAACTTAACCATAGACAAAATAAGTTGCTAGAATAGTAACAACTAATTTATATTCTTTTCAGCATCCTATACAACAAGATCTATAAAGCATAGAAAAGGCTACTAAGCTAATATACATGATAAATAACAGCACAGAATCACAAATAAGACTCTGGGACATATGACTCGTCCACGTAAGGCACATTTTCCTCCTCAGGAGGCACGTACCCGTAATCCGGCTCTGCAACACCTGTAAGCATGCAATAATAGAGAGTGAGATTATATAAATAAGCCCAGTGAGGATCCGATAGATCTCGACAGT
Organism: Ehretia macrophylla; assembly: GCA_037974665.1. NCBI lineage: Eukaryota > Viridiplantae > Streptophyta > Magnoliopsida > Boraginales > Ehretiaceae > Ehretia > Ehretia macrophylla. The sequence goes on from CM075773.1 coordinate 71,981,885, forward strand.
ATTCATTACGCTCCTTGAATTTAGTCCTTTGAGCAAGTAAACACACAACAACAATAACATTATCATCACATAACTGTATAACCATTCAATAAAGGATACTCTATTTGGTGTAGCTCCATACGCCATCACGATCTCACCCGTTCTTCTTATAACTCCCCATTACTCACGCACCCGAGGTACATCACTAACCCCTCCCTCCATGACACCTCCGTCATGCGAGCTGGGGGTAGCCTCTGGCAGTCATGCCGTTATCAACCTGACAGCCCAACGCTGCCCGAGAGGTGGCACACACTTACCAAGACTCCATAATCATTATCAATCATCAATCAATCATCATTTATTCATCATTGATAGCATCAATTATCATTTAAACAACAATAACTTAGTTAGATGACAAAGTAGGCCATCTAACCGGACATGCATTATATACACAATTAAACCCTAAATTACTCATCAACAACTCACCATTCAACACTCCAACACCACCCAATCATCTAAAGGCATCGTTCAAGAAATTAAAGAATGACAACCTAAACTTCAAAAATTCTTAACTTACATTCTACTAACCCAAACATTGCCAAATCAGTTTCTATCATTCACCCATGCAACCTACTACATTAGCCCTCTTGGAAATCCACCATAACACCTCCAAATCATGCCCGATAACCCTAAAACCCTAGGATGTCTTGGCTGAATTTTCCGGATTTTCCCACGAGCAATGTAATCGAAAATTCGGCATTACAACAGCGCTAACACGTAATTATCAAGTATTTAGAAATCGACGGCAATCGATTTCGATCATCACAACTCAATTAATTCAACATTAAACAATTTAATCAAAATTTAATACCCGAAAAATAAAAATTATGCTACATCCGACAGAAGCTCGTAGTATTACCACTAAACGATCCCTAGCATGCAAGGAGCAATAATCTAACATCATATTACAATTCTAACGGTTCAATCTTCATTTATACGCAAAAATGCAAAAGACAAGTTTTGAGATCTAGAATTTTTCTCTCACCTTTGATGCGATAAAAGCCTAGGGATGCGTGAAGTGCGTGCACAACAAGCATAATCCAAGTCGGTGTGAAGTTTTACGGACAAAAACCAAGTTTTTCTTTGAAAATTTGATTGAAAAACCTTGAAATTCTCTTTGGCTTTTTCTCCCTCAACCTCTCGGCCCTTTGTGTGTGTGTGGAGTGTGTTTTGTGTTGTGTTGAGTGTGTGTTGATGACTAAATGCAATTAAAAGCTTGGTCAAATAAATAAAATGCAAAGTCAAAGTAGTATTTTAGTCCTTTAATTCATTTTCTTATCTTTTAAATGCATTTTAGCTAACTCCTTGCCCAAAACAAAAATGCAACTCCTAAGATAGCTCAAGTAAATTATTTTTAGGTGACAAGAAGTTTTACATTCAAAGAATTCCACCCGAGTCGGCTTAAAACTCGATTTTTGCAAAAGTCGGTGTAAAAATCCTAATAAATTTTTAAGCCGATTTTAAAACCGTTTTCATCAAACACAAGTCTATTAAAGTCCATGTACTAGGTCTAGAAGGGTTAAAAATACCAGTTTCAAAATTTTAGCATACGTGTTTTGAAAACACTATTCACTAAAAATTGACGATAAAATTTCTGATCCCGTTTTTGATGAAAATTTCATGAATGCACATTTAGCACGTATTAGGAGTATTGACATCAAAATTATAACTTTCTAGGTCCTATAGCACATAAACAGGTCATATGCACGCAAAACGAGACAAAGCACGTAAAACGAGATAAGCAGAAAAGTGGGGTTTCACATTGGTTAGTGACCGTTGAATGCTTGGAATGCTCGTAGTGTCCTCCTGTTGCTTAGAAGATAGATTTTTAGTTGGGTTTACGAAAGGGGCATTCGGAATAAAGTTGGGTTATTTGCTAAGTTTTGATTGGACTTGATGTGTTAGGTGGTTATGGGTGATTATCTAAGATATGGCGTTATCCAGAGAATGTTTCATGAATTAAATTGCATAATTGTTTTTCTTGAATTGAAGATTCTAAGTGAATTCTTGTTTACAGTAATTGTATTGCTATAGTTCTAAGTGTTTTCCTTGAGTTTTATATTGAGTTAATTGTAAAGAGAATGAGTATGTATTAATGGCTTTATAAATTGATAGTACTATTATGGAATTAAATATGGTTATCTATGATTAAAATGCTCTTTAAAATGACTGTAGAACATGCTTATATCACGATTTTATTGTTGTTAGTTATATTGTTGGTATATTAGATTACTTGAATGATTACTTGGTTGTATGTTAATTAAGTAAACTATGAGTTAGCCAACCTAGTTGGATAATTAATGAATGTTGTAGTTAAAGAGTAATTGAAACAATGTTTAACTTTATGTTCAAGGTGATTGAGAGTGATTTGAAGCCAATCTTGCATTGTGGAGCTTGATAGAGATGAGGGAGACTTCATCCTTATGTGCATAATAGTTTATTTACTTGTACTTAAGTTATGTGCACTTATTGTTTATATACTGTGTGTGAGAGCAACCTACTTTGTCGTCCCTCAATCATATGTTTATTGATGTATTCTATTGTTAGCATTTTGAGTGCATTGCATCGTGGTTGCGCAACCATTTGGGCATGGTAGTGTCGTGGATATCGGGCGGCATCGGGCTTGCTGGTATACCTCGGCTACCATGGTTACCCAGTCCTTCTCTCACTTGGGATGCCGCCCAGGGAGAGTTGGGTCGTAGGATTTCAGGGTACATCCGAAGTACACCCATTTTGGAGTATAAGAGGATGCCGGCTTATCGATAACAGTGTCATTATTACATCGGGATTTCAGTTCGTGACTCGTGGTTCGTGATTGAAGATCAAGTGAATCATATCCTTTTTTAATGTGTGGTAACTTGTTGTTTCAATTGTTCTTTGTTTGTAAAATGCTTTATTTGTACTAACTGCTGCATTGTACATCCCCGGTAGACCTTATCCCTCACTGGGCAATTGTGATTGCTCATACCTCGCTAAACTTGTTTCAGGTGGCGCAGTTAGAGGAGTTGACCTGATTGCTGTGTGCTATTACTTGAGATTTGAGTGATTGTTTGCTAAACTGTGGAAGACCTTAATTGTTCTACTTTCTATTATATTTTGAAGCCTAAGGGCTTATGTATATATATTTGAGTAGTTGCAAGTTTGAAAGCTAAGTGGATGTAGTAAGTGTTATGAAATTGTGGCATGTAATAACTTTTGCTTCTGCTTCTAGTTACGTTGCATGCTTGGGTATGAATGAACGGGTATGGTTGCCTTTAATGTCTAAGAATGTTCAATGCTATCATGGAGTGGCATGCTAAGCAGTTTTGTAAAGAAGTTAAGTTATGAATGCATGCTTGTGTGTATCTAAACTGTTTATATGTCTTAAGGCTTGGATGGCCTTAAAGCTAAGATCTTTAGTTATAAATGAATGTCTTGTTATGTTGTGGCTTTATTGAGTGTTTATAGGTTTTCAGAATGTCCACGGTACATGGGAGACTCTGTCCGTTTTTCCTGAATTTTGTGACTGGGTTTGGTATTGGGTTGATAATAGCATGGTTATTAAAGCCTCCGGTCTCGTGAGGGATCGGGGCGTTACAACTTGGGTTGTGTACTTATGTAGAATGGTCAGGTTATTGCCTATGCTTCTAGAAATTTGAAACCGTATGAGATGAACTATCTGACTCATGATCTTGAGGTGGTAGCTATAGTCTTCGCACTAAAAAAGTGGCGTCATTATCTGTGGGGCAGCAAGTTCGAGATTTTCACTGATCATAAAAGTCTAAAGTACTTGTTCTCACAGAAGGAGTTGAATATGCGTCAGCAAAGGTGGATGGAACTTCTTGGAGATTATAATTGTTCTTTCAGTTATCTGCCTGGGAAGAAAAATATTGTAGCAGATGCTCTTAGCCGTAAGGCGAGTAATGCTTGTTTGGCTATTAAAAAGTGGGAGGTTCTTGAGGAATTCAGTTATTGGAGACCGGAATTGACTCAAGTTAGGGTGATGTGTTCACATCTCCGTATTCAACCTTTATTGCTGTCTCAGATTAGAGAAGCTCAGCAGCTTGATCCAAAACTTCAGAAGATCAAGGATCAGATCACGGATGATTAGTCTGATTTCAAATTACATGAGGATAGTATTCTTCGATTTCGGAACAGGTTTTGTGTTCCCGATGAACCAGGATTGAGGAGAGGTATTCTGGAGAAGGCTCATAATTCTAAGTACACCATTCATCCCGATGGAAACAAGATGTATCGGGATTTGAAGCAACATTATTGGTAGAATAACATGAAGAAGGAAGTTGCTCAGTTTGTATCTAGATGTTTGACTTGTCAGCGAGTGAAGGTCGAGCATCAACGACCTGCGGGGTTGCTTCAGCCGTTGGCAATACCAAAGTGGAAATGGGAGTATATTACGGTGGACTTCTTCATTAGTTTGCCTAGAACACCGAGGGATAACAATACGGTTTGGGTTGTTGTGGACTGCTTGACGAAGACAGCTCATTTTATTCCGATGAGGACGGGGGACGAAGTTGCAAAGTTGACGGATCTTTATTTGGATTAGATTGTTAGACTTCACGGGATTCCATCTAGTATTGTTTCAAATCGAGATCCTCAATTTACTTCTCGTTTGTGGGAGAAACTTCAGGAGACCTAGGGTACTCAGTTGAACTTCAGTACCACGTATCATCCACAGACCGACAGTCAGTCTAAGAGGACTATTCAGATTATGGGGGATATGCTCAGGGCTTGTGTTTTGGACTTCAAAAAGAACTGGGAGAAACATCTATCACTTGCTGAGTTTGCCTATAATAATAGTTATCAAGCTACTATTGGGATGGCACCTTTTACAACTCTTTACGGCCGTAAATGCCGTTCACCTTTGTATTGGGACGAAGTAGAGAGATGCAGACTATTGATCCAACTATTATGCCAGAGTTGCTAGAGAAGATTGAGAATGTTCAGTTGATCAGGCAGATAATGCTTACAGCGCAGAGTAGATTCAAGAGTTATGCTGATAAGCGTTGTCGAGATTTGGAGTTTGTAGTCAGGGATCGGGTTTTCTTGAAATTGTCTCCTCGAAAGGGGTTTGCTCGTTATGGTAAAGGTGGTAAGCTAAGTCCGAGGTTTGTAGGGCCGTTTGAGATTATCGGCAGAGTTGGCAAGTTGGCATATCGGTTGGCTTTACCGGAGAATTTCTCTAATGTTCATGATGTCTTTCACGTGTCTAATTTATGGAAGTATAATTCGGATCCTTCTCATATTCTAGAGACAGAGCCGTTACAGTTTCGTGAGAATCTGACTTATGATGAGCAGCTGATTCGCATTCTTGATCAGATGGAACGAGAGTTGAGGTAGAAGAAGATTCCGATGGACAAGGTGTTGTAGAAGCATCACGGGATTGAGGAAGCTACCTGGGTGAGGAAAGATCAGATGCAGCAGCAGTACCTAGATCTATTCCATACATCAAGTAATAATTTCGAGTACGGAATTTCTTTAATGGGGGGAGAATATGAAATCCCAGTTTTCGTCTTTATCTCGATTTGTGTGTCTTTGTCTCGATTTGCATGATTTGACCTGTTTATGTGTTATATAAGTTAGAATGTGCTAATTTTGTGATTTATATTCCTAATACATGCTATGTGTGCATTCATGAAATTTTCGTCAAAAACGTCATCATAAATTTTATCGTCGACTTTCATGAATAGTATTTTTGAAACACGTCCGCTATAATTTTGAAACTAGTCTTTTTAACCCTTGAAAACCTAGTCCTCGGACATTAATAGACCTATGTTTGATTAAAACGGATTTCAAATCGGCTTAGGAATTTAAAAGGGTTTTTACACCTTCTTTTGCGAAAATTGAGTTTTAAACCGAATCAGGTGAAAATGTTTGAATGTAAAACTTTTTGTCACCTAAAAATAAACTACTTAAAATAGTCTAAGTGTTGCATAATTGTTTTGAGCAAGAAATAGTCTAAAATAAAAATAAAAGACTAAAAATACTAATTTGTTCAACTTTGACTTTGCATTATTTTTTGTTGACTTGCCTTATATATGCATATTAACTAAAATAGCTCACAAAACAAAACTCAAAATACCACAAACACACACACACATGGCCAAACACCTTGAGGCCATTTTAGCTTGATTTTTGATCAAATTTTCTCATAGATTTTGCAATACAAAGCCTTTATACTTGAACCAAAGCTTGATTTCACTTGTTGGGCATCCATTCTACACCTTTCTTGCATCAAATAACATCAAAGGTGAGAGAAAAATTCTAGATCTCAAAATGTCATTTTTATGTCTTTTCATATAATTGAATTTTGAACCGTTAGAATGTTGAATTGATGTTATATTCTTGCTCAGTGCATGCTAAGGATCGTTTATATGTGTTTATATAAGGTTTGAACCGTTGTAGCATGAATTTTTATTTTTCGTGTATTAAAATTGAGTTGTTGGCTATTTGTTGAATAATCGGAGTTCTGGTGGTTGGAATCGATTGTTGTTAGTTTGTAAAAGTTTGTTAATTACGTGATAGTAATGTTGTAATACTAAAATTTTGATTGTGATGTCGGTGTGAAAGTCCGAAAAATTCAGCCTAGGTGCATTGAGATTTTAGGGTTGTTGGGCTTGTTTTATATAAGCTCACTATCAATTATTGCATGCATACAGGTGTTACTGATCCAGATTACAGGTACGAGCCTCCAGAAGAGGATAATGTGCCATATGTGGACAAATCCTATGTGCCAGAGTCTTGTCCTTGATGTTTGAGATGTTGTAGACTTTTGTTATCTTGTATATTAAAACTAGTTGGTTTGTATTTACTTAGAAGTTTATGATGTATAAGATGTTTTAAGATAGTGGATTAAATGTTGCTAGCTTAGTTGTCTTATTTTGGAATATGATTAGGCTACTAGATTGGTTATAATCTATTTTGGAAATGTATGTTACATAGTAAATGTATGATGTTGGAATGGAGACGTATAACCTATGGATGCTATGGTGAAAGATTGTTTAATGTATATTATAGTTGTGTTGTTTATTGTTGAATTGTTTGTGGAGTTGGTTGTATGAGTTATAAGAGGTTTGTTTAGAGCCTCGATGTCCTGTTTATTGTCATTATACTGCCAGAGTTCCATTGCGTCCTGACTGATCGTAGGTGGGGTCGAGTTGGGGCGTTACAACCTTTCTTAGAACTCTCCGTCTTGAACTTTTTCAAGATCCGTTCTATGTACATGCTTTGAGATAAGCCAATCAATCTCTTCGTTCTATCTCTATAGACACGAATCCCCAAGATGTAAGAGGCTTCTCCTAAGTCTTTATGGAGAATTTTCCATTTAACCAGACTTTAATAGACATTATATGCCCAATATCATTTCCTATTATCAAAATGTCATCAACATACAAGATCAAGAAAGTGGTCGCACTCCCACTAACCTTCTTGTAAACACAGGGTTCATCGTCATTTATGATGAATCTAAACTCCTTGATTTCATTATTAAATCTGATGTTCTAAGAACGCGAAGTTTGCTTTAGACTATAGATTGATCTCTTAAGCTTACATACTTGTTACTATTGGAGTTAAAACCCTCGGGCTGCTCCATATATATCTTCAACAAGATAACCATTTAGGAACATTGTTCTAACATCCATTTACCAGATATCATAACCATAATATGCGGCAATAGAAAGCATAATACGAATGGATTTAAGCATGACAATTGGTGAAAACGTTTCGTCATAATCAACACCTTGTTTCTGACAATTGCCTTTCGTAACAAGCCTTGCTTTATATGTCTCAACATTTCCATCAACTCCAAGTTTTCTCTTGAAAACCCATTTGCAACCTATAGGTACAATACCTTCGGACGGGTCTACCAAGGTCCAAACATCATTGGAGTACATGGAATCCATTTCTACTCATATTGCTTCCTCATAAGTAGCAGGATCGTCCACATGATTATTATCCCCTACCACAAACAACTTTTGAGCCTTCTCAAGAAGATACCCATATCGTTCTGGAGGATGAGATACTTTACTTGATCTGTGAGAAGCCTGTGTGATGACTCATTCTGGACTTTGCTGAATTGGTTCAGGATCCTGATTTTGGTTAGTTTGTGGTTCAAAGGACTCTTCGTCAATTCTTATTTTCCTCCCACTGCCTCCTTTGAATAAACCCCTTTTCAAGAAAGACAGCATCACGGCTAATCAAATCTTTTGATCATCAGGAAAATAAAAATAATATCCTTTATAGCTTGTTTGGATTGGAATTTTTAAAGGAAAGGAAATGGTAGGGAGAGAATAAGGAATCCCCCTTTGTTTGGATTAGAATTTTAAAGGAGGGAAAAGTTATGGAGGGGTTTTGGAACCATTTCCATTTCCTTTAATTGGAAGGATTTCAATCCTTCCAAGTTGGGGTTTTTTGGGGGGAAATGAAAGGTTAAAGACAAAAAGTCTTTATTGTACCTTAAACCCTATATTGTCTCAAAGGACACTCAAGTAATTTTCTATTTAAAATTGTCATTTTCTTTCCTTTCCTTCTTCAATCCAAACAAAGGATTATAAAATCTTTTCATTTCCTTTCCATTATTATTTTATTACAATCCAAACAAGGGAATCTTTTTTCTTTCATTTCCTTTATTTTTCTTCCTTTAATTTTCTTTCCTTTCCATTCCTTTGTGCAATCCAAACACTAGGTTAGTCTCCTTAGGATATCCCACAAATCTTCCTTTATCAAATCTAGTTTCTAACTTATCCGTCTTAAGTTTCATCACATAAGCGGGACAGTCCCAAATCTTAATGTGATTAAGACTCGTTTTTCTACCAACCCATAACTCGTACGGTGTAGTAGGTGTGGCTTTAGTCAGAACTTTGTTCAACATGTAAATTGTCCTAATAAGTGCATACCCCCATAACGAAATTGGAAGATCAGTGTAACTGATCATAGATCGTACCATATCCAACAATGTACAATTCCTATGTTCAGATACTCCATTCAATTGTAGTATAACAAGTGGAGTGGTTTGTGAAGTTATTCCAGTCTGTTTGAGATATTCGAGAAATTTGGTACTTAAGTATTCACCTCCACGATTAGATCGTAGAGTCTTAATTCTTTTTCCCAATTGGTTTTCTACTTCAGCCAAAAACTCTTTGACCTTATCAAAGGCCTTAGACTTATACTTTATCAAGTATACATAACCATACTGTGAATAGTCATCGGTAAAAGTTATGAAGTAATGATAACCACTACGAGCCATTTCTCTAAATGTCCACAAACATCACTATGTATTAATGCTAACAATTCAGTGGCTCTTACAACTTGTCCAATAAAAGGTGACTTAGTCATTTTCCCGAGAATGCAAGATTCACATGTAGGGGCTGGGTTCATAGCCTAATGACAATTAATTCATTCTGAGCCATCCATGTTAATCTTTTCTCGTTAATATGTCCAAGTCTTAAGTGCCATAATTGTTTTGCATTAATTTGAATATCTCTAGGACGTTTCTCATTTGAAGTAGTAGTCGAATTAATATGCATACACTCATTCACATCAAAATGATAAAGTCCATTCACCAAAGTAGTTGAGCCGACATATTCATTACCATAATAAATATTACAGCTCTTATTTGAAAATGAAAATTCATAATTTTCACAGACAAGTTTATGAATAGATACAATATTCCTAACATCACTTGGAACAAACAAAACATTAGATAGATGCAAAACACGTCCTATGGGCATATGCATATCTACATTTCCAGTAGCTAAGGCAACAACATTTGCCCTGTTGCAAACCTTCAAAATGATTTCACGCTTCCTAAATGTCACCTTGTCATTTAGACTCTGTAATGCCCCAACTCGACCCCACCTACGATCAGTTAGGACACAACAGAATTTTGGCAGTATAACGACAGTAACACGGACATTAGGACTCTAAACCAACCATTTAGAACGTCATACAACAAACTCCAAAGATCAAAAACAACTCCACAACCATGTTAACAATCAACAACGCAACCATATCCATATATTAAACATTTTTTCAACATTTCATCCATAGGTTATACGCCTCTGTTCCAACATCATATATAGGCTATAACATACATTGCAAAATAGATTATATACCAACCTAGCAATCTAATCATGTTCAAAAGAAAGACTACTAAACTAGCATAGCATAAGCCTTTATGTTTAAGTAGATTATACAATACATCATATTACAAAACTAGGACAAACTCATGGCAACGACTCCAGCATATAAGACTCGTCCACATAAAGCACATCTCATCTTCTTGAGGCACATAATCGGTAGTCTGATTCAGTAACACCTACTTCCAGATAACGAATGAGAGTGAACTTATATAAAACAAGCCCAGTGAGGAATCCTATAGAACTTTCACAAAACATCAACATTTCAATTTAAACACATAAATAACCATTCATTGAGAAAGGATACTCTAGTTGGTGTAGCTCCAAACGCCATCACAATCTCAACCATCTTTTTATAACTCCCCATTACTCACACACTCGAGGTACTTCACTAGCCCCTCCCTCTATGGCACCTCTGCCCATGCGAGCTGGGGGTAGTCTACGATAGTCATGTTGTTATCAACCCGACAGCCTGATGCTGCCCAAGAGGTGGCACACACTTATCAAGACTCATGACAATAATAATAAACATTCATATCACAGGAGGACAACAAAAGTAGGTTGCCAATCTCCCGACTTATCAATAATCAATCAGTTAACATCATTTCAACAACATAACATTAATTAATCAGTTAACAACTCAACAACTAAGTTATATGACAAAGTAGGCTACCCAACTTAACATGCATTAAACCATTCAACCAAACCCGAATCTAACCAACAACAACCCATGATTCAACCACTCAAACACCACCCAAACAACTAAAGAAATTACTTCAACATTTAAAGAAAGATTACTCAAACTTCTATAGGTTATAACTTACAATCTACTAATCCAATAACCTCCAAAATGGTTTCTATCACTCACCTACTCAAGCAACTACATTAGCCCCCTCAGAAACCAACCACAATCCATCCAAAACAAGCCTAACAACCCTAAAACCTCAATGCCCCATGGCTGATTTTTCCGGACTTTCACCACGACATCACAATAAAAATTTTGGCATTACAATCTTACTTCCACGTATTTAACAAACTTTTAGAAGCTATAACCAACCAATTCCAACCACTACAACAACAATTATTCAACAACAAGCCAAAAACTCAACTTTAATACTCGAAAAATAGAAATACATGCTACCACGGTTCAAAACTACTACAAACTCATATAAGTGTTCCTTAGCATCTGCTGAACAATAATCTAACATCAATTCAACATTTCAACGACTAAAAATTCAATTATATGATTTGACATAAAAATAGTATTTTGAGATCCAAGAATTTTCTCTCACCTTTGATGTTATATGAAGCTAGAAAGATGTGCAATGGATTCCCAACAAGTGGAATCAAGCCTTGGATGAAGAAGTTTGGACTTCAAATGAGTTTTCTAAAGAAAATTTGCTTTGAGAAATAGTTGAAAAACCTCTCAAAGATGGCTATGGAGTTTCAGCCCTTTGTGTGTATGTGTCAGTGTGTTTGCTCTGTTTTTAATGTGTATTGATAGTTATATAGGCTAAGTCAACAAAATTTCAACAGTCAAAGTTAGTATTTTTAGTCTTTTAATTAGTATTTTTAATATTTCTTTGTCTTTTAATTCTATTTATTAACTATTTTGCTCACAACATGCAATTAACACTTAGACTATTTTAAGTAGCATATTTTAGTTGACAACAAGTTTCACATGCAAAGACTTTTACTCGACTTAGTTAAAAACGCAATTTTCGCAAAAGAATGTGTAAAAATCTTTAAAATTCCTAATCCGATTTAAAATCCGTTTAATCAGACACGGGTCTATTAATATCCGGGGATTAGGTTTTAAGATGTTTAAAACACCCGTGTAAAAATTTTAGCGGATGTGCGTTCAAAATACTATTCACAAAAACCGTCGATAAAATTTCTGATGCCGTTTTCAACGAAAATTTTGTGAATGCACACATAGCATGTAATAGGAATATAAATCACAGAATTAGCGCATTCTAACTCATATAACACATAAGAAGGTCAAATCACGCAATTCTAGGCAAATATAAAATATGGGGTTTCACATTCTCTCCCCCTTAAAAAAATTTCATCCTCGAAATTCTTATTTGCTGAATGGAAAGGATCTGGATACTATTGCTGCATCTAATCTCTCTTCTCCCAAGTAGCTTCCTCAATTTTGTGATGCTTCCACAACACTTTGACCATTGGAATCTTCTTCGACCTCAATTCCCGTTCCATCTGATCCAGAATACGAATCGGCCGCTTATCATAAGTTAGATTCTCACAAAGTTGTAACGGCTCTGGCTCTACAATATGAGAAGGATACTTAGTATTTTTAGTCTTTTAATTAGTATTTTTAATATTTCTTTGTCTTTTAATTATATTTATTGACTATTTTGCTCACAACATGCAATTAACACTTAGACTATTTTAAGTAGCATATTTTAGTTGACAACAAGTTTCACATGCAAAGACTTTTACCCGACTTAGTTAAAAACGCGATTTTCGCAAAAGAAGGTGTAAAAATCTTTAAAATTCCTAATCCGATTTAAAATCCGTTTAATCAGACACGGGTCTATTAATATCCGGTGATTAGGTTTTAAGATGTTTAAAACACCCGTGTAAAAATTTTAGCGGACGTGCGTTCAAAATACTATTCACAAAAACCGTCGATAAAATTTCTGATGCCGTTTTCAACGAAAATTTTGTGAATGCACACATAGCATGTAATAGGAATATAAATCACAGAATTAGCGCATTCTAACTCATATAAAACATAAGCAGGTCAAATCACGCAATTCTAGGCAAAGATAAAATATGGGGTTTCACATTCTCTCCCCCTTAAAAAAATTTCATCCTCGAAATTCTTATTTGCTGAATGGAAAAGATCTGGATACTATTGCTGCATCTGATATCTCTTCTCCCAAGTAGCTTCCTCAATTTTGTGATGCTTCCACAACACTTTGACCATTGGAATCTTCTTCGACCTCAATTCCCGTTCCATCTGATCCAGAATACGAATCGGCCGCTTATCATAAGTTAGATTCTCACAAAGTTGTAACGGCTCTGGCTCTACAATATGAGAAGGATACGAATTATATTTCCGCAAATTAGACACGTGGAAAACATCGTGGTCATTAGAGAAGTTCTCCGGTAAAGCCAACCGATATGCTAGCTTTTCAACCCTGCCGGTAATCTTAAATGACCTTACAAACCTCGGACTCAGCTTACCACCTTTACCATATCGAGCAAACCCCTTTCGAGGAGACAATTTCAAGAAAATCCGGTCCCCGACCGCAAACTCTAAATCCCGATAGCGCTTATCAGTATAACTCTTATATCTGCTCTGCGATGTAAGCATTCTCTGCCTGATCAACTGAACATTCTCAATCTTCTCTAGAAGCTCTAGCATGATAGTCGGATAAATAGTCTTCATCTCCACTACTTCATCCTAATACAAAGATGACCGGCACTTACGGCCGTAAAGAGCTGCAAAAGGTGTCATCCTAATAGTCGCTTGATAATTATTGTTATACGCAAACTAGGCAAGTAGTAGATGTTTTTCCCAGTTCTTCCCAAAGTCCATAACACAAGCCTTGAGCATATCCTCCAAAATCTGAATAGTCATCTTAGACTGACCGTCGGCCTATGGATGATAAGCTATGCTAAAATTTAACTGAGTACCCAAAGTCTCCTGAAGTTTCTCCCCCAATCGAGAAGTAAACCGAGGATCTCGATCTGAGACAATACTAGATGAAATCCCATGAAGTTTAACAATCTGATCCACATAAAGATCCGCCAATTTTGCAACCTTATCTCCCAACCTCATCGGAATGAAATGAGCTGTCTTTGTCAAACGGTCCACAACAACCCAAACTGCATCGTTACCTCTTGATGTTCTAGGCAAACTAGAGACAAAGTCCTTCATAATATGTTCCCACTTCCATTCTGGTATTGCCAGCGGCTGAAGTAACGCCGCGGGTCGTTGATGTTCTGCTTTCACCTGTTGACAAGTCAAACATCTGGATACAAACTGAGCAACCTCCATTTTCATGTTATTCCACCAATAATGTTACTTCAAATCTCGGTACATCTTGTTTCCACCGGGATGAATGGTGTACTTAGAATTTTGAGTCTCCTCTAGAATACCTCTCCTCAAACCTGATTCATCGGGAACACAAACCTTGTTCTAAAACCGAAGAATACCATCTTCATATAATTTGAAGTCAGACTGATCATCCGTGATTTGATCCTTGATCTTCTGAAGTTTGGAATCAAGCTGTTGAGCTTCTCTGATCTGAGACAACAATAAAGGTTGAAGACAAAGATGTGAACACATCACTCAAACCTGAGTCAATTCTGGTCTCCAATAACTAATTTCCTCAAGAACCTCCCACTTTTTAACAGCCAAACAAGAAATATTCGCCTTACGACTAACAGCGTCTGGTACAATATTTGCCTTCCCAAGCAGATAATTGATAGAACAATTATAATCTCCGAGAAGTTTTATCCACCTCCGTTGACGCATATTCAACTCCTTCTGTGAGAACAAATACTTTAGACTTTTATGATCGGTGAAAATCTCAAACTTACTGCCCTACAGATAATAACGCCACTTTTTCAGTACTAATATAACGACTGCCAACTCAAGTTCATTAGTCGGATAGTTCACCTCATACGGCTTCAACTTTCTAGAAGCATAGGCAATAACCTGACCATTCTGCATAAGTAGACAACCCAAGCCTTCCTTGGATGCATCTCTATAGATAACCATATTGTCGGTTCCCTCTGGTAGAGCAAGCACTAGAGCGGTAGTCAATCTCTTTTTCAACTCTTGAAACCCACTTTCAAATTTCTTATCCCAAGTAAAGCTAGTCTGTTTCTGAGTTAACTTACAAAGTGGCCCTGCAATCTTAGAAAAGTTCTTCACAAACCTACGGTAATAACCCGTTAAGCCAAGGAAGCTACGAACTTTCGAAACATTCTCCGGCCGTTTCCAAGACATCACCACTTCAATCTTAGTGGGATCTACAGAAATATCACTCTGTGTAATCACATGGCCAAGAAAAGATATCCGTTGCAGCCAGAATTCACATTTGCTAAACTTCACAAACAACTGATGCTCCTGCAGCTTTTGTAAGACAAGCCGTAGATGTTGCTCGTGCTCCGATTCAGACTTAGAATAAACCAAGATATCATCAATAAAGATTACCACGAACTGGTCCAAGTACGGCTAAAAGACCCGATACATAAGATCCATGAATGTTGCTGGTGCATTAGTTAGTCCAAAGGGCATAACTACAAATTCATAATGCCCATACCGAGTCCTAAAAGCAAACTTTGGAACATCATCCATACGAATCTGAAGCTGATAATACCCCTACCTCAAGTCAAACTTAGAATAGACTTTGGCTCCCTGAAGTCGATCAAACAACTCATCAATCAGTGGTAAAGGATACTTGTTCTTGATGGTCACCTGATTCAAACCACAATAATCAATACATAATCTCAAGGTACTATCATTCTTCTTCACAAATAAAACAGGTGCTCCCCACAGTGAAGAACTCTGCTGAATGAAACCCTTCTCTAATAACTTCTGCAACTGATTTTTCAACTCCTTAAGCTCAGCTGGTGCCATCCAGTATACTGATTTAGAAATAGGTTGAGTACCGGGAATCAGATTAATCATAAACTCAACATCTCTCTCTGGTAGCAATCCTAGCAACTCCTCGGGAAATACATTAGGATATTCCCGAATAATAAGAACTTCCTCCAGCTTTAGCTTATCATATGGCTTGTTGATCAAATAAGCTAGATAACTCGAACACCCCTTATTCACCAGGTTAATAGCTTTAGTTGATGAGATAATAAAACTCATCTTAGTATCCCGGTTCCTCGCTGCCTCAACCACTGGCTGTTCTGGCAACCGAAACGTACTACTTTTGTTCTACAGTTTAAGTGGGCATCATACTTAGAAAGCCAATCCATACCCAAGATAACATCATACCCCCAGATAGGAAATAAGATAAGGTCCGAAGGAAAATCCTGACCTTTAACATGTATTATACAATCTTTACATCCTAAGCTAGTCACATATTTATCAGTCAAAGAAGTACTAATCTCAACCACATAAGGCAATCTTTTAGGTTTCATGTTAACACGTTGCACACAAGCAGGTGTAATGAAAGAATGCATAGCACTAGAATCAATCAGTACTTTAACAAGTTGATCGAGTATAAGGAAGTTACCTTCTACAACTGCCGCTGCCTCAGGTACTTCCTCCAAATCCACTGCGTAGGCCCGAGCCTGAACCCGCTGCTGCTGAGGTATACCACCAGTAGGTTGACCCTGATAACCCTGGGTCGCTGTCCGACCCTCAGACCTCTGAAATCTAGGACAATCCGTCGCCCTGTGCTAATTTCTGCCATAACCCAAACATGTTCCTGCCTTTACCCTACAGTCGGCCTCCACATGGCCCTGACGTTTGTAGTAAGCACACTGTGGTGACGAAACACTAACACTATTCCTCGAAGACCCAGAAGCTAAAAAAGTAGTTGTACCAGCCTACTGCTGGGGTCTCACAACGCTAGGCCTATATTGACCCTGAGACTTGGCCGGCCTGTACTGTGACTGAGCCTGGTAGGAGCCATGCTGAAACTGGGGTCTATTAAAAACCCTGCTGACCCTGCGGTCTAAAACTGCTCTGCTGTACTGGTGGTCTATACACAACCTGCTGCACTGGAGGCCTATACACAACTTGCTGACCCTGCGGCTGAAATGGCCTCTTACTAGGCTGACTAGGACCAATTTGCTCCCCTTTTCTCTTCTCTAACCGAGAAGCCGCATCAAAGGCCTCAGAGAATATATCATACTGATTCAGAGCCATTGCATCCTAAATCTTTAGCCTCAATCCTAACATAAACCTCCGAGTCTTATGCTCCTCATCTACCATAAATTCCGGTGCAAACCGGGACAACCTGGTAAAATTGGCCTCGTACTGGGCCACTGTAGAATCACCGTGAACCAAAGATAGGAACTCCGCCTCTCTTCGTTCCTGCGCAATCCTCGGAATGTATTTAGCTTGGAATGCCCTAAGAAAGATATCCCAAACATAAGTAGTACCTTGTGCCTCCCAACCGGCTTTCACTGTACGCCACCACTCTTCGGCCTCATCATCAAACAAATAAACTGCAAAGCTAACTTTCCTCTCATCAGTGTAATCTAGAGGATCAAATATTTTCTCAATTTTAATAATCCAAGCCTCTGCCTTTCTATCATCCGGCTCGCCCAGGAATCTAGGTGGATAGTAACCCAGAAATTCCTTCAATGTATTTCGCCCATGATAACCACCTTGTGTGTTCATCATCTGAGCCTGTACAGCCTGTGCTTGGGTAGCCTGCCCTGTTAATATCTGTGTCTGACCCGCCATGATTTCCGTCATTCTATCCATAGCTGCAGCAATACGGTCATCACCCTAATCTCGGCCCGGTGCCACATTACTCGGTGCCTCATTATCTACCTCACGTCTACCTCTTGTTCTTGGTCGACCAGCCATTCTACTAACAAAGAGTTAGCATAGGTTATAGCACATAGACAGGCTATAGAAAATTATTAGCACATAAGCAACAAACTCACGTAAAGCACGTAAGTCACTTAAACAAATTGAGCATATATTATATAGTCACTTAATCACATAATCACTTAGTCATATTATCACATATTTCACTTTTCTTTCACCTTATACATGCTTTCATGCTAAGTCCAATAACCACATTCTGAGAATACCCCGGCTGACAACTAAACATAAGCTCTAATACCACTTAATGTAATGCCCCAACTCGACCCCACCTACGATTAGTCAGGACGCAATGGAATTTTGGTAGTATAACGACAGTAACACGAACATCAGGGTTCTAAACCAACCCTTTAGAACTTCATACAACAAACTCCAAAGATCAACAACAACTCCACAACCATGTTAACAATCAACAACGCAACCATATCCATATATTAAACATTCTTTCATCATTTCATCCATAGGTTATACGCCTCCGTTCCAACATCATACATAGGCTATAACATACATTGCAAAATAGATTATATACCAGCCTAGCAATCTAATCATGTTCAAAAGAAAGACTACTAAACTAGCATAGCATAAGCCTTTATGTTTAAGTAGATTATACAATACATCATATTACAAAACTAGGACAAACTCATGGCAACGACTCTGGCACATAAGACTCGTCCACGTAAAGCACATTTTCATCTTCTTGAGGCATATACCAGTAGTCTAGTTCAGTAACACCTGCTTGCAGATAACGAATGAGAGTGAGCTTATATAAAACAAGCCCAGTGAGGAATTCTATAGATCTTTCACAAAACATCAACGTTTCAATTTAAACACATAACCATTCATTGAGAAAGGATACTCTAGTTGGTGTAGCTCTAAACGCTATCACGATCTCAACCATCTTCTTATAACTCCCCATTACTCACACACCCGAGGTACCTCACTAGCCCCTCCCTCCATGGCACCTTCGCCCATGCGAGCTAGGAAGAGTCTATGATAGTCATGTCGTTATCAACCTGACAGCCTGATGCTGCCCGAGATGTGGCATACACTTATCAAGACTCATGACAATAATAATAAACATTCATATCATAAGAGGACAACAAAAGTCGGTTGCCTATCTCCCGGCTCATCAATAATCAATCAGTTAACATCATTTCAACAATATAACATTAATTAATCAGTTAACAACTCAACAACTAAGTTATATGACGAAGTAGGTCACCCAACTTAACATGCATTAAACCACTCAACCAAACCCGAATTTAACCAACAACAACCCATGATTCAACCACTCAAACACCACCCAAACAACTAAAGACATTACTTCAACATTTAAAGAAAGACTACTCAAACTTCTATAAGTCATAACTTACAATCTACTAATCCAATATCCTCCAAACCGGTTTCTATCACTCACCCACTCAAGCAACTACATTAGCCCTATAACGCCCCAACTCAACCCCACCTACGATCCATCAGGACGCAACGGAATTTCGACAGTATAACAACAGTAATACGGATACCGAAGCTCTAAACCAACCTCTTCGCAACTCATACAACCAACTCCACAAATAATTCAACAATAAACAACACAACCATAATATACATTAAACATTCTTTCACCATTTCATCCACAAGTTATACGCCTCCGTTCCAACATCATACATTTACTATATAACATACATTTCCAAAATAGGTCATAACCAATCTAGCAACTCTATCATGTTCCAAACGAGACTACTAAGCTAGCAACGTTTAATCCATTATCTTTACAACATTTTACACATCATAAACTTCTAAGTAAATACAAACCAACTAGTTTTAATATGCAAGATAACAAAAGTGAACTACATCTCAGATATCAAGGACAAGACTCTGGCACATAGGACTCGTCCATATATGGCACATTATCCTCTTCCAGAGGCACGTACCCGTAATCTTGTTCAATATCACCTGTATGCATACAATAATTGAGAGTGAGCTTATATAAAATAAGCTTAGTGAGGATTCGATAGATCTCTAACAGTATTTACTCTACTCCTTGAAAATCATCCTTTTAGTAGTAAACACAGAATAAACATCAATAACAACATAAACACAACAACAATAATAACCAATCAATAAAGGATACTCTAGTTGGTGTAGCTCCAAATGCCATCACGATCTCAACCATTCTTCTTATAACTCCCTATTACTCACGCACCCGAGGTACCTCACTAGCCCCTCCCTCCATGGTACCTCCGCCCATGCGAGCTGGGGGTAGCCTTTGATAGTCATGCCATTATCAACCAGACAGCCCAACACTGCCCGAGATGTGGCACACACATACCAAGACTCATGACAATAATAATAATCATTCATATCTCAGGAGGATAACAAAAGTAGGTTGCCTATCTCTCGGCTCATCAATAATCAATCAATTATCATCATTCCAACAAAATAACATCAATTATTAAACAACTAACAACAAAGTTAGATGACAAAGTAGGCCACCCAACTTAACATGCATTAAACCACACATCCAAACCCTAGTCTAACCATCAACAACTCACAATTCATTCACTCAAACACCACCCAAACATCCAAAGGCATAATTCACAATTTTAAAGAATGACAACCCAAACTTCTAAAAGTCATAACTTACATTCTACTAATCCGATAACCTCCAAACCAGTTCCTATCACTCACCCACTCAAGCAACTACATAAGCCCCCTCGGAAACCAACCATAATCCATCCAAATCAAGCCCAACAACCCTAAAACCCTAATGTATTATGGCTGAAATTTCCGGACTTTCACACCAACATTACAATCAAAATTTCAGCATTGCAACATTACTACCACGTATTTAACAAATTTTTAGAAACTAACAGCAAGTAATTCCAGCAACCACAACAACATTTATTCAACAAATAGCCAAATTCTCAATTTTAATACCCGCAAAATAGAAATGCAGACTACAACTGTTCAAAATAGCTATAAACCCATATAATCAATCCTTAGCATCTACTGAGCAATAATATAACATCAATTTAACATTTCAACGGCTAAAAATTCGATTATATGAATTAACATAAAAATGACATTTTGAGATCTAGAATTTTTCTCTCACCTTTGATCTGAAACAAGGCTATGAATGCATGCCCAACAAGTAGAATCCAACTAGGTTTGCAAAACTACGGAAAAAAACTAGGTTTTTTAAAGAAATTTTGCTTTGAAAAACTTGAAAAAAAACTTCTCTTTTCTCTCCTATGGCTCTCGGCCTTGTGTGTGCAAAATAAGGTGTTTTTGTGTTGTTTCATTGTGTGTTGGTGATATATAATCAAAGGTCAAACAAAATACAAGAAAGTCAAAGTTGAGCAAAGTTAATTTTTTAGTATTTCTAGTCTTTTAATTTCATTTCTTGACTATTTTTACTCAAAACTAATATGCAACACTTAGACTATTTTATGTAGCTTATGTTTAGGTAACAAGAAGTTTTACATTCAAACATTTTCACCCGATTCGGTTTAAATCTCGATTTTCGTAAAAGAAGGTGTAAAAACCCTTTTAAATTCTTAAGCCGATTTGAAATCCGTTTTAATCAAACACAAGTCTATTAATGTCCGAGGACTAGGTTTTCAAGGGTTAAAAAGACTAGTTTCAAAATTATAGCGGACGTGTTTCAAAAATACTATTCACAAAAGTCGACGATAAAATTTATGATGTCGTTTTTTATGAAAATTTCATGAATGCACACATAGCATGTATTAGGAATATAAATCACAGAATTAGCACATTCTAACTCATATAACACATAAACAGGTCAAATCATGCAAATCGAGGCAAATACACATAAATCAAGGTGAAGACGAAAACTGGGATTTCATAAGCCCCCTCAGAAACCAACTACAATCCATCCAAAACAAGCCCAACAACCCTAAAACCTCAATGCACCATGGTTGATTTTTTTGGACTTTCACCACGACATCACAATCAAAATTTTGGCATTACAACATTACTACCAAGTATTTAACAAACTTTTTGAAGCTATAACCAACCAATTCCAACCACTACAACAACAATTATTCAACAATAAGCCAAAAACTCAACTTTAATACCCGAAAAATAGAAATACATGCTATCACGGTTCAAAACAGCTATAAACTCATATAAGTGTTCCTTAGCATTTACTCAGCAACAATCTAACATCAATTCAACATTTCAACAGCTAAAAATTCAATTATATGATTTGACATAAAAATAACATTTTGAGATCCAATAATTTTCTCTCACCTTTGATGTTATATGAAGCTAGAAAGATATGTAATGGATGCCCAACAAGTGGAATCAAGCCTTGGATGAAGAAGTTTGGACTTCAAATGAGTTTTCTAAAGAAAATTTTCTTTGAAAAATAGTTGAAAAACCTCTCAAAGATGGCTATGGAGTTTCGGCCCTTTGTGTGTGTGAGAGAGTGTGTTTTCTTTGTTTTTAATGTTTGTTGATAGTTAAATAGGCTAAGTCAACAAAATTGCAAAAGTCAAAGTTAGTATTTTTAGTCTTTTAATTAGTATTTTTAGTATTTCTTTGTCTTTAATTCTATTTCTTGACTATTTTGCTCACAACATGCAATTAACACTTAGAATATTTTAAGTAGCATATTTTTAGTTGACAACAAGTTTCATATTCAAAGACTTTTACCCAACTCGGTTAAAAATGCGATTTTTGCAAAAGAAGGTGTAAAAATTTTTAAAATTCCTAATCCGATTTGAAGTCTATTTTAATCAGACAGGGGTGTATTAATATCCAAGGATTAGGTTTTAAGATTTTTAAAACACCCGTGTAAAAATTTTAGCTGACGTGTGTTCAAAACACTATTCATAAAAACAGTCGATAAAATTTCAGATGCCGTTTTCAATGAAAATTTCATAAATGCACACATAGCATGTAATAGGAATATAAATCACAGAATTAGGGCATTCTAAGTTATATAACACATAAGCAGGTTAAATCACACAATTCTAGGCAAAAGATGAAATCTGGGGTTTCACAGACTCTGTAAAGACATACAAACATGAGTTGTAGCACCCGAGTCTAAGATCCAAGATGGATAAGCCTAACTAATAGAAAAATTAGTCTCATTTACAGACTTGAAGGTTGCAGCCAAACCAACCTGTTGTCCCTTCAACTGTTGAAGATATAAAGGGCAGTTTCTCTTCCAATGGCCATAACCCTTACAGTGGTAACACTATCCCTTGGGGATGGCATCCTTCTTCTTCTTCCCAACACTTCCAGTGGGTTTAGGAGTAGAGTCCTTCTTTTTTTGTTATTCTTGCTCCTTCTATTCCTGGGCTTTGACCCAGAAGAAGAGGCAACAACCAAGATAGTATAACGCCCCGATACCTCACGAGACCGGAGTCCCGATCCCAAACCCAAAGCACAAAATTTTAGGGGAAATGGACGGAGTCTCCCCTGTTTATAGGACTAATCAAAAACCTGCGAATAATAATATACTTCAAATTCAACCACTAAGCTATGCCTCATCTCAAGGCCATCCAAGCCTTAGACTCAACAAAATAGGTACACAAGCATGCATAGGCCTCAAATATTGAAATACTATGTTATAAAGTCACTTATCATACCATTTTAACTTTATCTCTTCAATTGACTTGTCTATTAATCCAGCCTACTAACTCCATTAACCCAAGCAAGCATGCACGACCATTAAACAATAACATAGTCCATTAAGCTATTACAGGCCACCTACGAACCAAATACAAACAAAATCCAATACAATTACAAGCCGAGTTTTTATAGTTCCAATCAAATTAATATTCAAACCACTTCACTAATTCATATGGATTCGTAGGTATTAATAATGAAAGCCAACACAACCAAACACAGTAACTCTCGAGTTTTCCCTGTATCACCTTGTGAAGATGTTGAACCTGAAAGGTGTTAGAGACGAGGGTGAGTATACAACTGGTATACTCAGTGAGGGAGGTGATGCAACATACCAGGCATGTAACATGATATGCAACAGGATAAAAGCATATTCAACATCAAATAACGCAACCAAGTAAACAAGTAATTAACCACATATTAAAAGGATACGGTTCCACTTCAAGTCTTCAATCTCGTACCACGAACTTCATACAAGTGTCAGCAAACCTTTACTCCTCCAAATTGGGGTACTCCGGATATACCTCGATCCTACGACCCATATCTCTCGAGGTAGGTCCGTATGCCCCAACGAGGTGAACCATGCCTCTGGGGTAAGGGAGTATGCCTCAGTGAGAAGGGACTGGGAAACCATGGTAGCCGAGAAAGCACGCCAAGCCCGACACTGCTCGTGTTACTCGATACTACAATGCCCGAAAAGGTTGCGCAACCCCAAGTCAAGTCATAAGAGCCAAGATTATCAAATAACACATAAGAGGGACGACAAAGTAGGCCGCCCTCACAATTAGTCACAATAACATGAAAAGACTCAGGAGAACAAGTAAAATAATACATATAAACTTTAACAATTACTAAATAATTCAATTTAGAAACAATTAATCAAGTTAAGATGCACATAAGAGATGAAAACTCCATCACCTCTACCAAGCTCCAAAATGAGGATTGGCTTCACATCACTCTCAATCACCTTGAACATAAAGTCAAACATTACTTCAATTACTCTTTAACTACAACATTCATTAATTACCCAACTAGGTTAGTTAACTTATAGTTTCACTTATTTAGCATACAATATCTATTAGAATTCTATTTTTAACAAAATACTACTTTTATATACTTTAACTTAACATATATTCCAAGTAGTCATTTCCCACAACATAACTCATATAATTATAAGCAACACGACATTATAAACAAGATACAAACATATTTTAATGAAGTAGCTATACAACCTATTTCATGAAACTTCTCCAAAAAACTACATATTACATACCAATACCATTTAAACTCTTATTTAAATCATTTAAAAGTCAATTATAATAACTACATCAATTCAAATAACCAACTATGCATCAAGCTCAACTAGTTCACATAAAATCCAACTAAAACCGTTCCACATGCTTAGTATTTAGGTCATAAACTTCACACTTATACAACATATAACTCAATCATGATCAATTAGAGCTATTATAACAATAATAACTACTAGTGCAACTAATTCAAGTAATTCACAAGAATTCAATAAATTTCCTTCTAAACGCCTACAAAACAAGCTCTAAACTTCACACATGAGAACGAATTCTAAACCTAACTATACTACTCTCATATAGTCATATTATGATGCATACAAATGCAACAAAACCACCATTTAGGTCATGTTAACATAAAACTCTGAAAAGCCCTTTAAGTGATTTGAACTACAACTATCTAATTCGATTATCTAAATCACACCATAAATACATCTTAGAGGCTTCCTAACACATCTAAGATCATATACTTATTCAAACAAGCCATCGCTAACACTTCGCTTCAAAGACCCCTTCGTCTACTAAAACAATTTGACACCCAAATGAAACACAAGGTACAAGATCCACAAGTAAGTTATTCCATACTTCTAATGACACCTTATGGCACCAAATAGAACCACAAAACCTCACTTTATACTATATCCAACATAAAAGTCCCAAAATCCCCTTTTTATGCATTTTAACTACAAGTACTATAACCAAACCCCAATTTGGCACCATAAAGGCACATTAAGCACTACCACACCTAATAAAGACTATCTACATCATTATATTCGATCCGGATTCACTTTTCGGATAAAGCCCCTTTGAATTCTAAGCCAATTATGCAAATTTCCTAAAGTTCCAATCAAGTCAATCACGTATAATCACTAATCTATGGTCATTAGTGCCTATATTACCTATAGATAGCATCAAATCAATCCTAGAATCAACTTTGCACAAAACCCTAAATATCACTAAAATATTTTTCATTTTCTCCAACAGATGCTTAAATTAATCAATTCCGTTACCTATGCTATAGACCTCTAAACTGACTGATTTTTATGAGTAACGTATATATTTGAGTGTAGATGAATTTAGCATCAAGCAGAACTCAATTCCGACCTAAATTCCACAAGTTATGACCTTTTCCATGCAACTGCGCGAACTGCCCCCTGCACCAGCGATTTTCAGACACATTTTGGAAATAGCTAAATCGCGGGGTCAAAATGTTTGAATTTTCCTTAGTTGTAGAAATCCACATTTGTTCTAAATGGTCTAATCTAGCTGCCATATAAAATTTGTTCAATTCTAAGCGCGTGTGCTATACCAAAACTACTTCGGAAGTCAGGGGCAGTGTAGTGTCCAAATCCGAATTTTGTATGCTTATCATCTTCTTGTTATTTCTTGCATTTCAGCCAACAATAACCATTACTTTAGCCTATATAACATTCCTACACTTCATTTAGGACATTTAACAAACACCTAAACTACACAATTACACTTAGTTAACAAAGCAACTCTACATAAAGATAGCATGCAAGAATTCATTCTATGAGCACTAGAGAGTTCCTACAGCCTTTAGCATACTAATACTTTAGCTAAACATACATTTCCAACATCTTTGAACACTTACATAAAACATAGCATGCATACATATAGCTGAATAATCCAAATAGAATGCAAATAATATGAATTCTCTCACCTAGACATGAAGAATGACATGAAAATTGACCTTACAAAGCTGATTTCTTCTTTTTCTTCCTAATTTTCTTCTTCTCTTCTTCTTTCCTTTCTATCATGTGTTGTGTGTGTGTGGTGAATTTTTGTGTGTGTGTGTGTGTGGAGATCTGATTTTTGTGTGTCTTTTGTGCGTTTGTGTGTGTTGTAGTATATTAGTAGGTATAAATAATAAAATAAAAAACCCAAATGACCAATATGCCCTTCAACTAAATGCTATTAACTAGTTTGACATTCTAGTTTAATTCTAACTAATTTAGTTGCTCCAATTCCTAATTGTCTGCGTTAATTATTTTCTACAGTTCCTACAATTTTTTCCAAAGTGTTCGTGAAGTCCCGAAATTGCATGTAAAATGAGAATTATGCACATTAACCAATTAAACGTGCCTACCTACATAAGAATGCATTTATATTGATGCAACATATATTAATAGATAAAATTTCTTGTTAAATTAGATGTATGCGCATAGTTTGAGATAAATGCAAGTTAAACGAAATAGATGCACGTAACCCAAAAATATGATATTTTATGTAAACGAATATACGTAAATAATTAAAGTAGACATATCAATATATGCACATCAATAAAATAATTATATGCATGGGTCGGGGTGTTATAGATAGACTATTTACCATTTCCTTTGAACTGACACTAGGAAATTGTCAACATGTTTGCGAACTCAAGGAGAGAGGCTTTGAGCTTGTTCATTTAAAAATTTACAATGAACTAATTGAATGAAGGTAGGAGGCACTGCAGAATAAGGTATGTCGGTATTTTGTAGTCCATGATAAAGTCAAATGCCTCAAGTTGAGTAATCAAATTAATCATCCTGAGGGTATATTTATTCACGTCACCGCCCATATCCAATCTAGCCCTAAACAGTTCCTTAGACAACTCGTATCTGACAACATCACTCTACTCCCCAAACAACTCTTTGAGGTTGAGAATCATGCTGCTAGCATGAGACATCTTCTCATGTTATTTCTATAGTTCATTTGACATCGAAGCTAGAATATAGGCTTTCGCACGCAAATCGTGCTCAACCCATACTCGATGTGTGACACCCCGAATCCAGCACTTCATTAATTGCATTCATTAAATGGTTAACTTAGATGTAATTTAGCTAATTACTTTATTTTTTTTCATATTTCCATAAATTCAACTATTTCTGTTCATGTATTTTATATTTTTATAAAATACTACATATTTTTAGGGGACTATAGCCCCTGACCATGCGTGTATTGCATATCAGGATCAATGGAAAAAAAATCGCGAAATGTCTGATGAATAGTACCAGCGGGATTTTTCCAGATTTTTTCAGATTTTTGGCATTTTGTTTTGCTGAAATTTAATCACCAAAATGACCCATTTACCCTTACTAAAATACCCTAATTGCTTGACCTACCCTTTGACCATCTCATGAGAATATTATAAGCCAAGAAACAAAATAAAATGGGCCAAAAAATGGCCAAAAAAGAGTTACGGGAATAGTAACTTCTCAAAAAAAAAATATTCCTTGCTTCATTCTTGCTTCCATTGCTTCCCAAATTGGTTGTGCTTCATCCTTAGGACCTTAAGACCATTCTTTGATTTTCAAAAGAGGTGAGGGTGCATTCTATTTTTGTATTAAATTCAATTAAAGCTTGTATTATTATTTTTGTGATCTAATATTGTAGTGGTTTAATTCTTATTCCGTTGCTTCTTATATGCTCTAATGACTTCATAAAATATGTTTGATGGTTTAAAATGGTTGTTGAATGCTTGAAAATGAAAATGGCACTTGGGGAAGATGATGAATAGTGCTAAACTAGGGTTTCTGAAAAAAGTTACAATTTAATTCGATTCAAAGCTTCTAGTAGTTGCTAATTAGGTCCATAAGTGTGGGAAAAATGTTAATTGCACTTGCTATGTTCAAAATTTGAGAAATTTGATCAAAATAGGCTACTTTAATAAGGGGTTTCGGGTTTAACTTGAATCCGGGCATGTTTCGAGGTTATGACTAGTCTTTATTAAGTATTGAAACCTTAGAAGTGCTTTCGTTTTGCTTGTTTGGATTCCAAAATTGGTACTTGTAGTGTAAACACACAAAGAGGCATTTTTGGTGTTTTCGTGTACTTGTGCTCTACGTTATGATTTGGAGGTTCTAAATGAGGTATTTAGGTATGCTTAGATTGGTAGGATGGTTAGCTAACTTAACTTGATCATTGAATTCCGATAGGAAGCTAAATAACCTTGTTGAACAAAGGGGAAATGAATGAATTAATTGTTCTAGCACTTGTATTGCTTTGTAGTTGCTCCTAGAGTGTCTAAATGCTATTCTAAGGTATGTGTGAGCTTTTGGTTAAGTTTTGTGAAAAGTATAATATTGACCCCTTTGTGTTCGCATAGTTAATTTCATGATAATTGCTTTATAATTGAGTAATTAAATGTTTATATTCCTTTGTGTAGTGTACGTATTATAGTAGTGAAGTCTCGTGAATTAAGTTGCTTGGTTTACATGGCTTTGGTTGAGTATGAATTTAGAATGGACTAAAGGAACTAGTAATGAACCATGGTAATAATTGTTGTTAGTTGATTCTTGATTGATTGGATAAATGTTTAAATGTACTTATGTAACAAGTTCATCTATTCGGAGAAGTTATGAGTTAAGTTATATCGATACTAGTTAAAGATTGAGTAAACATGTTTATATTGCTTATTAATTGTATTATATGTGTAAAGATGCGCTTATATAACTTATTGGTTAGATGTTATATAGTATTTCTACTTATATGAATGGCTATGTATATGTTATTTATTATGCTATTGTCTTTGTCTGATACTTGAAAATTAAAGAATGTTGCATATGTGATCACTTGAGTTTATGTATTGTTCAAATATTAATTAGAATGATTGTTAAACCATGAAATATTAGTTATGTGAATTAAAGGGAATCAAATAGAGTTGGATAAATTAATGGCTTTATGAACTAGCATTAGTTGAGAATAAGAAATCACTTCTTATAAATATAGTTGATTGTATTAGGTAGTGATAATTGAAGGGAATTGATGCTTTTGGAGAATATTGAGGGAATCTTGGCTTAATTCCCGCAGGTTTGGCTTCTTAAAAGGTGAGGGATCATTTCTATGTGCATTCTATGTGTCTTATTTTGTTATATGCTACATATTCGATACTAAGTGATTTAAGTGTTTTAGTTGGATTAGTTTAGCAATTATTGACTAATGAATGTATCATATTTCATCGTATGGCATGATTGATGATGTGTGTGCTCGAGGACAACCTCTTTTGTTGTCCTTCTTGTTTGTATATCGGCTTATTTTGTTATATTGTTATTATTATTGCTTCCTGTGTTATCGAGTCAATGGTTGCGCAACCTTATCGTCGGGGCGGATGCGATGGGCCTCTCTGGGTGGCAGCGGGCTTGCCAGGGTTGGTTACTCTAGCTTCGTACCCTATTCCCTCACTCGCCTTGTCTGGAGATTGCCAGGGGGTGTTGGGTCGTAGGATTGGGTACAACCGGAGTACCCTTTGGTGTTTGGGATGCTAGCTTATCGTGATCGAGATTGTGGTTCGTGGATCATGAATGAAGACCAAGTGAAGATTGGAGTACTGGGGTTAAGTGAATGTATCCTTTTTAATGTGTGGTTACTTAAGCTTTTGTCATTCTTGAATGGTTTAATTGCTATTATTGTTTAACTATATTACTTGTTGCATTGCACGCCCCGGGAGACTTTATCCCTCACTGGGCAACAGTGGTTGCTCATACCTCGCTAACATGTTTCAAGTGGCGCAGTTGAAGGAGTTGCCTTAGTTGCTGTGTGATTGTTGTCTGAGGTGGATGTGCTTTCTAGTTGCTATGTAAAGAATTTGTTGTTATATGTTATAATCTATTTTGGGGCCTTAAGGCTCATATATGTTTTTGTGTAATATGTAAGTTGGAAGCCAGATGACTGTAGTAGCAGTGGTGATTCTATGGTTTGTAATAACTTATATTTCTATTTCTAGTTGTTTTGCATGCTTGGGTGTGATTGTTTTGATACATGTTGGTTCAACTTCTAAGTATGTTTCAAAGTTATCATAGAATGGCATGAGAAGCGGTTTTATGAAGAATTCAAGTTGGTTGCATGCTTGTGTGAATCTAAACTATTGTATGCCTCAAGGCTCGGATGGCCATGAACCTTTGAACTTTAGTTATAAAAGCTTGCCTTATTGTGTTGTGACTTTCTTGAGTGTTTACAGGTTTTCAGAATGTCCACGGTACAGGGAAGACTATGTCCGTTTTTTTCTAAAATTTTTAGACCGGGTTGGGATTGGGTTAAGAATAGCTTGGTTATTAGAGCCTCCGGTCTCGTGAGGGATCGGGGTGTTACAGGTGGTATCAGAGCTTAGATGCTCTCAGCCAGGATAGGGTCCTCGGACTGCTGGGTAGTGAACCTCGAGTGTGTGATTGTGAAAATGTATCTTGATTAGGTGTGTGCTTCGTGTGCCTTGAGAATGTGAGTGTCTTTTGTGCAATCTTGTATCCTAAACTTAATATGTGATCTATGTGATAGTGATGTGTACTGTGTGTTAAATACTTGTCAAGTGTAGTGATATAGCTAATCATGAATCGAATTGATCTTATGAATCACTACTTGCTAGAAATATTGATTGTAAAGTGTATACTTGAGTGTCTCGGCATAGTTGTGTTGTGAATTGTATTCATTGCATGTGACTCATATTTGAATGATCTTGTTGATTAACTTTGTGTTATAAAACTTCTGGTTATATAATAGCTTGTGTGATATATGTCATAATCTCCTGACATATGAACATTACATCAATTATATTAGGTGATATCTTGGCATTCATGCATTGTCCCCTTAAATCGGTAAGTAAGCATTCTCCCCTGAAAGAGATGACCATTGATGCTGACTGGTGAGAGAATAATGGTTCAACCGTCTAATGGGATCAGTGAAGGGATTTGATGCCCCGAGGTTAAATCCGGACTCTCTTGGCACTTCTTAAATGGTACTTCTTGGCTGGAATTCCTATTTGGGAATCTCGGATAGATTTTCTAGTTGGTGTCATATATAGAGGTCTTATTCGATACTCTTATTCAAAAGAATTCACGTTTATGAGTATTGGTCAGTATTCTTTGCGCACACTCCCACTTGGATTTCTTGTTCAGGATTTTACCTATGGTACCATCTTGACATTCTTATTGGGTATTTTCTTCAGTATTTTCGCCTGGTATTCTTGCCTAGAGATTATTTAGGATTTCCTCTAGACTACTGGTATAACGAGCATATTGGGGATTCTTATATGATGATTCAAAATTAGAGAGATTCTTATTCGAACTTCTGGATTTGTATACTTATTCGGAGCCTTTATTTGGCATCCTTAATCAGATTTATTTGTGGTATTTTCTCGGAGTCCCAAGTTGGACATCTAATTAGGCCTTTATTTGGCAATCTTGAGCCTTTATTTGACAGTTAGAGTTAGGATTCATCGGACTTCCTTCTTGGGAATTTCTTGATATTATCTGGGCGTTTTGGATATTAGCTGCATAGTATTCTTAATGGGATTTATTTTGGTGCTCTCTCAGCATTAGTAAATAGCCTCCTTGTGTGATATTCTTATTGGACTCCTATTGGGTATTTTCATAGGAGTCTTTATTTAGCTACCCCACTCGGGCTTCCTTCAGTGACATTTGCTCTTCTTAGTCTCCTTCGGCATTACACTTCTTGACTTTAAATCCGATGGAAACTGTTGCAGTTCTTGGAAGTCATTTCAGCTCAAGAAATTGCGAGGTCACAATTTTTGTAAGGAGGGGAAGATGTGACACCCCGGACCCAGCACTTCATTAATTGCATTCATTAAATGGTTAACTTCGATGTAATTTAGCTAATTACTTTATTTTTTTCATATTTTCATAAATTCAACTGTTTTTGTTCATGTATTTTATATTTTTATAAAATACTACATATTTTTAGGGGACTATATCCCATGACCGTGCGTGCATTGCATATCAGGATCAATGGAAAAAAATTCGCGAAATGTCTGATGAATAGTACCAGCGGGATTTTTCCAGATTTTTTCAGATTTTTGGCATTTTGTTTTGCTGAAATTTAATAACCAAAATGACCCATTTACCCTTACTAAAATACCCTAATTGCTTGACCTACCCTTTGACCATCTCATGAGAATATTATAAGCCAAGAAACAAAAAAAAATGGGTCAAAAAAATGGCCAAAAAAGAGTTACGGGAATAGTAACTTCTCAAAAAAAAAAAAAATTCCTTGCTTCATTCTTGCTTCCATTGCTTCCCAAATTGGTTGTGCTTCATCCTTAGGACCTTAAGACCATTCTTTGATCTTCAAAAGAGGTGAGGGTGCATTCTATTTTTGTATTAAATTCAATTAAAGTTTGTATTATTATTTTTGTGATCTAATATTGTAGTGGTTTAATCCTTGTTCCGTTGCTTTTTATATGCTCTAATGACTTCATAGAATATGTTTGATAGTTTAAAATGCTTGTTGAATGCTTGAAAATGAAAATGGCACTTGGGGAAGATGATGAATAGTGCTAAACTAGGGTTTTCGAAAAAAGTTACAATTTAATTCGATTCGAAGCTTTTAGTAGTTGCTAATTAGGTCCATAAGCGTGGAAAAAATGTTAATTGCACTTGCTATGTTCAAAATTTGAGAAATTTGATCAAAATAGGCTACTTTAATAAGGGGTTTCGGGTTTAACTTGAATTCAGGCACGTTTCGAGGTTATGGCTAGTCTTTATTAAGTATTGAAACCTTAGAAGTGCTTTCGTTTCGCTTGTTTGGATTCCAAAATTGGTACTTGTAGTGTAAACCCACAAAGAGGCATTTTTGGTGTTTTCGTGTACTTGTGCTCTACGTTATGATTTGGAGGTTCTAAATGAGGTATTTAGGTATCCTTAGATTGGTAGGATGGTTAGCTAGCTTAACTTGATCATTGAATTCCGATAAGAAGCTAAATAGCCTAGTTGAACAAAGGGGAAATGAATGAATTAATTGCTCTAGTACTTGTATTGCTTTTTAGTTGCTCCTAGAGTGTCTAAATGCTATTCTAAGGTATGTGTGAGCTTTTGGTTAAGTTTTGTGAAAAGTATAATATTGACCCCTTTGTGTTCGCATAGTTAATTTCATGATAATTGCTTTATAATTGAGTAATTAAATGTTTATATGCCTTTGTGTAGTGTATGATTATAGTAGTGAAGTCTCGTGAATTAAGTTGCTTGGTTTACATGGCTTTGGTTGAGTATGAATTTAGAATGGACTAAAGGAACTAGTAATGAACCATGGTAATAATTGTTGTTAGTTGATTCTTGATTGATTGGATAAATGTTTAAATGTACTTATGTAACAAGTTCATCTATTCGGAGAAGTTATGAGTTAAGTTATATCGATACTAGTTATAGATTGAGTAAACATGTTTATATTGCTTATTAATTGCATTATATGTGTAAAGATACGCTTATATAACTTATTGGTTAGATGTTATAGAGTATTTCTACTTTTATGAATGGCTATGTATATGTTATTTATTATGCTATTGTCTTTGTCTGATACTTGGAAATTAAAGAATGTTGCATATGTGATCACTTGAGTTTATGTATTGTTCAAATATTAATTAGAATGATTGTTAAACCATGAAATATTAGTTATGTGAATTAAAGGGAATCAAATAGAGTTGGATAAATTAATGGCTTTATGAACTAGCATTAGTTGAGAATAAGAAATCACTTCTTATAAATATAGTTGATTGTATTAGGTAGTGATAATTGAAGGGAATTGATACTTTTGGAGAATATTGAGGGAATCTTGGCTTAATTCCCGCAGGTTTGGCTTCCTAAAAGGTGAGGGATCATTTCTATGTGCATTCTATGTGTCTTATTTTGTTATATGCTAAATATTCGATACTAAGTGATTTAAGTGTTTTAGTTGGATTAGTTTAGCAATTATAAACTAATGAATGTATCATATTTCATCGTATGGCATGATTGATGATGTGTGTACTCGAGGACAACCTCTTTTGTTGTCCTTCTTGTTTGTATATCGACTTATTTTGTTATATTGTTATTATTATTGCTTCCTATGTTATCGAGTCAATGGTTGTGCAACCTTATCGTCGGGGGGGATGCGATGGGCCTCTCTAGGCGGCAGCGGGCTTGCCAGGGTTGGTTGCTCTAGCTCCGTACCCTATTCCCTCACTCGCCTGGTCCGGAGATTACCAGGGGGTGTTGGGTCGTAGGATTGGGTACATCCGGAGTACCCTTTGGTGTTTGGGATTCCGGCTTATCGTGATCGAGATCGTGGTTCGTGGATCGTGAATGAAGACCAAGTGAAGATTGGAGTACTGGGGTTAAGTGAATGTATCATTTTTAATGTGTGGTTACTTAAGCTTTTGTCATTCTTAAATGGTTTAATTGCTATTATTGTTTAACTATATTACTTATTGCATTGCACGCCCCGTGAGACTTTATCCCTCACTGGGCAACAGTGGTTGCTCATACCTCGCTAACATGTTTCAGGTGGCGCAGTTGAAGGAGTTGCCTTAGTTGCTGTGTGATTGTTGTCTGAGGTGGATATGCTTTCTAGTTGTTATGTAAAGAATTTGTTGTTATATGTTATAATCTATTTTGGGGCCTTAAGGCTCATATATTGTTTTTGTGTAATATGTAAGTTGGAAGCCAGATGACTGTAGTAGCAGTGGTGATTCTATGGCTTGTAATAACTTATATTTGTATTTCTAGTTGTTTTGCATGCTTGGGTGTGATTGTTTTGATACATGTTGGTTCAACTTCTAAGTATGTTTCAAAGTTATCATAGAATGACATGATAAGCGGTTTTATGAAGAATTCAAGTTGGTTGCATGCTTGTGTGAATCTAAACTATTGTATGCCTCAAGGCTTGGATGGCCATGAACCTTTGAACTTTAGTTATAAAAGCTTGCCTTATTGTGTTGTGACTTTCTTGAGTGTTTACAGGTTTTCAGAATGTCCACGATACAGGGGAGACTCTGTCCGTTTTTCCCTAAAATTTTGAGACCGGGTTGGGATTGGGTTAAGAATAGCTTGGTTATTAGAGCCTCCGGTCTCGTGAAGGATTGGGGCGTTACACGATGAGTTTCTCTCTTATCCTCAGTAGGAGTCATAGGAAGGGTAGGTAGAGAATTTTCCAAAACATATTTGATTTTCTCAATGCTCAAAACAATTTTGAGATTACGATACCAATCGGAAAAATTAAGTCCAGTTAAACAATTATTGTCAAGAATACGGGCAATAGGATTAGTAATAGAAGTCATTAATACAAATTGCAGGAAATAAATATTGCAAAAAGTAAGATTGCAAGTTGATGTAATTATGCTAAATTATTTAAGTATGGACTTTTAAATAAATAGTTCCTCCTACTAATCTTATCGAATCTCATACTCCCTTAAATGAGAAGCGTGAATCTACGAAAATTCTTTAGTGGGTGACCAAATTCTCTTAATTACATATATCCCTTAACCTTTTGTGGTATTCTTGGAATATAGGTACCAAGAGTCAACAACTCTTTGCTCGTCTTTTTCTCTAAAAAGGATATGGTCATAGTTAGCCCCTAAATCACTTTGATCTCAGCTTTAGTGCATTCTTGATTAAGTGATTTAGTTAGATTAAGTCCGCCATCAACTTGTTATCCGACAATTTGAATCTTATGACTTCAACCAAATTGGTCTTGGCCATACAATATTGGAAGACAACAACATCATTATGTTTAACTAGCGACTTAATAAACTTGTCGTGAAATATATCCTTCTACCTTTGGATTAGACTGGACATATTCACTTTAAATAATTAAGTCCTAGGATGGCAGAGGGCTATGATAAAACTCTTTTTACCATTTTTAGATAATCTAATATAAGTTTGCACATAAGGAGGTTTGGATTTGTTAAGATGTCATCATGCACGCAAAGCTACTTATAAGCAACTAACCACATAGAGCAAATAAAATAGCATGCATGCAAGACATAGGAATGGTAGAGCATGGACTTGGACTTAAAACACAATCAAGGATAAACTAGACTATTCTAAAGCACATCAAATGTCTCCATAGTCTTCCAACTTCTTATGTTCTCTAAAGCACCTCCAACTCCTTGGATGCCTTCATTGGTCTTCTTGCAAATCTTCTTGAAAGATTACAAATAATTCTCACTACAAGATTCTCTCATTTACAAGAAAGTAAAGTGAGACTTATGTCTCAATTACAAACCAAATAGAATGGAATAATTAATTACAAAGCGATATGAAATTGTAACCATTCAACTACCAAATCCATGATCAAATTCACCATTCATCCAACCATTCAAACTCATATATCTAAGATTAAGCATATCCAATATATAATCTAAGCTAAACAAGTAAGCTAGCAACCAACTCATGCATCACATACAAGAGTTAACTCAACCACATAAACTTTAACTCATGTTAACAATACTTTGTCAACATGCATGTAAAAACAATTGATTCCATGATCATAACATCTTATATCACACATGCAAGTTAAGATTAATCAATATAGCAAACTCAAACAACATAGCAACAATTTTTGGCCATTACAAACTCAAGACACCTCCCGGCCATAGCATGGAAAATATGCTACATTTGCTTATTTTATGCTCCATTATATCCAACATATAATACTTATAAAATAGCATGATTTTCAACCAACCTAAGCATAGTTACATTCGGCCATGGCTAGGAAATAATGCTTGACTTGCAATTTTTCATACAACATTATATTACTAGATGTGGATTCAATAGCAGTTTATTCTCAAACGGGAGAATAGTGCCTTACCTGACTTCCTTTTTAAAGCAGACATGTGGACATAAAAAATAAATGGAATTGATAGAATAGAGGAAGAAACATGTGCAACTTCTTCTATACCAGTCGATTCAATTCTTCAGCTACTTCTAAAAAACTGCCTATTATGGCTATGTAAGGGGATCGGCTTCCCAGAGAGGTTAATGCCCTAGGATTGGATTCATCCCTATATGGAACTGGGTGAGGGATTCCCTGAAACCAGAGCAAGAACCTAAAAACCGATAACAAGCTCAAAGGTACATCTATCTAAGCCAAGATAAAACTCATAAAGTTAAAAGCATCTAAAACAACTTTTAGGCATTTTTCAACTTTGTAGTATGATCTTTCATATTTAAGCATATTTCAAAATGGATAGTTTAAATCCATCATCTAAACTCACATGCCAAATATGAAATCAAGTTAATCTAAACATGCATGCAAGAAACAACACATATTTCTCAAAGATCTTCACATGCATGCTTGTAAAATCAAGAAATATGGCCATTTTACATACTTTAAAGTTTAAATCTACGGTTAAAACATGTGATTTCATGGACTTTACAAACATGGCTCTGATACCACTTGAAGAGGATCGTTCAAGATAAGTGTGAATCACAACCTTTATGTACTAAGTGGAAGCAATGAAATTTCAAAATTTTCTAGCATCATAACCTTTGTTTTCACAAATAACCATAGTAAAGTCCATGAAACCAACATGATGAACAATATATATCAAGTATATATAAAGTAGACAAGAGATATACTTGTTACACCTCTTTGAATATAACCGAATGGATGGTGGAAAGCCAAAAATATGGACGACCTCTTTTACAATTGCAAAGGCTCTAGATCGAGACACAAGCATCCAAAGGCAATTTCAACTAAAAAGGGGTTTGTGCTAGCTTCTAATGAGTAGACTAGAGCTTGTATTAACTTTGAGAGAAAAAGAAAAAACTACTTCTATTTTTCCTTCACTTGGCCGAGAGTCCAAAAGAAAATATAGAGTTTTGTGTGTTTTTTTTACGTGTTTGTGTGTTGGCTATGTGTTTCATGGGGGGGGGGGAGAGAATATAGCGTAATCTTTTGTTATCTTGCAAAATCATACAAGATCTCCCAAAATCCCTAGCATATCTACTTTAGATTATGGCTTCGACAAGTGGCATTATTGTGTTATCCAATGAAATGTGTGACACCCCGGACCGAGCCTATAGTCAATTTATATATTTGCATATGCTTATGTGTTTAATTTAAGTGTTTGTGTATAATTATATGCGTACTTTAATTATTGCATTTACTTATTAGCATTGATTATGATATTCCTTGAAAAACGTGCATCAGCAATTATTTTCATTTATTTAATATGTATTAATTAATTTGTAAGAAATGATTATCTTATTATTTTTGTTATTGAATTTATTTTACTTGCATCTAATTGATTTGTTTTTATTATTTGAATGTGAAGCCCCGAGCCTAGAGATAAATTTAGTTTATTTTATTTATTGTATTTGCATACATATTTGTCTTACTTGACATATTTCTTGAGCACGTTTATCAAAAAATTATGTGCATTGCATTTCGAGAGTGAGAATTACAGTGAATAGTATATCGCATGAATAGTAGGGCCTGTAGACTTTTAATTGGGTCATTAGAAGACTAGACTTTGCATTGGGCCTAAATGAACAACTAACCAATCAATTAACCAAGCCCAAACCTAAGCCCAAAGCCCACCTAAGCCCAACCATCTCTTATAATTAGCAAAATAGAGCAAAAAATAAGCAACAAATCAGGTAAGAGAGATGGAAAAGAAACAGAGGAAAAATTCTCAGGTTTGTCCATTTTGGAGAGAAAATTGAAGATTCCAAGCAAGATAGAAGTGGTTTGAGCATCTCCATAGCATCTTCCTTACATATCTACTATCAATTGGTGAGGGGATCATCTTTGTTGTATTTTCTAGTTATTATCTTGTTTATGTTAAAATTGTTTATGTGTAGTTAGATGTAATTTTGAGTATATGAAGCATGCTATGTTGATTTCTAAGTGTATGGACTTTAAAACTAGCTTTGAAATGCATTGTTAACTAGTTATTGTATGAAGTTGATGATGTGTTGTTGTCTTGTATTAATGGTCATGAATTGAAGCTAATGTGTTTGAATCATTGCCTAAGTAAACCTCTTGAAATAAATACGTAGCAAACAAAGTACATTAACTAGCCAACATGCAAAGAATAGTTAAAATGTGCATTGTGCAAGTGAGTGTGTTTCTGGCAGATTTGCGCAACTGTAGTGTAGAGCTCGTTTGATATAGTAAACGTTGTCGGAATTGGCCGAATTTTTTATATGTTGTGCCTAAGGCCTTGAGGAACAACTTCTTGTTTCGTTGCAAAATTTAATTATGTCATTACGGGGTAATTTTAAAGCCATTTCAGTAGGGTTGTTGTGTCGCGCTGGTGCAGGATAGTTTTACACAACAAACTTCTAGAGGCCATAACTTAATAAATATAGCTCCGAATTAGGACCTGTTTGAGGCCGAACCCATCTACACTTAATGAACTATGCCATTGCGTTGTTTCAGAGCTTTTGGTGAAAATTTATGTTGATATCCAAATCAGTAAAGTCATGCTAATGTAGTCTAGAATTTTAGCTTATATTACCAAGTGTTCAATGTTGTTTGGTGATTAATTCTAGATGGATAATAAATGATCATAGGTAGATTGAATGCTTGAGAGTAACAAGTGATTATTGGGAGAGAATAATCAAGTAAAATAAGTGTTAAATGGATATTGGTTGCATGATAAAATTAAGGACTAGTGGTAAAAGAACCATTGCATGAATATGCACATATAAGAAATATGGAATGCATCAAGTGGTAATGTATAATATGTGACCTTAAGTGCTACAACTATGCTATAAATGTATTAAATGTTGTTCCATTGATATGCCATAGTATAGCTTGAGTTGTCTTAAGTTTTAGAAGTAGTAAGTTTGTGATTTTGTGTAGTAATCTTAATTGGTGATTGAAGGATTGATAGCTAAAGAGTCTTATGCTACCCCTTTTGTGATAAGTGTAAAGCTAATGAATGCTAGTTGCTATGTCGTAGTTATCTTCTGTTTCCTTGTGCACTATGAGATATTTAACTTGGACACTTAGCTAACTTGATTGAATATCGAAGATAATTACTCAGTAAAAGTATGATATTTATACTCAAATAATTGGCTAGCAAAGAGTGGTTATATGCGTGATTATGTGAACCATGAATTGGAATAAAAGTTGTTTTATCGCGTATATGAATTTCTATTGTTATGTGCGAGGACAACCTACTTTGTTGTTCCTCATTTATGTGCTTATCGGATTGTTGATCATTATCATTTAAGTGTTATCATGTTACGTGTTATATATGTATTAAATTCATATGTGCGAGAACTAAGTGTTATACCAAGAAGCGGTGGGAGCCACCTCTAGTGTCTTGTACATATCATGCTCTCATGTTTCTCGTATCGTTTGTTGCACAACCATTATCAATTGGGACAGATATGTTAGGCCTCCTTGGGTGACATCGGGCTTGCCAGTGGCTGGTTGCTCAACCTCCATTCCCTAGTCCTTCACCCACTTGGTCTGGAGATTGCCAGGGGTGTTGGGTCGTAGGTATATCGGGTATATCCGGAGTACACCACTGGAGTTTAGGTTTGCCAGCATTATCATTATCGTGATCGTCTTCGTGATTGAGATCGAGATTGTGATCGTCATCAAATTGGAGTGATAAGGGTTAATCGAAATCGTATCCTTTTTATATGTGTTATCGAGCTTCTTGAATTCAAGTGATTGATTCATATTGTTGTTTGATTCTCGTGGTTACTTTTATGTTCTTATTTCTAGATTATGTAGCTTCCTTATATGCATTGCATGAAAATGGTTTTCGAAAGCTCCTCGACTTTATCCCCCCCCCCGTCACTAAGCATAAGTGTATGCTCACCCTTTTCATTTACAATTTCCCAGGCAAGGCGGAGATAGTCCCGCAAGAGGTAGAAGAGGAAGTTCAAGTGTTCCCTTGATTACTTGTAGCTTGAGGTTGGATGATTAGCTTATGTGAATCTATGTGAAGTTGTTTTACGAGTTTGTATCTATTTTGAGGTATTCATGGCCTTGTATGTATTTCATATGTATTTAAGGGTTTGTAATTAAAGTTGAAGTCTACTAGAATGGCATGTATAAGTTTATAACTACTTTAGCTTAGTAGATATCTAGCTGGAATGCGAATGTATGTTTTTGCCTAAGTAAGGAAGCTACAACTATCTTACGGACTTGAAATATAACTATATATGATGTGGAATTGTTGTTGTTTTGGAATGTGGTATTGAATGCATGATTTGGATTGACCTAAGTATAGGGAAAACTTTGTCCATTTTTTCTCATTTTTTTTGCCTAGGGGTTTGGATGGGGGGACCTAATTCTGTGAGGGATCAGGTCGTTACAGATAGTATTAGAGCTTAGACAGCTCTAAGCCGAGATAGAGTCCTTGGTCTGTCGGGTAGCAACACTTGAGTACATGCATGTTAAGTGTGTGCTTGTATGTGAGACTTGTGTGTCCTTGAATGAATGTGTGCACCTATGTGTCATAGTTGCGTAATGTGTGAAGATTGTGTGATGTATACATTTATATGACTATATGTGTATCTAATTGATTCCATGAGTAATTACTTGCCTTAGTTATTGGTAATAAAATGTGTACTTAAGTCGTAGGGGCTAACTTGTTATTTGTACTAGGATATTTTGCTAAATGAGTAGGTATTATTGAACTTTAACATGGTTAATGGTTGCATATTAGTTTAAAGTGTTAATTGTGTATATGTAATAGTTGTGTGGAAATTGTGTCAAATATATTATGTTTGTGCTAAGAAGGGTCTACATTATGTGGCATCAATTGCATACATGTATTACCTATTAAAAATGGTAAGTAATCTCATTTCCTTATAGAAAGATGGCTAGTAGTGGATCTTCTAAAGATGTGGACCAACAGAGACAGGGAGTAGTTGATCAGACATCTATTATAGTTTTGGTGTTCATGTTTGGGATTCATATTGGGTATTCTCCTTCAGAATTCTTATTCGGTACTCGGGTGCTCTACTTGGTATTATACATCCTTCATTTGTATTTTCACTCGAAATTCTTGCTTGGACTTCTTATATGGTATTCTTATTCAGAGGAGTTTTCATTCGGAATTTTAAGCTGGTATTCTTAATCAGAGCCTTTATTTGGCATCCTTATTCGGGATTTCCATTCGGTATTTTCTTGGTATTCCTACTGAAGTTCTTATTGATAGTTTGGTGCGGTGCTCTTACTCGGCAATCAGCATTTTGTAATCAGAATTGGCATGTGGTGTTTCACCTTGTATACTTGGGGCTAAAGTTGTGGAAGTTCGATGCAAAGTTTTCTTATGAAGGAAGAATTGCGTGGACGCAATTGTTCTAAAGGGAGGAGAGTGTGATACTCCAGACCGAGCATATATTTAATTTATTTATTTGCATATGCTTATGTGTTTAATTTAAGTGTTTGTGTATAATTATATGCTAATTTAATTATTGCATTTATTTATTAGCATTAATTTTCATATTCCTTGGAAAACGTGCATCAGCAATTATTTGCATTTATTTAATTTGTATTTAATTAATTTGTAAGAAATGATTATCTTATTATTTTTGTTATTGAATTTATTTTACTTGCATCTAATTGATTTGTTTTCATTATTTGAATGTGAAGCCCAGAGAGAAATTTAGTTTATTTTTTTTTATTGAATTTTCATACATATTTACCTTGACATGTTTATTTAACACGTTCATCAAAAAATTATGTGCATTGCATTTCGGGAGTGAGAATTATAGTGAATAGTGTATGGTATGAATAGTAGAGCCTGTAGACTTTTAATTGGGCTATTAGAAGACTAGACTTTGCATTGGGCCTAAATGAATAACTAACCAACTAATTAACCAAGCCCAAACTCAAGCCCAAAGCCCACCTAAGCCTAACCATCCCTTATAATTAACAAAATAGAGAAAAATTAAGAAAAAAATAGGCAAGAAATCGGGTAAGAGAGAGGGAAAAGTAAGAGAGGAAAAATTCTAGGGTTTGGCCATTTTGAAGAGAAAAGTGAAGATTCCAAGCAAGATAGAAGTGGTTTGAGCATTTCCATAGCATCTTCTTTGCATATCTACTATCAATTGGTGAGGGGATCATCTTTGTTACATTTTTTAGTTGTTATCTTGTTTGTGTTAAAATTGTTTAAGTGTAGTTAGATGTTATTTTGAGTATATGAAGCATGCTACGTTGATTTCTAAGTGTATGGACTTTAAAACTAGCTTTGAAAATGCATTGTTAACTAGTTATTATATGTAGTTGATGATGTGTTGTTGTCATGCTTTAAAGGTCATGAATTGAAGATAAAGTGTTTGAATCATTGCCTAAGTAAAGCTCTAAAAGTAAATACATAGCAAACAAAGTACATTAACTAGCCAACATGCAAAGAATAGTTAAAATATGCATTGTGCAAGTGAGTGTGTTTCTAGCAGATTTGCACAACTGTAGTGTAGAGCTCGTTTGATATAGTAAACGTTGTCAGAATTGGCTGAATTTTTTATATGTTGTGCCTAAGACCTTGAGGAACAACTTCTTGTTTCGTTGCACAATTTAATTATGTTGTTACGAGGTACTTTTAAAGCCATTTCAGTAGGGTTGTTATGTCTCGCTGGTGCAGGACAATTTTGCGCAACAAACTTCTAGAGGCCATATCTTGATGAATATATCTTCGAATTAGGATCCGTTTGAGGCTAAACCCATCTACACTTAATGAACTATGTCCATGTGTTGTTTCAGATCTTTTGGTGAACATTTAGGATGATAATGAAATCAGTAAATTTGTGGTAATGTAGTCTAGAATTTTAATTTATATTACTAAGTGTTCAATGTTGTTTTGGTGGTGAATTCTAGATGGATAATGGATGATCATAGGTAGATTGAATGATTGAGAGTAACAAATGATTATTGGGACAGAATGATCAAGTGAAATGAGTGTTAAATGGATATTGGTTGCATGATGGAATTAAGGACTAGTGGTAAGAGAGCCATTGCATGAATATACACATGTATGAAATAAGGAATGCATCAAGTGCTAAATGTATAATATATGACCTTAAGTGCTACAACTATGCTATAAATGTATTAAATGTTGTTCCATTGATATGCCATGGTATAGCTTGAGTTGTCTTAAGTTTTAGAAGTAGTTAGTTTATGATTGTGCATTAGTCTCAATTGGTAATTGAAGGATTGATGGCTAAAGAATCTTATGCTACCCCTTTTGTGCTAAGTGTTAAGCTAATGAATGCTAGTTTTTATGCCATAGTTATCTTGTGTTTCCTTGTGCACTATGAGATATTTAACTTGGATACTTTGCTAACTTGATTGAATATGGAAGATAATTACTAAGTAAAAGTATGGCTATCTATATGCAGGTAATTGGTTAGCAAGAAGTAGTTATATGCGTGATTATGTGAACCATGAATTGGAATAGAAATTGTTTTATCGCTTATATGAATTGCTATTGTTATGTGTGAGAAGAACCTACTTTGTTGTTCCTCGTTTATGTGCTTATCGGATTGTTGATCATTATTGTTTAAGTGTTATCATGTTACGTGTTATATATGTATTAAATTCATATGTGCGAGAA
Source organism: Ehretia macrophylla (assembly GCA_037974665.1). NCBI lineage: Eukaryota > Viridiplantae > Streptophyta > Magnoliopsida > Boraginales > Ehretiaceae > Ehretia > Ehretia macrophylla. The sequence goes on from CM075773.1 coordinate 72,026,876, forward strand.
CTAAATGCTCTCATGTTTCTCGTATCATTGATTGTACAACCATTATCGTTCGGGATGGATGTATTGGGCCTCCCTAGGTGGCATCGAGCATAATAGTGGCTGGTTGCTCAACCTCCTTGCCTTATTCCCTCACCCGTTTGGTCTTGAGATTTCTATGTGGTATTGGGTGTCGGTATTATCGTTATCATGATAGAGATTGAGATCGTCATCGTCATCGAATTGGAGTGATAAGGGTTAATCGAAGTCGTATCCTTTTTATATGTGTTATCGAGCTTCTTGAATTCAAGTGATTGATTCATATTGTTGTTTGATTCTCGTGGTTACTTTTATGTCCTTATTTCTCAATTATGTAGCTTGCTTATATGCATTGTATGAAAATGATTTTCGAAAGCTTCCTGACTTTATTCTCCCCTCACTGAGCATAAGTGTATGCTCACCCTTTTCATTTACAATTTCCCAAGCGAGGTAGAGATAGTCCCTCAAGAGGTAGAAGATAAAGTTCAAGTATTCCCTTGATTGCTTATAGCTTGAGGTTGGATGATTAGCTTATGTAAATCTATGTGAAGTTGTATTACGAGTTTGTATCAATTTTGAAGTCTTAGTGGCCTTGTATGTATTTCATATGTATTTAAGGGTTTGTAATTAAAGTTAAAGTGTGAGACCCTAAAATTTGCTCTATTTGCAATTATGTGTTTTATCTATTTAAATGTTATTAGAATTAATATATATGTATTTATATGTGATATTAAGTGATCTTAGATTAATTATGCATTTAAAATACATTTGCAAAACAAATAATGTGACTTTTCAACTTCTTTTGCAAAATTGAGCTTTGTACCTTTTGTACCTTAATTGTATGTATATGTATACTTATATAAAATGTTGTCAAATAATTATAGTCTTCTAAATAAAGTATATGTGTTAGGATATATATATATATATATATGCATTGTAGGCTAAAAACTAACTAAAATAACCAAACTTGTCAACTTTGACTTTTGCTAAAATGTTGACTTTACTATATACATTCATTATACATGCATATTACATACACAACTCAAAAATAATTGTAAAACATACTCTTTTCTCACCTAGTAGGCTGAGAGCTCCAACGAGAATAAAGAAATATTTTTAGTTAGGTTTTCAAAGCAAATTTCACATAGAATCTTCATTTCAAATCCAAATTGATTCATTCAAAGCTTATTTTTGCTTGTTGGGCACCTAATCTACGTATTCCTATCATTGCTTTGGATCAAAGGTGAGGAAAAAACTAAATCATTTTTTCAAAGTTAATTCCAAAATTTCAATTTGAATGCTATGATAGAAGTGGAAAATTTCAGTCATGGTGTGTTGTCAATTTTGGAATTGTTGGGCTTGTTTTGGATGGCTTTTGGTTGGTTTCCTAGGGGGTTAATATAGTTGCTTGAGTGGTTAGGTAGTAGGAGAAGCTTTGGGGTTTGTTTGATTGTTTGATTATAAGTTATGTTGTTTAGAAGTTTGTGTAGTCTTTCTTTGAAATGGCTAAATGTTGTCTTTAATTATTTGGTGGTGTTTATGTTGATACTCGGGTTGGAGTTGAGTAGGCTCGGGTTTGAATGCATGTTGAAGTGTCTGTTGAGTTGGGTGGCCTACTTTGTCATCTAACTTGGGTGTCTTATTTGTTTAGTTAATGTTGAGTTTATTGAAGTATTGTTGATTGTTTAAGTGCCGGGAGACAACCTACTTTTTTGTTCTCTCAGAATATTAAGTGTTAATTGTTGTGAGTCATGATAGTATGTGTCACATCTCATGCGGTATCGGGCTTGTCGGGTTGAAATTGGCACAACTATCATGTGATATCCCCTATCTCATATGGTCAGAGAATGATCATAGAGTATGGGTCTAGAATGAGGTACTTCCAGAATGTATCAGTGGGCGTAAAAAGTTGGATGAGATCGTGATGGCATATGGAGCTATATTAACTAGTGTATCATTCCTTATTGCTTGGTTATTTGTGTTGTTTTAATTGTATTGTTGTTGAAGCTTAATCTATTTCATTGCTTCTTGGGTGTTTTCCCAAGTGGTTAAAAGAAAGTGTTTCAAAATCTCATATCAAACTCTCGCTGAGCTTTGTTATATATAAGCTCACCCTCTTTGCTTACCTTTCAGGTATAACTAAGTAGGATCCTGGGTACGTTCCTCAGGAGGCTAAGAATGAGGCATATGTGGATGAGTCCAATGTCCCAGAGTCTTATTTGTGATGTCTATGATGGAATCCTCATTATGTTGTCTTGAATTATGTAGCATGTTGTAATGTTTTAAGCTTTGAAGTTTGTATTGTGTACTAATACTATAAAGATAGTGGATTGTATAATGCTAGTTTAGTTGTCTTTCTTTTGGAATATGATAGGTTGCTATACTAGCTTTATTATCTATTATGCATGTGTATTGTATAGCTTGATGTATGTTGTTGAGACAGAGGCATATGTCTTGTTGTTGGAATGTTGTTTGGATGGTTTATGAAGTGATTGAATGTGTTGTTTGTTGTTGAAGTTGTTGTTGAAGTTGTTGATCAAGTTGTAGTTGGTTGTGAAGTGTTTATAAAGAACTGGTTTAAAGTTCTGTTGTCCATATTATAGACATTATACTGCTGAAATTCTATCGTGTCTTGACTGATCATAAGTGGGGTCGAGTTGGGACGTGACATAAAGTCTACTAGAATGGCATGTATAGGTTTATAACTACTTTAGCTTAGTAGATATATAGCTGGAATGCAAATGTATACTTTTGCCTAAGTAAGAAAGCTAGAACTATCTTGTGGACTTGAAATGGAACTATATATGCTGTGGAACTGTTGTTGTTGTGGAATGTGGTATTGAATGCAGTATTTGGATTGACCTATGTACAAGAGAAACTTCATCAGGTTTTTCTCATTTTCTTGCCTAGGGGTTTGCATGGGGACCTGATTCCGCGAGGGATCAAGTCGTTGCAAAATGCCACTTGTAAGGCATGAGAGACAATTCTTATCTAGTCTTTAGATTTAATCTTTGACAAGTGGCATTATTGTGCTATCCAATGGAATACCACTTGTAAGGCATGCAAGACAATTCTTATCTAGCCTTTAGATTTAATCTTAACCATTCATCTTACTTAGTGGAATATGACGTCATCAAATGATAACTTGGCATAATGATAGCCAAGTATTTTACTCTTCCAAATATATAATAATATATACTTCTGTAGTATTTTTCCACTAACTAGTATAAATCATTTAATTAATTCTAATCCCCATTAGATTAATTAAATTGGAAAACTATTTTTCCATATTTATACTTTGGCCCCAACACTTTCTATAATTATACTTTGGCCGCCGCTTAACGATTAACATCCAAAATAAATAACATTAACTCTTTAACGTCTCTCTTACTTAATATCAAGCTCATTAAATGCCTTATTCATGATGCTATTTTATGTGTGACTTTCTAGATTCATAATCGTATAGCGATAAGGGACTATTAAACACTTTTAATCTATTCTGAGAATGTCTCCGTCATTCTCCGGAATACCCTCACGTTCAAGAGTGACGCCTAGCAACATACGTATCATGACAGTTTATACGGTAATGTAGTCCAACTCTTACAAATCTATTTATTGTCGCAATTTAGCGTGCAGTCTGATCATTCCGTTAAATATGTCCTGATCGAATGAGGACCCAGATACGATTAAGTCCCCTAGCTCGATTCTATGCATAGATTTATTCGGTGGAATGAGAGATAACACCTATGGAAAAACCCATTTCCATCATTCATACGCTGATCGAGGATTTCCTTACTCAACAACCGAAATAAGATCGCATAGGACATTGTCTCACGTCGGAGGTTAACAGATCCTATCTTGACAATTATCTGTCGGTCTCTATATCACAAGACTAAACTGCGAGAGGTCGTTACTCACCTTGAAGAAGACGGGTTTTGTCCAAACACTAGATATAGCCGCTGTTATATCCAGCAGCAGTAATTTCTCAAGTCAAAGGATTAATTTGCACAACTCGCAATGAATAATACACTATTAATCCAAAGTCATGTAGTTTATTATTCTGGTCGCATTCAACGATCCGTTCCACAAACGATCACTCATATGTAAGTTAATCGAGTCCCTATGCTGTTATGGCACAAGGCTCGTCATCCTTTATCATTAACATCTCTATGTTAATGAAATGTAACCACCTATGATAGCCCGTACTTGATTATTCTAGTTCTGGTTAAATAATCTGAGGGCTATGAATCAATTTGAATGTTTATCATATCGAATAAATATGTCGTTGTATTCTAAACGCTTTCAGAATATATTTCTTCTCCAAAAAATATTAAGGACAATTTTATCTAATATAAGCAGAGAATATGAACATCAACAAAGATGCCATTATAAAACACAAATTTACATCATAATACTTTATATGGGTCATCTAAGTATTTAGCTTTAGGGCATATTGTCACGACCCCAATTTCAATCACTAATACAGTCTCTGATACCACAGAAAAGAAAAGAATTCAATTTACATAAACGACAAACATCATGGGATCGTGATGCCACGGGCTTAAGAAGATCACTCCTCCTAAGTCCGCTAAGGCACACTTCATTAGTCCGCATACTATTATCCATAAAATAACATAACCAACCATTGAAATACCTCAACTACAAGTCTGGACCCGACAGATGGAACGAGTCTCCTTTGTACTGTGGACTAACCATGTACCTGCACGCAGAAGAACTCAACCACATATAATAAAACTGCTTTGCGACACTTTACAAAAACGGCCATAACTTCTTCTAGAAAACTTTAATTCACTAATGGTTTGAAACGTTAGAAACTAGAGTCGTAGAGATTTCCAACCATATATAATTTGTAGCACCCCGGAAAGCGAATCCCACGAAGGGGAGAGGCACAGCCCGAGCACACTACTATTCACGTATTGTCTGCTTTGGTTATACCCCGCGCTTAATGCACGGGCGTGCCCTCACGGGTTTGTCACTTCCCAGCCTACTTGGACTAGAAAATGCACGTGCACGAATATTAGAGAACCCTCTATATATTCTGTAGTCCCATCTCGTAACCAGTCGATGAGGGATATTCATCCACCCCCCATGGGGACCCAGTGTCCTCGTTGGCACAAAGTCCGGCCCGCTCTGATACTAGTTTGTAGTGCCCCAGAAAGTGAATCCTACGAAGGGGAGAGGTACAGCCCGAACACACTACTATGCACGTATTATCCGCTTTGGTTACACCCCGCACTTAACGCACGGGTGTGCCCTCGCTGGTTTGTCGCTTCTCAGCCCACTTGGACTAGAAAATGCGCGTGCACGAATATTAGAGAACCCTCTATATATTCTGTAGTCCCAGCTCGTAACCAGTCGATGTGGGATATTGTGTAACGCCCCGACCCTTCACGAGATCGGGAATTCTATTAAACATGTTATACTCAACCCAATACCAATCCAGGCATAAAATTTAGGGAAAACAGACATAGTCTTCCCTGTATATAGGACGAACAGTTCACCTACACACATAATATAATTGGACCAGTACTGTGTCCAAACATTGAACAACTCTTCAAGGCCATTTGAGCCTTGGTTCTCAACAAACAAACACAAACAATAATACATTTCCAAATTCAACGGCTATCCTAACTCTTTTCCCTTTAGACAAGCACGAACATGCAATAAATTTAAACCTTACCAACCAATTACATAAACTAGGTTATCATACCACTCTAATGACCTAGTTAAACTTAAGTTACATCTCTTTATACATCGAGTATATACAATTCATAGAAGTAAAAACTTGACAACTTTTACAACTCAAGGCACATAACACGTAATGCAACTCTTCAAGCACGAACTATCACGTAAACACGAACTTTTCTGCTGACACGGCATTTCCTGAAAGGTGGGTAATGAGGAGTAAGTATACAATCATGTATACCCAGTGAGGGAGGGGATTAGTATACGGGAAGCATTTACAAGGGGATTTGTGCAATGCAACAGTTATGTACAAGTAAAACCATTAAACGATTAATATAACAAATAAGCAATAAGATACCACACATTAAAAAGGATACGATTCACTTTAACCCCAAACACTCTAAAATTCAATTGATCTTCAATCTCGAACCACGAACCTCGATCCATGAACCTTGATCAATATGCCGGCATAAACCCCAAACACTCCAGTGGGTGTACTCCAGATGTACCCCAAAAATCATATGACCCAACACCACCTGGCAATCTTCGGACCAGCGAGTGAGGGACTCGAGCACGAATATCGAATATCCGCTGGCAAGCCCGTTGTCGCCCAACCGATATCCAATACATCCGCCCCTGACACTATGGTTGCGCAACCACTATGCAATGCACTTAAATACAATGACAATATGACAATAATATGAAGTGATATAAAGCAAAAAAATAAATGAGGGACAACAAAGTGGGTTGCCCAAAAAAATCACTAAATTACAAGCAATAACATTAAAATAACCGATTGAGCACAAATAGATAAAAATCATAATCTTTTACGGAACCTTACCAAAAACTCATATAAACCTTAGTATGAAACCCCATATTTCGTTTATACGTGAATTTGCATGTTTTGACCTGTATATGTGTTATATTAGTTAGAATGCACTAATTCTGTGATTTATATTCCTATTACATGGTATGTGTGCATTCATAAAATTTTCATAAAAAACGGCATTGAAAATTTTATCGTTGGTTTTTCTGAATAGTATTTTGAACGCACGTACGCTAAAATTTTTACACGTGTGTTTTAAACATCTTAAAACCTAGTCCTCTGTTATTAATAGACCCGTGTTTGAAAAGAATTGATTCTGAAATAGAATAAGAATTTAAATAGGCTTTTCGGGCGAAAAGTAGCATTTTTTAGTCAAATAGTGATTTTTTCTAAATCCGATTCTTGCATTGACTTTCGTTTACCTAGTATATATTAATATAAATGTATTTATATGTGCTATTAAATTATTTTAGATTAATTGTGCATTTAAAAGACATTTGAAAACAAATAATATGACTTTTCATCTTCTTTTGCAAAAATTGAGTTTTTAACTGAGTCGGGTGTTACTGTATGCATATGAAAATTGTTGTCAACTAAAAATAAACTACATAAAAATAGTCTAAGTGTTAAATGCATATTTGGGAGTAAAATAGTCTAAAAGACAATTAAAAGACAAGAAAACACTAAAAACTAACTTTGTTTCAACTTTGACTTTTATTATTTTTGTTGACCTTGAGCTTATATCATCAACACACATTAAAACCATACAAAACACCTCCAAAAACACACACATAACCGAAAATGCCAAGGGAAGCAAAGAGAATTAATTTTTCTAAGGTTTTCAAGAGTTTTTTCTCATAGGTTTTGAAATTCAAGTCCAAATCACTTCATTCAAAGATTGATTTTGCTTGTTGGGCATCCATTCTACCTATTTCTAACCTTAGTTTGCATCAAAGGTGAGAGAAAAATTCTATATCTCAAAATGCTATTTTTATGTCAATTCATATAATTGAATTTTTAGTTGTTGAAATGTTTAATTGATGTTAGAATATTGCTCAGTAGATGCTAAGGATCATTTATATGAGTTTATAGCTATTTTGAACCATGGTAGCATGTATTTCTATTTTTCGGGTATTAAAATTGAGTTTTTGGCTTGTTGATGAATAATTGTTGTTGTAGTGGTTGGAATTGATTGCTGTTAACTTCTAAAAGTTTGTTAAATACGTGGTAGTAATGTTGTAATGCCGAAATTTTGATTTTCATGTCATGGTTAAAGTCCGAAAAATTCAGCCATGGTGCATTGAGGTTTTAGGGTTGTTGCGCTTGTTTGGATAGATTATGGTTGGTTTCCGAGTGGGCTTATGTTGTTGCTTGAGTGGATGAGTGATAGAAACTGGTTTGGAGGTTATCAGATTAATAGAATGTAAGTTATGACTTTTAGAAGTTTGAGTTGTCTTTCTTTAAAATGTTAAACTATTGTCTTTGGGTGTTTGGGTGGTGTTGAGTGATTGAATCTTGTGTTATTGGTGGTTAGACTCAGGTTTGGTTGTGTGGTTTAATGCATGTAAGTTGGTTGGCTTACTTTGTCATCTAACTTAGTTATTTGTTGTTTATTTGTTTAATTGATGTTATGTTATTGAAATGATGTTAACTGATTGATTATTGATGAGCAAGGAGATAGGCAACCTACTTTTGCTGTCCTTTTGTGATATAAATGATTATTATTATTGTAATGAGTCTTGGTATGTGTGTGCCATCTCTCGGGCAGCGTTGGGCTGTCAGGTTGATAACGACATGACTATCATAGACTACCCCCAGCTCGCATGGGCAGAGGTGCCATGGAGGGAGGGGCTAGTGAGGTACCTCGGGTGCGTGAGTAATGGGGAGTTATAAGAAGATGGTTGAGATCGTGATGACGTTTTGAGCTACATGAACTAGAGTATCCTTATTGATTGATTATTAAGGATACTGTTGGTTTGGTTGTGGAGTTGTTGTTGATCTTTGGAGTTGGTTGTATGGAATTATAAGGGTTGGTTTAGAGCCTTGATGTCCGTGTTACTGTCGTTATACTGCCGAAATTCCGTTACGTCCTAACTGATCGTAAGTGGGATCAAGTTGGGGCGTGACATTTAAGTGGTATCAGAGCGCATGTTAGCTGTCAGTTGGGGTATCCTTAGAATGTGGGTAGTGGTCTTAACATGAATGCATGTACTAAGTGAAAGGTGAATTATATGTTAATATGTCTATGTGAATAATCTACTTATATGACTAACTTTCTATGTGATGAATATGTCTTATGTGTTAAGTGAACTAATGTGGTCAATATATTTTATGTGACAACGTGCCTTATGTACTCAATGTGTTGTAATTAATGTGCATTAAGTGATTAATGTATATTATGTGAAAAATGTGCTTTATGTGATCAAGGTGTCTTGTATGACGTTAGTTGTTTATGTGGTTTTGTTTATAACTAGTTTATGTGAAACAATGTGCTTTAGGTGCTCAATGAACTTTAAGTGACCAATGTGACTTGTGTGATCAACTTGTCTTATGTGAAGTTTGATGCTTATGTGACTTTAATTGTTTATAACTTACTTCCGTGATATAACATGTTTATGTGATATTGGCTTCCTATGAGCTGAATTGTGCATTATGTGATAATGTTGTCATATATGATAATCATGTAATGTGTTGTACTTGTTTTCAAGAGATGTAATTGTATATATGTTATAACTGAGGGTGACTTTTTTGGGTGAAGTAAAGATAGCTGCAAGAGCTTTCGGAACTAGAAGTAGGCCGTGATTTTGAATTATTATTATTCTAGTAGTTTAGCATTTAGATTTTGATTGTTATCTTTATGGATTTTAGTCTCAGCTTAATGGATTGATCTTGATGTTCCTTTAGCAAGAATGAAGTTGTTTGAGGAAATAGTAATGTATCTTGATGATTATAAATACTTTTCTTGCCATGTTTAACTTGTTTTTACTTGGAGATGGATTATAAGTTGAGGTTTCCGTGAGGTTGTGATCATTCACTTTTGGAGTCTCAACTCGGATTATACTTTCTTGAGGTTATTTTAGAATGAATTTATTTGAGGAATTAGTGATGTATATTTGTGAATGGAATGAAGTGTAGTATAACATGTATATATTTCTACTACTTGGGATTGCTATCTTATCAAAGGATATTTTGAAGTTTTGATCTTTAAACCTTGGAGCCAATTAGAGTGATTCCTGACTAAAGTTACTTTATTCGAAGATGTAATTGTTAGGAGATAGAATTATTTGAGAAAATAGGAATGTATTTTGGTGACTAAACATTTACTTGCCTACATCGAGCTTTTGAGTTCTAGGTGGTATGACTTTCTAAATTGTTGATTGGGGGTTCTCTTGTGTTATAATGGGTTAGTATGAATCTGTATTGTGTTATCAGATTTTGGAGTCTTCGTCAGTCAATCTTGTTGGGTAATCAGTGATTTATCTTGTTTGGTGATTGGTCTGGTGCGGAATGTAAATTTTGGAGTGATTTATCTTGTTTGGTGATTAATATGACTCCTTAAGTTCTCTAGATCTCCTTAGTGTCTTGTTTTGGAAGAAGATAGATTGTAGGATTTGACTTGTTGGTATTTAAATGTGTAGGTAGGACACCTCTTTTATGCTTCCTAATTCTATTGGTCTTATTATTCTTTTCTACTCTACTCTCACTTATTTGAGGGAGAATTACACTTTTCTAGCATATCAATTGTTCCTTGAAAGTTATGCTTATTGGATTAATGAATCCTATACTCATTTGACATTGTTTCTATTCTTAACATTCATGTTTTCTTTTATAGTAATGTCACTTATTAAAGCTAAGGTTTGAGACTTCTATATTTCATTCTATATCTCCAGTCATTGGTTCATTATTTCATTTCATCTTATTACCATTTATTTGAAAGTAATTTCTCCTTTGGTATACCATTTTACTTATTCGAATCTCACATGCTTGATGTATTCCTTACCTAAGTACATCATTGTCATTCTTGTTGATCTTTGTTAATCCTATTGTTTTATTATTAAATCCTGAGCCATTACTTTGCTTGTAATTGCTCATTTAATATACTCAGCATTGTCCTTTCTTATTTATACTTCTTTGGTTATTGCGTGCTAAGATACTCATTATCTTGACACTCATATTTTCTATTGAATTAATCATCTCTTATTTCTTAATTTTATCACGCCCCAAGTACAACTTACTTGTTGGTTCCTTGAACAATCATCGAGAATTGAACTGTTTACTTGTTTATGAATGTTTGTTCAACATACTCAGCACTGTTTGGACTTGTCATCATCATTTGTTCGTACCTATTTAGCTGATAGTTGCTAAGACATTCCTTGTCTTAGTTATCACGCTTTCTTATTAAACTATTAGCCTCTTGATTCTCTAACTTGTTTGACCTCTTGTTCTCTTGATTGTTGGCTCGAATATGACTTTCCATATCCTTATTTCCTTATAAATTTCATAAGAGTCATATTCTGACTAATGTCACTTTCGAGATATTCCCTTGATTAGTAATCATTCATGTTATCGTGAATGAGTTTTTAAACCCTTGGTGTGTCCATAGAGCCCTTTTGTGTAGTAGGGGATGATTGATAAGTAGTGGTGTCATGCTAAGACCTTGGAGTTGCGATTTCTTTCATATGCAATATGATGTTAGGTGGGAGTGAATTATGAATTGAGGCTTGTCTTGGAATTGTGATCATCAATTAGCAGTCAACGGAGTTTATTTCCTTTGAGGTCTTTGTTTAGGTGTTATCCTAAGAGATAAATGGGAACTAAGAGAAGTGTTCTAAAATGTAACGATCTAGGACTTAGTTGTCTGTTAGTTCGAGAATTGCGCAGACACAATTATTTTAAGGGAGGGGGGGAGAATGTGAAACCCCAGATTTCATTTATACATGAATTTGCGTGTTTTGACCTGTATATGTGTTATATGAGTTAGAATCCGCTAATTCTGTGATTTATATTCCTATTACATGCTATGTGTGTATTCATGAAATTTTCATAAAAAACGGTATTGAAAATTTTATCGTCAGTTTTTATGAATAGTATTTCAAACGCACGTCCACTAAAATTTTTACACGGGTGTTTTAAACTTCTTAAAACCTAGTCCTCTGTTATTAATTGACCCATGTTTGAAAAAAATTGATTCTGAAACGGAATAGGAATTTAAATAGACTTTTAGGGCGAAAAGTAGCATTTTTTAGTCAAATAGTGATTTCTTCTAAACCCGATTCTTGTATTGACTTTCATTTACCTAGTATATATTAATATAAATTTATTTATATGTGGTATTAAATGATTTTAGATTAATTGTGCATTTAAAAGATATTTGAAAACAAATAATATGACTTTTCATCTTCTTTTACAAAAATTGAGTTTTTAACCGAGTCGGGTGTTAATGTATGCATATGAAAATTGTTGTCAACTAAAAATAAACTACTTAAAAATAGTCTAAGTGTTAAATGCATATTTGGGAGCAAAATAGTCTAAAAGACAATTAAAAGACAAGAAAATACTAAAAAATAACTTTGTTTCAACTTTGACTTTTATTATTTTTGTTGACCTTGAGCTTATATCATCAACACACATTAAAAACCACACAAAACACCTCCAAAAATACACATAACCGAAAATTCTAAGGGAAGCAAAGAGAAGGCATTTTTATAAGGTTTTCAAGAGTTTTTCTCATAGATTTTGCAATTCAAGTCCAAATCACTTCATTCAAAGCTTGATTTTTCTTGTTCGGCATCCATTCAACATATTTCTAACCTTAATTTGCATCAAAGGTGAGAGAAAAATTTTAGATCTCAAAATGCTATTTTTATGTCAAATCATATAATTGAATTTTTAGCCGTTGAAATGTTGAATTGATGTTAGAATATTGCTCAGTAGATGCTAAGGATCATTTATATGAGTTTATAGCTGTTTTGAACCATGGTAGCATGTATTTCTATTTTTTCGGGTATTAAAGTTGAGTTTTTGGCTTGTTGATGAATAATTGTTGTTGTAGTGGTTGGAATTGATTGCTGTTAACTTCTAAAAGTTTGTTAAATACGTGGTAGTAATGTTGTAATGCCGAAATTTTGTTTGTGATGTTGTGGTGAAAGTCCGAAAACTTCAGCCATGGTGCATTGAGGTTTTAGGGTTGTTGGGCTTGTTTTGGATGGATTATGGTTGGTTTCCAAGAGGGCTTATGTTGTTGCTTGAGTGGATGAGTGATAGAAATTGGTTTGGAGGTTATCGAGAAGTTTGAGTTGTCTTTCTTTAAAATGTTGAACTATTATCTTTGGGTGTTTGGGTGGTGTTGAGTGATTGAATCTTATGTTGTTGGTGGTTAGAGTCTAGTTTGGTTGTTTGGTTGTGTGGTTTAATGCATGTAAGTTGGATGGCCTACTTTGTCATCTAACTTAGTTATTTGTTTTTATGTTATTGAAATGATATTAACTAATTGATTATTGATGAGCCGGGAGATAGGCAACCTACTTTGTTGTCCTCTTATGATATAAATGATTATTATTATTGTCATGAGTCTTGGTATGTGTGTGCCACCTCTTGGGCAGCGTTGGGCTGTCGGGTTGATAACGGTATGACTATCATAGACTACCCCTAGCTCGCATGGGCGGAGGTGTCATGGAAGGAGGGGCTAATGAGTTACCTCGGGTGCATGAGTAATGAGAGTTATAAAAAGATAGTTGAGATTGTGATGACGTTTGGAGCTACACCAACTAGAGTATCCTTATTGATTAGTTATTATCATTGATGTACTTATATTGTTATTGATGTTTATTATGTGTTTACTGCTCAAAGGATGATTTGCAAGGAGTATAGTAAATGATTTTAAAAGATCTATCGAATCCTCACTGAGCTTGTTTTATATAAGCTCACTCTCATTTGTTATCTGCATTCAGTGTTACTGAACCAAGCTTTGAGTATATTCCTCAAGAAGCTGAGTATGTGCCTTATGTGGACGAGACGTATGCGCCGAAGTCTTGTCCATGAGTTTGTCTTAGCTTTTGTAGTATGATGTATTGTATAACTTACTTAAAGATAAAGAATTATATAACTCTAGTTTAGTAGTCTTTCTTTTGAACATGATTAGATTGCTAGACTGGTTATAATCTATTTTGCAAATGTATGATATGTCTTATGGTTGATGTTGGAACAGAGGCGTATAACTTATTAATGAACTGATGAATGGATGTTAAGTATATGGGAATGGTTGTGTTGTATGTTGTTGGTTTGGTTGTGGAGTTGTTGTTGATCTTTGGAGTTGGTTGTATGGAATTATGAGGGTTGGTTTAGAGCATTGATGTCCGTGTTACTGTCGTTATACTGCCAAAATTCCGTTGCGTCCTGACTGATCGTAAGTGGAGTCGAGTTGGGGTATGACACTTAGGACTACATTTAAGCATACTATAAACCACTACCAGGCAAATGTAAGTGCTAAAAACCCTCAACTCCATTTTTCCCATTTGTTAACATAGGCTATTTAGATTCTAACCAGAAGACAAGATTTCTAATTCACAAATGAACTATCCTACCCTTCAACCCCCATATTATGGCACTCTTTTAACCATTAAGTCTACCCGATAGCTCTCATTTCCTACAAAACACCGATTTTCTTTTTTATGCATTTGAACTACACATACTCTAACCGATGCCCAAACAAGCGTTAGAAAAGCACATCTAACGCCTGTATACCCTAAGAACACTAGATATATCGATCAAATCAACCAGGATTCGTTTTTAACCTGAAACCCCTTTGTTACCTAAGCTAAATTTGCATTTTAACCAAGGTTTAAGCAAACTAAGTCCATACAACCACTTTTCTATGCTTATTAGCATCTCTAGCATCTATAGGAAGCAATAAATCAATCTAATAAGCAACTTTTTATCAAAACCCCAATTTGACATTATTCATCATCTTCTTTAACTTGCCATTTCAAAATCTAGCCATAAACTATGCCAATAGCTTGCAAAAGAATGTTCACTAATCATTTTAGAAGGTTTTAGAAGCATTCATAAGCATTTATATCACAATATACTATAATTGCAAAATTCAACATGAACCCTAACATTCAAAAAATACACATAAAATGATTCTCCCTTACCTTGGAAAGCCAAACCTGTAAAAATTTAGTTAAGAACTCCTTCCATATTCTATGAATGCTCCAACTCCTTCCATTCCACTACATAATACAATCAACTATCTGTATAAAAAATTATACATTCATTCTTAACTAAATCTAGTTTATAATTCCATTAACTTATTCATCTCCATTTGATTCCATTGAACTATCATAACTATCATATGCATTTATTTATTTAGCATGGAATACATTCACTACTTTACACAACACATTAAACATTCTCTGATTAAACCCACAATTCGATAGGCATATAAACATTACCAATTAGAATAACCATAAAGAATATTCAATTCACACAACACATAAGAGTACACAAGTGCACTTAAACTAGTCAAATAGACTCAAAATAACCACTAAAACACATCTCCAAGCCAAACCAACATACCCCTTCAACTACCAACAGTTTTCCCTACCTAAATACAAGTCATTAAACAATATTATATCCTAAAATAAGAAATTTAAGGATGTCATAAAACTACCCAACTTGGTCAGCCCCTAAACGCCCAAAAACTGAAAATTTCAGCAAAGTCATTCTATGTTTTCTTGCACCATTTGACTTGTTTAAGCTATCTAACTAAGTTAGAATTATATAATAACGTTTATAAACATCACATTTAGGCTAGGAAGCAAGCTAACACTTAATCAAAGGTATAATATCATCAAAATACTCCTACAAATTAACTACAACAAAATTTATCTCTACACAAGTTATAAAGCAAGAAATATGTTCTCTAGCACCTAAATAACAAGTATTAGTCATAGATTTAGCAATATCTAACATAAATAATAACTTTTGAAAAACGGGTTAGAAAATGCCCTCATATTTTTTGGCAAAATAAACGGAAAATAAACCGCTAGAAAGATGCTAGACATTGCCACAAACTCAAAAATGTTGGAATTGCACCTTGGTTCCACTCTAAACTCAAGATATTAGCTATAATGTGAAAGGGTTTACTATTCATGTAATAAAATGGCTCTTGGCTGGTGGAGAAGAAGAGAAAAACGTTTTTGGCTTTGTTTGGATGAAAATAACTTAAATAGAAGGTCAAAAGGTCAAAGGTTCGGTCAAACCCGCGTAGGCAAAACAGCTCTGCGCTACCTTTCAAAAACGGTCATAACTTCTTCTAGAAAACTTTAATTCACAAACGGTTTGAAGCCCTAGAAATTAGACTCATAGAGCTTTCCAACCATATATAATTTTCCACCTAAATCTTCACCAATTGGCTCAGATGTAATTCCAAATTTGACCCAAAATTTGACAAACTTAACCTTGCATTTTTGTTTCTAATCCCAAGTTTGCCTTTCATTAAACATTTCAAAAATTTTCACCTTGTCCTAGTTGGTCAATGTAGATGAAAAGTCAACTAGTTTGGCCAAATAAGGTGAAAGTCAATAAAATGCAATTTAAATCAACTTTAAATACAATTTTAGTTTTAAAACACTAAATAAGTTATGTAAATGCACATATTATTTTTTGAATAATGATTAAAATAAATGAATGCACATGTAACGAACGCTCAAGTCCTCACAAATGGTCCATTTAAAAAGTCAAAACTAGCTATTTAGTTGAAAAAAAAGTCAATAATACAATGAACATGCAATGAATTTAAACCTTACCAACCTATTACATAAACTAGGTTATCATACCACTCTAAAACCTAGTTAAACTAAATTAAATCTCTTTATACATCGAGTATATACAATTCATAGAAGTAAAAACTTTACAACTTTTACAACTCAAGCCACATAACACGTAAGACAACTCCTCAAGCACGAACTATCATGTAAACGCGAACTTTCCTGCTAACACGGTATTTCCTGAAAGGTGGGTAATGAGGAGTGAGTATACAATCATGTATACTGTTCCCCTCCCTCACTGGGTATACATGATTGTATACTCACTCCTCATTACCCACCTTTCAGGCAATGCCGTGTCAGTAGGAAAGTTCGTGTTTACGTGATAGTTCGTGCTTGAGGAGCTGCCTTACGTGTTATGTGGCTTGAGTTGTAAAAGTTGTAAAGTTTTTACTTCTATGAATTGTATATACTCGATGTATAAAGAGTTGTAATTTAAGTTTAACTAGGTCATTAGAGTGGTATGATAACCTAGTTTATGTAATAGGTTGGTAAGGTTTAAATTTATTGCATGTTCGTGCTTGTCTAAAGGGAAAAGAGTTAGGATAGCCGTTGAATTTGGAAATGTATTATTGCTTGTGTTTGTTTGTTAAGAGCCAAGGCTCGGATGGCCTTGAGGAGTTGTTGAATGTTTGGACACGGTACTGGTCTATTTATATTATGTGTGCAGGTGAACTGTTCGTCCTATATACAGGGAAGACTCTATTCGTTTTCCCTAAATTTTGTGCACGGGATTGGTATTGGGTTGAGTATAGCATGTTTAATAGAATTTCCAATCTCATAAGGGGTCGGGGCGTTACATAATTAGTCACCTAACTTTTTCCAATTGGTCCAGGTTTAATTCCAAAGTTGACCCAAAATTGACTCATAACTTTCGAGTAAAACTTATTTAATTGAACTTGATATCCATCTTAAATGTTCCGGCATCACTTTCGACACATTTCACACCACTCATCATTAACAGGCCATTTCTTAATAATCATCAATTTATTCCGACCCACCTCTATCACAGTTATTATATTATCCCCTCTTTCTAAGAATTTCGCCCTCGAAATTCATTCATTCAAGGTCACCTTATTACTTGCTTAATCAAGCTAAAACCCAAACATATGAAAGAACGTCATAGCCTACTAGCAACCCAAGGAATCATAGCCTATAACTCAACAATCATTTATAAACTCTCACAAAGGATCACAATCTCTAACTCCAGCTCAAGATATCAAGTTCAAACCTATATACACATTATGATCATAACTAACTTAATCTCAAAGGTTCGGAACCACTTGCTCCGATACCACCTGTTACGACCCTAATTTCAATCACTAATACAGTGTCCGATACCACAGAAAAGAAAAGAATTCAACTTACATAAACCACAAACATCTTGGGATCGTGATGCCACCGGCTTAAGAAGATCATTCCTCCTAAGTTCGCTAAGGCACATTTTATTACCCTCACACTATTATCCATAAAACAACACAACCAACCATTGAAATATCTCAAATACAAGTCTGGACCGGACAAATGGACAGAGTCTCCTTTGTACCGTGGACTAACCATGTACCTGTACGCAGAAGAACTCAACCACATATAATAATACTACTTCCATATGACTTGACAATAAAGTCTTCCAAACATCCCAAGATAGACAAGATACCATAAGATCAAAGGCTCAACCCATAAAACTACTTATAAATACATTCAAGAACATACAACAACAAGTCCTCGCAACAACTCTTCAATACCCAAGAATACATCTCAATAATCATTCTTTAATACATCAAGATATACATCATATGAGCATGAATAATAGACATTACAACATAATCTATACAAACTCCACAAATAATATATACGTCATCTAACAAGGTAGGATAAGTAATGTAATCACTTCCAATCCTTTCAAGGCTCTAACTTAGCTCTACCTGAAATGTGTTATGAAATGGGGTGAGTTTCCATGAACTCAGTGAGGGGGAGCGAGGAGGGAGCAATGCATGGGGAATTTGGAAAACATTTTAACTTTGAAAACTCCTTTTGGAAACATGCCATGACAGAATAACATTCAACAAGTATAAGCAGCTTGGGTAATATAAGATAAGTAAATACTGGAAATAAAGAATAAGCATCTCGTATAAATGGTGCAAGTAATGCAAAGTAAATAAACACATATGCTTGTAACATTTACGCTTGTTCTGTTAACGCCGCTTCCGCAGGCACCAATCACGAACCCTACCCAAGCACCAGATATCTAGAGGTACACCAACCTATGACCCAAATCCTTATGAAACACTCAACTCATTCGGATAAGGATTAGAACATTGGTAGCTGTGTCATTGGCTAGCAAGCCCTATGCCGCCCAGTGCAACATAAACTACCGTGTCTGGTTTAAAGGTTACAACCATTCACAACACGACGCATTGCAAGGACATTTAAGCACGTTCATGCATTCACAATAATCATATTCTTGCATTCATGATAATCATATTCACTTTACATGTAAATAGCCAAGCAATACAAGAAAAGGAACATTTTAGCTAAAATCTCAATTACAATTACACGTTAACTGAAGCATAATGTTACTGATTTATTTACCCATATTAATGTTCTCTAAAAACTTTAAAATTTCACAGGCATGTAGTTCATTAAGTTTATATGTGTTTAGCCTCAAAAGGATCCTAATTCAGAACTATATTCATCAAGTTATGATCTCTAGAAAATCATTGTGCAAACTGCCAACACATACGTGAGAAAACAGAATGCCACTGTTTTGGCTCCAAAACGAACCTTTAATGACATAATTAAATCTTTCACCCAAAAGAGAATTTGTTCCTCAAGGTCTTGGTTACAACATAAACAAAATTCAACCAATTACGACAATGTTTACTATGTGAAACGACCTCTGCAATCCAGTTGTGCAAATCTGCCATAATTACACTCTTGCACTTTTTGATAGTGCTTTGCATGTATTGCTAGCCTTAAGCATTCTTATCATGAATCTAGTTTTTAACTTCAATGAGGACATTAAACAAATACCTTGGCTACTTAATCTTTGAACATAATTACTAATCAAGAGCTTCAATTAAAATACATGCAAGAATACACTACACAAGCTGATAATCATGATATATGTTCTCTAACTCCTAGTTAGCAAGAATCAAGTGTAGTATTAGCAATATATATCACAAATAATGAACTTTGACAACTTGTTAGAAAAATCCTCTCACCTTTTTTTGCAATAAAAAGCTAAAAACAATCGGTAGAAAGATGCTAAAAGTCGACACGAGCTCAAAAATGTTGGTCTTGCGTCTTGGTTCCAACTATAACTCCAAATATAAGCAAAAATGTGCAAGGGTTTACAATTCAAGTTGGTGTTGAAGCTCATGGCTGATGAATGAGAAGAAATGGATATTTTCGTGCACTTTTTGTGTTTTTATAGGTTAAATGAAAGTTAAATGGTCAAAGCTTTAGTCAAACCCGCGTAAACCAAAATAGCGTTCTGACAATTTACGAAAACGGTCTTAACTTCTTCTAGAAAATTTCAATTCACGAACGGTTTGAAGCGTTAGAAATTAGAGTCGTAGAGCTTTACAACCATATATAGTTCACCACCTAAATATTTTCCAATTGGCCCAGGTTTAATTCCAAAGTTGACCCAAAATTGACTCGTAACTTCCAAGTAAAACTTATTTAATTGAAATCGACATCCATCTTAAATATTCTAGCATCACTTTCGACACATTTCACACTACTCATCAACTTTTTAAACACTAACAGGCATTTCTTCATAATCATCAATTTATTCTGACTCGCCTCTAGCACTTGTATTATACATATCACTAACAATATCCTCGTACTAACATTATAGCTGCGAATTCTCATGATACAAACGACTATTCCATATGGAGAACATTTAATATAACTAGACTTTAACCAATATCACATCACTTATATCATCAACTATGATAGGCAAGTCATCAATATATAGTTTGAAGAAAGTGGTACGCTGTGAGGCTTGACCCCAAATAGCTTGTTTTACCTCGATTAGTGTGCCCTAATCTCGATTAGTATGTCATATATTATCTCACGTGTACTTACCTTGAGATACGTACCTTAACCTTGAATGCATTTCCTCGACCAACGTACACTTACCTCGATTTACGTGTCTTAAACTTAGATTTACATGACCGCCTTAGGTTACGTGCACTCCTATTAGAATATATGCATCTGTCTCAAAGTACGAGCCTTAACCTAGATTTAAGTGCCATACCTTGATTTACGTGTATTGCAATGAATTACGTGTTTTAAAATGATTTACGTGCATTACCTAAGGTTGCGTGCATTTGCATTGGAATTCATGCATTCACCTAAAAGTACGTGATTTATCTCATAGTACGTGCCCTAAACCTAGGAAAACGTATCTGCACACTAATCTAGAAAGATTCATGCACAAAGCAATAGGCAATAGAATATTCCTACTACACAATCCACTAACTATTAAAATACTAATAAATTAATCCTACATCTTCCACTAACCATTATTCTATTCTAATTCAAATCACTACAAGACAAAAACTCACCATTTTCTAAACATCCTATTATTCTTTTCTAAAAACAATGCCACTAAAAGACAAAACTTTACAATCTTCTAAACATTCCCAATAAAATATATATACTATTTCCATAGATACATATACACATATACTTCTCCCTTTTACTACAAAATCCACGAACTCCTAAATACTATATTTTAATACTAATTCAAATTCACTACAAGACAAATCTAAAGTCTTCCAACATTCTTTATTCTTTCCTAAAACCTACACAATATAATACAATATAATTCAAAATACTACAAACTCCTCTAATAATACACTTTGTCTACAATACACATTACTAACTTTTAAACATTGTTACACACTTTGTCTACAATACAATATACTACAAACTCTACTACCTAATAAAATAATCCTACACTCTAATCAAAACATCCTACACAATACCCAAGATATACAATACCTAGGCTCCTAAAACTACACACACATGCCATGCCTATGCTAGACACAAGATATATAGAATACTACACATACACATGACTCAAAACATACACACTTAAGCTCTCAAATTCGGACCTAGTAACACACCCACACAAAAATAAGTCAAACTACATCAAAATAATAAAACAACACTCTAAATCTGCCTCTCAAAACCTAACACACCCAAAACTCTCATTTTCTCTCCATTTTTTCTCATTTTCTCTCCATTTTGGGACCTAGCAAGGCAACCATCTTCAAGGGGTTTTCAAGTCTCAAGAAAACAAAGAAACAAGCTCTAAAAGTGCACTTTTCGGCCATAGGTGAGTTTTAAGAGTTCTCTTCCATTTATTTTTGTTTTAAACTCTTGCACATCTTCAATACACACTAACTAAGATAGAAATTGAGGAAATAAAGGAGAAGTACACGGCCAAGCTTGGAAAAGAAGTCTACTTTGCATTTAGAGCATTTTCAAGAGTGATTCTTGCACTTCTACTTAAAAATTTCTACGGTTAGGGTTTCAAACTGATTTCGAAATGTTTTTAAAGTTCATAAACATATATATATATATATGTGTATATGGTCTTGCATGTGAAGATCTATGGTTGTGGTTGCTAGAAATTGTGATTTGAAGTATATCGGGCCATTGCATGTGTTTGTATTGCTTAGAACTTGGATTGCATGGACTGTTTAAGGCTGGACAGATTGGTTTAGATGAGTATTCATATGTTCTTAGTTGATTTTGAGGGTGAATGTTGGTTAATCTTGAGTATGGCATGTATATGAAGGCTATAGTTAATTCTATGCTTGTTAGGGGTTTAATTCCTTGGTTTCATGATGTATTTTGATGCTATTATGATATGTAGTAGGCTGGCCATGAAATGTTTAGCATGTTATTGTTTGATTCTTGATGATATCTTGGAAGATTAGTGGTTATTATTGCATGTGGTTATGTATTTAAAGCTCTTAGTCGGTTGAAATGCTTGTTTGAGGTGATCACTATGAATTGCATGACTTTCATTGATTTATATGAGTTGTATAGTAGGCTGCCCGGAAATTTTTAAATGCTTAGAAGAATGATCCATGATGGGTTTAGGGTTGAATGTTGTTGAATCATATTGGTATGTACGTGTATTATGTCGTTTGGTGGTTTCGTGTGCGTATCGATTGACATCATGGCTTGCATATGGTTTTAATGAAGAGATTTAGGTGTTTTAAGGACTGTCCAATAAATTCTAATTACGTAGGATGATGGTTTAGGTGTTTCTTGTGGCTAATAGTTGTTAAAACTTGCACCCGAGTATGACCATAAAACACTAATTGCTATCTAAGTCTTCCAAGCCCTAGAACATGTTTTGCATGGCTTGAAAATTGGTGTATAATTGACATTGTGGACTGCCCGGAAAAGTTATTACAATCTCATGCATGAAATTCATTGATTATGAAGTCAGACGTTAGCTATTCATGCACCCGATCTTGTATATGATGATATAACACGTTTGTACGATCCTTATGCATTCATTACATGGTAAAAATGCGTTCTATGGCTTATATCGTATATGATTATGTGACTGCCCGTAAATGTATAAATGCTATTAAATTGGTATATGAATTGATTATATGTTCTAATGGTGCCTTATATGCCAATATGTAAATACTTGGTCATGTACATGCACGGAGGCAACCTACTTTGTTAACCTCCCAATGTGAAATGTTAATTGGTATAAATGTGCATTGCATACAAGGTTGCAACCTTTCGTTTGGCATGGTAGTGATTCACGAACGCCGAGCGGTATCGGGTTTGTCGGTGCTCTTGTGACTACCATGGTCTGTATTCCGTCTCTCGCTTGGAACTTTGTTACCCTCGGAGACTTGGGTCGTAGGTTTGGTGTACAATCCAGAGTACACCCATACGGGAGTAATAAGGCGTATGATATTCAAGGTCGGCCACTACATGCGAATGCGAAAGTGAAAGTGAAAATGAAAGCGCAATATATCATTTGAAATGATGTGGTAAATGTGTTCATATATATTTATGCTATGTTATGAATTTACTTGTATTACATGACATGTTTCCAAAGGAGTTTTCACAAGTTAACCGGAAAAGAATTTCAAAGGCCCCGTTACTTGTTCGCCCCTCACTGTGTTCATAAGGACTCACCCTCTTTATGTCATTACAGGTAAAGCGGAATTGGAACAGGTACCCGAAGAGAATATGCTAGTTGATGAACCTTTGGAGTGACTATGTGCATTACGTGCTTTTCATGAATATGATGTTATTTAAGGATGTTGTGTTTAAATTGAAGACTATATATGTTGTTGTTGTAAACGATCCCCGTTTTAATTTGGGATCTAATTTTGGTTTGTACTAACTATAAACCGGACGATCTCTTTTATTTCGGTCATTTGCTTTCATCATTATGGATAGTAGTTATCATTAGGTGTTTAAACCAATAGGTGAAGAATCAACTAAGTTAGCCCTACCTATACTCATTAAGGTACTCAGAAATAGGATGTAGTCATGATAGGCTTATTAATCCAAATGGAACTTTCAAGATAAACTAGCGGGCATATCGATTGATGACAAAACAAGAGTTTTAGTTGTAAGCAAATTAAAGATTCGGAATTTTGAGGTGTTCTAGAAAATAGGTCAAACCAAAGATCTTAAATACAGTCATTATGCTGCCGATTTTCTGAAAAACGTTTGGAGTTCTAGGCTAACGAATAAGCATTAATTATAATCAAATGGTTAAAGTCATAAAATAACGATAATAATTTAGCTCATACCCTAGTCTAGCCTATATAGGTTGGGTTAGGTTGTGACACCTATTAGAATGGTATCAGAGCTTAGTTCGTTAACTAGGCATAAGACGGGTTCAGCTCTTGACCAGTGGGTAGAACCCTTAAGTTAGTTTGTGTCTTTCTTGCTTGTATGTGCTCGTATGACTAACGTGCTTTAGTTGTTTATACTTAGTAAGCTTTGAATATTATATGTGAAACTTACGTGCTATATGTAAGTACATTATATGTACCTATATAACTTATGTGATATGTGAGAATCGAATTTTACTAATATGATTTAATTACCATGTGCCTGATGAGTCTTAATTGTTCCCTATTTAAGTGAAGCTTATATGTGCATTAAATATCATATGATCTTATGCTTCTATACTTCTCCCTTGACACATAGGCATGCTATATAACTGTAAATGACTATATATACATATAGGAGGCTAGATTTAGGCCTTGTAGGGATGTAAAATTACAGAGGATGAAGGGAAAGGCTTGGCTTAAGGTTCCTGCATCTTCAAAGCACTCAAGGGATGATAGGTAATGATGAATTTGTAAGGAAGTGCTTAATATAAGTGCAATGTTGAGGTAAAGCTATCCTTAAATCTTTGGGGTAATAATATCTACGATTAAGTTAACAAGATCATGGCTATATAGTTGCTCAATTTCGTTAACCATTATTGTGTTTGCTATTTAAATATAGGGAATAAGGTTATAAAACTTCCTTAGACATAAGTGCATATTATCATATGTGTGGAGTTGTATATGTTCTTTTATGCTTGTAGTATTGGTTGACTTGGAAGTTGATTTTGAATATATTTCTCAAACTTGGTATGGTAGGCCTTTTAAGAAGTTAACAATATACTCGTCTGATTAAGTCCCTACTCATTTGGAATTAAATATCGATTATCCTAATATGGTGTATGCTAGTGAATTTCAAGCTCACTAAGTTGTGACCTAAAATTTAGGAATGAATTGTGAAAGTTGATGATATTTACTTTCAAGGGTTGGACTGTTAAAACGTGAATAGTATAATTGTGTGACTTTAATGACGATTAAATTCGGGGTATATAAGTAGCTCTGAAGTTTGACTCTAATAAGTTTGATGACCTTTATTATAATAAGGTATAAAGATGTCAAGACTAAGGGTTCATGTAGCTAGAACTTGGAGCTTATAGACTGCTCATGAAATGCTAGGATAAGTAAAAGAGTTGTCACGCCCCAACTCACCCCTCCTATAATCAGTCAGGACGCAACGAAATTTCGACAGTATAACGACAGTAAATAGAATACAGAGGTTTTTAACCAACCTCATTAATAACATTAAACATCTCATTCCATAACCATACAAACAACAACTCTTCAACAGCATAACAACACACAACATAACTGTAATATACAATAATCAGTCTTCGTTATCTGCCTCCGTTCCAACATAACATACAATACCTCAACCTTATCATACATTTCAAAAATAAGTTGAGACCCATCTAACAACTTAACCATAGACAAAAGAAAGCCACTAAGTTAACATCATTTGGATCATCATCTTTTCAACATCTATTACAATAAGAACCATAAAGCATATAAAAGTCTACTAAGCTAATGTACATGACATTAAACAACATAGAATCATGGATAAGACTCAGGAACATATGACTTGTGACACCCGAGAATTTCACCCTAAATTTATTATAATCGTTGCATACTTATGTGCGCATTTCTACGTGCATCATTTTTCTTGTTTAATTGTTTTTGTTGTGGGTTACTATTCATAATATTTTCGACTGTTTCGAAAGCTTGATTTTAAATTTTTCCTAGGTCACTCGACATTTAAAAGGAACCAAGAAATTTTCATTTTGAACTTTCGAGCTTAGGAGTATACGTTTGAAAAATATTTTCCGTGAGCTTTGAATAGTGTTACGTTAGAATAGTGCTAGTTATTAATTAAAAAGCATTTGTAATTGCAATTAGCCTTAATTGATCAATATTTGAGACTACATAGCTTAGAAAATTAATTATATACAACATATAAAACAACTAACTCATCAAATTAAAAGCCACATACAATATTAGCTCATAAAAACAATTGCAAAAATTCCATCCATGTCCCCATTTGGCCGTCCACTTCAAGGAGGAAAAAGGAGAAATTTTGCTTCTTCAATCTTTCACTTTGGGCTCTTAGATTGATCTTGGGAGGATTTTGAGCAACTTAGGACCTTCAACAACCTACGTCATCTTCAAAAATTGTGAGGGAGTCTCATTTTCTTGATTTTAAAGTTTATGTGCATATGTTCAATTTTATTGATTTGTCAATTATAGCTATATAACTTGTTATGAATGCTTCCTATGAGTTATTTAATGTCTATAGAGCTAACTTTTGTGGTTTGATAACAAATTTAATGGTTGAATATTGAATTTGATCAAAGAGATGATGAATAGTGCCTAGAACTAGGGTTTTGAGAAAATTTGCTAATTGGCTTGAATTGATGCCTCAATTAGGTACTCTAGACCCTAGGGAAGGTAATTGAAAAGCCACGTTAGGTTGAATCACTCGAATTTGAACTTTAGTGCATAAATAGCTTACTTTAAAAAGGGGGTTTTGCACGTTAGGCAATCTGGGCAAGTTTGGGCATTGATTTGGGTATCCTTGAGCTAAGGAAGCACCTTTGGTGCTTTCGTTTCACGAAATTGGGGTTCGGTTAGTATGGCTATAGTTCAAACCCGTTCGGGGCCTTCCCGAACTTTTGCTTCTAAAATGAGTTTTAGTGACTTTAAAGGGTACCTTTGAGCTTAATTAGGAATATAGAAGGACTAGGGTATGATTGGGAATCTCGAACCATGCTTAGGAGAAAGAAAGCTCGGTTAAAGAAAGGGGAAAAGTAGTTTTTAGCCTTTTTAGTTGCAATTGGAACTTGTTGTGTGTTAGTAATGTCTTGCATTGAATATTTAGGATGTATTTAAGTTATTTGAGTAGATTATTGGAATTAATTGTGTTGATTGCTTCTTTTGGCATCTATTAGTTAATATCGTGCTTTTATGAACTTTTATCGTGCATATATGTGAGGGCGGCCTACTTTGTCGTCCCTCTTACGTGTTATGTGATATATTGATTGTTTGTGACTTGTTTTGGGTTGCGCAACCTATATCGGACATGGTAGCGTCGAGAAACACGAGCGGCATCGGGCTTGCCGTGCTCCCTCGACTACCATAGTGCCTATTCCTTTTCTCGCTGAGGCATACTCCACTACCCCAGAGGCGTGGTTCACCTGCTGGGCATGGACCTACCTCGGGAGAAAGGGTCGTAGGATCGGGATACATCTAGAGTATCCCAATTGTGGTGTTTGGGGTTTGCCGGCATATTCGTGATGCTCGTGGATCGTGGCTCGTGGATGAAGTCTTGGAAATGGAACCGTATCCTTTTTAAAGTGATTAATAGTTTGACTTATTGTCTTGTTAGTTTATGTGGCTTGTATATGTTTACTTGTGTTGCATATCATATTGCACGTTGGCATGCTGCATCACCTCCCTCGCTGGGCAACTTTGTTGCTCACTCCTCATTTGAAATGTTTCAGGAGAAGTTGAGGTAAATCCCCAGCTGTTAGATGTATGAGAAGAAGAAGAAGTTCAAGTAGATCAGAATCAGTGATCTTGTGTGCTGAGGTGGATTTTATATGCTTCTTACGTGGAGTTCTTGTTATTAATGTATTTTGAGACTTTGGAGTCTTGTATATATATGTCTAGTAGATGTGTACTAGGATGTTAACGAAAGTTGTTGGATTGTAATAATGAATTCTAGACTTTAATTTCCCTTGCATGCTTGGAGTGTTTGTTAATCTTCATATGGAACTTAGAATTTTATTGTATTTAATTACTTATGACTAAAACCAACTTATCTCGCATGCTTGTGTGCTTTAGTAGAATATTGTTGCTCCAAGGCTCGGATGGCCTTGTGATTGTGTTTTGGCTTTGGAGTTATTGTTGATAAGTTGTTGCTTTTAGTTCAGATGTCTTGAATGAATGTTTATAGGTATCAATTTTGTCCTTGGTACAGGGGAGACTCTGTCCGAGTGACGGGTCCGAGCCTGACTATTAGCGTGGGGTTTAGGTTCGGGGCGTTACATCTTAAGTGGTATCAGAGCTACTAGAATGCTTGAAGCCGGGTTAAATTCCTTGGCATGTGGGTAGAGGTCTATATGTGGAAGTGAATTATGTGAATATGTAAGTGTTTAGTTGTTTAAGCACTTAGATATAAGACATGCTAGCATGAAAAGGAATGATAAAACTTAATATGATAAGAATATGAAAAGTTAGTATTGAATGTTGTTAAGTGTTTTATGTGTTCTTATGTGAGTAAAATGTTTGAAAACAATGTGTAAATTATCTTGCATAGTTTATTTGCCTATTATAATATGATGTTCTTCTAGCATTGTGATGAGGAGACGGGGTAGACCACGGGGTGAGCTGGAGGAGGCTCCTAGACAGAATGTACTGGGGCAGGATGCTGGGGCAGCCGGGAATGTACAGCAGGGTCAGGAGCCGAGCACTGCCCAGATTTTAGCTACTATGGCTACTGCGATGAATACCATAGCACAGTTTGTGGTTCAGCAGGGTACAACAGGTGCCGGCAGAGGTAATCAGACTGCCAGAGCAGAGGGCAGTGGTACTGCAGGAGGTAACTTATTTGATAAATTCCTACATCACGGAGCCTATAGTTTTTATGGTGAGCCTGATGATATGAAAGCAGAGTTGTGGCTGAGCAAATTCGAGAAAGTTGCTGCGATACTTGAGTGTGACGATGAAAGAAAGATCACATGTGCTGCATTTTTAATGGAGGGTGATGCCGAGGCTTGGTGGCGCACTATTAGAGAAAAAATGGGATGCTGAGAGGGTTCAGCATGTATGGGCTGATTTTGTTCGTGAGTTTCGAGATAAATATGTATCGGTTGTAGCCCGTGAGAGGCATCAGGATGAGTTTATAGCTTTGAAACAGGGGAACATGACTGTAGACCAGTATGAGGCTACCTTTACAAGACTATCTCGATATGTGCCAGCTTTAGTTCAGCCCGAAGATGTGAAAATCCAGAGATTTATTAAAGGGTTGAGGAGTGACATCATGCTTAACTTGTCTTCGCAAGATTATCCGAACTATGCTGCAGTAGTTAGGGCTGCATCGAGATATGAGAAACGTAAGGCAGATGTGTTAGCTCAGTCTAGTCAATCAAGCAAACGTCAGTTTCAGTCTCAGAGTCAGGGTTATCAGAGGCAATATCAGCAGCCTGTTCAGACTCAGCAGCCTAGACAGACTCAGAGCTATCCAGGACCAGTTCAGGTACAGTCACAGCCGAGACCAGCTCAGAGCCAGCCACAGGGACAGTCACAGACCCGACCAGTGACTGCTAGATCTCAGCAGGGTAGTTCTGCCACATCTACTTATAGGGCCCCTACAGGAGGAACTGCTACTAGGAAGAATCTCCAGTGTACTCATTGCAACCGTAAGGGTCACACAGAGGCTGAGTGTTGGAGAAAATTGGGTCGTTGTATAGGTTGTGGCAGCGATCAGCACAGAGTTAGAGATTGTCCCAAGTTTAAAGTTGGTCAGGGTCAGACTTCAGGCCAGGGTGCCCAGACTAGAGCTTCAGGAGCAGCTACCGTACCACGAGGTCAGGCACGGGTATTTGCACTTGACCAGGAGGAGCTTCCAGAGACTACAGTGGTGGTGGAAGGTACTTTTCTTATTAATAGTCATCCGGTAGTAGTTTTGATTGACACCGGGGCTACACATTCATTCATTACACCTGCATGTGCACAGTCTGCTACATTAAAAGTTGATAAACTGCTGTATGTGATTGAAGTAGGTAATCCTATGGGTACTAAATTTGTTACGGAGTCTGTGTGTAAAGATTGTAATATTTGTATTGAGGGTTGCATGTATCCTATTGATTTGATTATCATGCCATTTCGGGACTTTGAAGTTATCTTGGGGATGGATTGGTTGGGACGATATTATGCATGTTTGGACTGTAGGAGGAAAGTTTTGACTTTAGAAGTACCTAACCAACCTATTATTAAAGTAACTGGGAGTCGAAAGTCTACTGGGACTCGTATTATATCATCCATTAAAGCTACTAAAATGTTGAGTAAAGGCTATGATGCATACTTAGCTTATTTAATTAATTAGCCTGGAGATAAATTGAAACTGAATGAAGTACCTGTTATAAAAGAGTTTCCGGGGGTTTTCCCTGAAGAGTTGCCTGGGTTACCACCTGATAGGGAGATTGAATTTGTGATTGACCTGTTGCCGGGAACTAGTCCTATCTCGAGAACCCTATATAGAATGTCTCCCCCTGAGTTACAAGAGTTGAAAATTCAGCTATAGGGTTTACTTGAGAAAGGTTTTATTCAGCCTAGTTCGTCACCGTGGGGTACTCCCGTGTTATTTGTGAAAAAGAAAGACGGTACTTTGCGTTTATGTATAGATTATCGGGGTCTGAATCAGGTAACGGTGAAAAAAAAATATCCTTTGCCTTTAATTGAGGAGTTGTTTGATCAGCTACAGGGTGCTGTTGTGTTTTCAAAATTTGATTTGAGGCAGGGTTATTATCAGTTGAGGATCAGGAAAGAGGATGTACCTAAGACTGCATTTAGAACCAGGTACGGCCATTATGAGTTTGTTGTTTTACCATTCGGGTTGACAAATGCTCCAGCCGCTTTTATGGATTTGATGCAGAGAGTATTTCGACCCTATCTTGATCAATTTGTGGTGATTTTTATTGATGACATATTAGTATACTCTAAATCTGAGTCAGAGCATGAAGAGCATTTGAGGATTGTACTTAAAACCCTGCAAGAACACAAGTTGTTTGCCAAATTTAGCAAATGCGAATTCTGGTTGAAACAGGTTGCCTTTTTAGGTCATATCATTTCCCAGGAGGGAATATCTATTGATCCTGGTAAAATTGATGTAGTTATGTCGTGGAAGAGACCTGAAACTGTCACGGAAGTCCGTAGTTTCTTGGGATTAGCGGGCTATTATAGGCGATTTGTTAAAGATTTTTCAAAGATTGCAGGACCTTTGACTACTTTAACTCAGAAGAAAACTGTGTTTAATTGGGATGATAAATGTGAAGCTAGTTTCCAGGAGTTGAAAAAGCGACTTACCACTGCACATATCCTTGCCTTGCCTGAGGGAACCAAGAACTTGGTGATTTATAGTGACGCTTCGAAGGAAGGGTTAGGTTGTGTTTTGATGCAAAATGGTAAAGTCATAGCATATGCCTCTAGGAAATTGAAACCATATGAACTCAATTGTCCTACACATGATTTGGAGCTTGCAGCTGTTGTCTTTGCTTTGAAGAAATGGCGGCATTATTTGTGGGGCAACAAATTTGAAATATTTACTGACCATAAAAGCTTGAAATATTTGTTTTCTCAAAAAGATTTGAATATGAGGCAAAGGCGTTGGCTAGAACTGTTAAATGATTATAACTGTACCATTAGCTATTTGCCAGGAAAAGCTAATACTGTTGCAGATGCACTGAGCCGGAAAGCTTCTGTGTCTAGTTTGATAATCAAGGATTGGGAGATTGTGGAAGAACTGTGCTTATGGAAACCGAAAGCTTCTAGATCAGGTATTCAATTTGTTAGTTTACAAATCAAATCTTTATTGCTATCTAGAATCAGAGAAGCGCAACAATCAGATTCTCAGCTATTGAAGCTTTTAGAGAAGTCAAAAGGGGGAGAGTCCGACTTTAAGATGCATGATGATGGGCTTCTCAGGTACAGGAACAGAATTTGCATTCCTAGTAATTCGACTGTGAAAGATGAGATTCTTGCTGAGGCTCATGCTTCTAAATACACAATTCATCCTGGAAGCACAAAAATGTATAGAGATTTGAAACAGAATTTCTGGTGGAACAACATGAAGAGAGAGATAGCTGAGTATGTAGCTAAATGTTTGACTTGTTAGAAAGTTAAGGCAGAGCATCAGAGGCCAGCAGGATTGTTGTAGCCATTGGAGATTCCGGTTTGGAAATGGGATCAGGTTACTATGGATCTTGTGTCGGATTTACCGAGATCACCACGAGATAATGATTCGGTGTGGGTTGTAGTAGACAGGTTGACGAAGAGTTCGCATTTTATTGCTACAAAGAAAACAGATTCTCTCGATAAATTGGTCAAACTTTATGTTGAAAATATTATGAGACTGCATGGAGTTCCATCCTAGATAGTGTCAGACAGGGATCCCAGGTTTACATCACAGTTCTGGTAGAAACTACAAAAGGCTTTGGGGACTAATTTGAGTTTTAGTACTGCATATCACCCGCAGACGGATGGCCAGTCAGAGAGGACTATCAGGATACTGGAAGATATGTTGAGAGCCTGTGTTCTGGATTTTGGCAAGAATTGGGAAAAATATCTGCCTTTAGCAGAGTTTGCTTACAATAATAGTTATCAGGCCACTATTGGCATGGCACCCTACGAGGCACTTTATGGGCGAAAATGTCGGTCTCCGTTGTATTGGGATGAGGTAGGTGAGATGAAAACAGTTGATCCCTCTATTCTTCCGGAGATGATTAAAATGGTGGATAATGTGAGACTTATAAAGAAGAGGATGCTTACAGCTCAGAGTCGACAGAAGAATTATGCTGATAGACGTCGACGGGACTTAGTATTTTCTAAGGGTGATCATGTTTTCTTGAAAGTCTCTCCGCGAAAAGGTTTGATTCGGCACGGCAAAGGAGGTAAACTTAGTCCTAGATACGTGGGACCATTTGAGATCACTGAGAAAGTTGGGGATTTAGCTTACAGATTGGCCTTACCTCCGAGTTTGGGTCGGATTCATGATGTTTTTCATGTATCACTGTTGAGAAAGTATAATCCTGATCCGTCGCATATCATTGAGCCGGAGCCGTTGGAGATTGGTGAATCCTTAGCTTATGTTGAGAAACCTCTTCGAGTGGTTGACCGAAAGATTCAGGAACTTAGGACTAAAAATATTCCTATGGTAAAAGTTCTCTGGGATCATCATGGGGTTGAGGATGCCACTTGGGAGCGAGAAGATCAGATCAGAGAGAAGTATCCGGAGCTCTTTGCCGAATCATGTAAGAATTGCGAGGACGCAATTAGTTTAAGGGGGAGAGGGTGTGACACCCGAGAATTTCACCCTAAATTTATTATAATCGTTGCATACTTATGTGCGCATTTCTACGTGCATCATTTTTCTTGTTTAATTGTTTTTGTTGTGGGTTACTATTCATAATATTTTCGACTGTTTCGAAAGCTTGATTTTAAATTTTTCCTAGGTCACTCGACATTTAAAAGGAACCAAGAAATTTTCGTTTTGAACTTTCGAGCTTAGGAGTATACGTTTGAAAAATATTTTCCGTGAGCTTTGAATAGTGTTACGTTAGAATAGTGCTAGTTATTAATTAAAAAGCATTTGTAATTGCAATTAGCCTTAATTGATCAATATTTGAGACTACATAGCTTAGAAAATTAATTATATACAACATATAAAACAACTAACTCATCAAATTAAAAGCCACATAACATATTAGCTCATAAAAACAATTGCAAAAATTCCATCCATGTCCCCATTTGGCCGTCCACTTCAAGGAGGAAAAAAGAGAAATGTTGCTTATTCAATCTTGCACTTTGGGCTCTTAGATTGATCTTGGGAGGATTTTGAGCAACTTAGGACCTTCAACAACCTTCTTCATCTTCAAAAATTGTGAGGGAGTCTCATTTTCTTGATTTTAAAGTTTATGTGCATATGTTCAATTTTATTGATTTGTCAATTATAGCTATATAACTTGTTATGAATGCTTCATATGAGTTATTTAATGTCTATAGAGCTAACTTTTGTGGTTTGATAACAAATTTAATGGTTGAATATTGAATTTGATCAAAGAGATGATGAATAGTGCCTAGAACTAGGGTTTTGAGAAAATTTGCTAATTGGCTTGAATTGATGCCTCAATTAGGTACTCTAGACCCTAGGGAAGGTAATTGAAAAGCCACGTTAGGTTGAATCACTCGAATTTGAACTTTAGTGCATAAATAGCTTACTTTAAAAAGGGGGTTTTGCACGTTAGGCAATCCGGGCAAGTTTGGGCATTGATTTGGGTATCTTTGAGCTAAGGAAGCACCTTTGGTGCTTTCGTTTCACGAAATTGGGGTTCGATTAGTATGGCTATAGTTCAAACCCGTTCGGGGCCTTCCCGAACTTTTGCTTCAAAAATGAGTTTTAGTGACTTTAAAGGGTACCTTTGAGCTTAATTAGGAATATAGAAGGACTAGGGTATGATTGGGAATCTCGAACCATGCTTAGGAGAAAGAAAGCTCGGTTAAAGAAAGGGAAAAAGTAGTTTTTAGCCTTTTTAGTTGCAATTGGAACTTGTTGTGTGTTAGTAATGTCTTGCATTGAATATTTAGGATGTATTTAAGTTATTTGAGTAGATTATTGGAATTAATTGTGTTGATTGCTTCTTTTGGCATCTATTAGTTAATATCGTGCTTTTATGAACTTTTATCGTGCATATATGTGAGGGCGGCCTACTTTGTCGTCCCTCTTACGTGTTATGTGATATATTGATTGTTTGTGACTTGTTTTGGGTTGCGCAACCTATATCGGACATGGTAGCGTCGAGAAACACAGGCGGCATCGGGCTTGCCGTGCTCCCTCGACTACCATGGTGCATATTCCCTTTCTCGCTGAGGCATACTCCACTACCCCAGAGGCGTGGTTCACCTGCTGGGCATGGACCTACCTCGGGAGAAAGGGTCGTAGGATCGGGATACATCTGGAGTATCCCAATTGTGGTGTTTGGGGTTTGCCGGCATATTCGTGATGCTCGTGGATCGTGGCTCGTGGATGAAGTCTTGGAAATGGAACCGTATCCTTTTTAAAGTGATTAATAGTTTGACTTATTGTCTTGTTAGTTTATGTGGCTTGTATATGTTTACTTGTGTTGCATATCATATTGCACGTTGGCATGCTGCATCACCTCCCTCGCTGGGCAACTTTGTTGCTCACTCCTCATTTGAAATGTTTCAGGAGAAGCTGAGGTGAATCCCCAGCTGTTAGAAGTAGGAGAAGAAGAAGAGGTTCAAGTAGATCAGAATCAGTGATCTTGTGTGCTGAGGTGGATTTTATGTGCTTCTTACGTGGAGTTCTTGTTATTAATGTATTTTGAGACTTTGGAGTCTTGTATATATATGTCTAGTAGATGTGTACTAGGATGTTAACGAAAGTTGTTGGATTGTAATAATGAATTCTAGACTTTAATTTCCCTTGCATGCTTGGAGTGTTTGTTAATCTTCATATGGAACTTAGAATTTTATTGTATTTAATTACTTATGACTAAAACCAACCTATCTCGCATGCTTGTGTGCTTTAGTAGAATATTGTTGCTCCAAGGCTCGGATGGCCTTGTGATTGTGTTTTGGCTTTGGAGTTATTGTTGATAAGTTGTTTCTTTTAGTTCAGATGTCTTGAATGAATGTTTATAGGTATCAGTTTTGTCCTTGGTACAGGGGAGACTCTGTCCGAGTGACGGGTCTGAGCCTGACTATTAGCGTGGGGTTTAGGTTCGGGGCGTTACATGACTCGTCCACGTAAGACACATTTTCCTCTTCAGGAGGCACGTACCCGTAATCCGGCTCTGCAACACCTGTAAGCATGCAATAATAGAGAGTGAGCTTATATACATAAGCCCAGTGAGGATCCGATAGATCTCGAGCAAGGTCTACTAAACTCCTTGGAATAATCCTTTGAGTCAGTAAACACACAATAACACAAATAATACTATCATCACATAGCTATATAACCAATCAATAAAGGATACTCTATTTGGTGTAGCTCCAAACGCCATCACGATCTCAACCGTTCTTCTTATAACTCCCCATTACTCACGCACCCGAGGTACCTCACTAGCCCCTCCCTCCATGACACCTCCGTCATGCGAGCTGGGGGTAGCTTATGGCAGTCATGCCGTTATCAACCCGACAGCCCAACGCTGCCCGAGAGGTGGCACACACATACCAAGACTCCATAATCATCATCAATCATCAATCAATCAATTGGGAGATCAGCAACGAAAGTGCCCGATTCCCGAACTCAATAATAATCAATCAATAACATCAATATTTAATTAAACAACAAACAACGAAGTTAGATGACGAAGTAGGCCATCTAACCGGACATGCATTATATACACAATTAAACCCTAAATTACTCATCAACAACTCACCAATCAATACTCAAACACCACCCAACCATCTAAAGGCATCGTTCAAGAAATTAAAGAATGACAACCTAAACTTCTAAAATTCATAACTTACAATCTACTAATCCAAACATTGCCAAATCAGTTTCTATCACTCACCCATTCATCCTACTACATTAGCCCTCTCGGAAATCCACCATAACACCTCCAAATCATGCCCGATAACCCTAAATCCCTAGGATGTCTTGGCTGGATTTTCTGGATTTTCACACGAACAATATAATCAAAAATTCGGCATTACAACAGCGCTAACACGTAATTATCAAGTATTTAGAAATCGACGGCAATCGATTTCGATCAACACA
This sequence comes from Ehretia macrophylla, assembly GCA_037974665.1. Classification (NCBI taxonomy): domain Eukaryota; kingdom Viridiplantae; phylum Streptophyta; class Magnoliopsida; order Boraginales; family Ehretiaceae; genus Ehretia; species Ehretia macrophylla. Next base: position 72,063,665 of record CM075773.1, read on the forward strand.
ACTCATTTAATTCAACTTTGAACATTTTAATCAAAATTAAATACCCGAAAAATAAAAATTATGCTACATCCGACAGAAATTCGTAGTATTGCATCAAAATGATCCCTAGCATGAAAGGAGCAATAATCTATCATTAGATTTCAATTCTAACGGTTAAATTTTCATTTATGAGCAAAAGTATAAAAATGACATTTTGAGATCTAGAATTTTTCTCTCACCTTTGATGCGATATAAGCCTAGGAATGCGTGAAGTACGTGCCCAACAAGCAGAATCCAAGTCGGTGCGAAGTTTTACGGATAAAAACCAAGTTTTTCTTTGAAAAATTGAATTGAAAAGCTTTGAAATCTCTTTTCTTTTTCTCTCCTTCTTCTCACGGCAATGTGTGTGTTTGTGATGGTGTTTTGTGTTATTTTTAGTGTGTGTAGGTGATATAAGCTCATATGGTCAACAATTAAATAAAGTCAAAGTTAGTTTAAATTAGTATTTTTGTGTTTTCTTGACTTTAATTGCATTTTCTTGATCACCAAAGTTCAAAACATTTATTCAACACCCAAGCTAGCTCAAGTAAATTATTTTTAGGTGACAATAAGTTTTACAATCCAACAATTCCACCCGAATCGGCTTAAAACTTGATTTTCGCAAAAGTCGGTGTAAAAACCCTAATAAATTCTTAAGCCGATTTTAAAACCGTTTTCATCAAACACAGGTCTATTAAAGTCCGTGGACTAGGTCTAGAAGGGTTAAAAGGACCAGTTTCAAAATTTTAGCGGACGTGTTTTAAAAACACTATTCATTGAAAATCGACGATAAAATTTCTGACTCCGTTTTTGATGAAAATTTCATGAATGCACATTTAGCACGTATTAGGAGTATTGACATCAAAATTATAACTTTCTAGGTCCTATAGCACATAAACAGATCATATGCACGTAAAACGAGGTATAGCACATAAAACGAGATAAGCAGGAAAGTGGGGTTTCACATTCTCCCCCCCTTATAGAAATTTCGTCCTCGAAATTCTTACTTGATGTACGGAATAGATCTGGGTATTGCTGCTGCATCTGATCTCGTCTCTCCCACGTAGCTTCCTCAATGCCGTGATGCTTCCACAATACCTTAACCATCGGAATCCTCTTCGACCTTAACTCTCGGTCCATCTGATCTAGAATACGAATCGGATGCTCGTCATAAGTCAAATTCTCTCGAAGCTGTAACGGCTCTGGCTCAAGAATATGAGAAGGATCCGGATTATATTTCCGCAAATTAGACACGTGAAATACATCGTGGACATTAGAGAAGTTCTCCAGTAAAGCCAACCGATATGCCAACTTACCAACCCTGCCAGTAATCTCAAACGGCCCAACAAATCTCGGACTCAGCTTTCCACCTTTACCATAACGAGCAAACCCCTTTCGAGGAGACAATCTCAAGAAAACCCGATCTCTGACTGCAAACTCTAAGTCTCGACGACGCTTATCAGCATAACTCTTGAATCTACTATGCGCTGTAAGCATTCTCTGCCTGATCAACTGAACATTTTCAATCTTCTCAAGAAGTTCTGGCATAATAGTCGGATCAATAGTCTTCATCTCTCCTACCTCGTCCCAATATAAAGGTGAACGGCACTTACGACCGTAAAGAGCTGCGAAAGGCGCCATTCTAATAATAGCTTGATAACTATTGTTATAGGCAAACTCGGCAAGTGGTAGATGTTTCTCCCAGTTCTTCCCGAAGTCCAGAACACAAGCCCTAAGCATATCTTCCAGAATCTGAATAATCCGCTCAGACTGACCGTCGGTCTGTGGATGATACGCGGTACTGAAGTTCAACTGAGTACCTAAGGTCTCCTGAAGTTTCTCCCACAAACGAGAAGTAAATCGAGGATCTCGATCAGAGACAATACTAGATGAAATACCGTGAAGTCTAACAATCTGATCCAGATATAGGTCCGTCAACTTTGTAACCTCATATCCCATCCTCATTGCAATAAAATGAGCTGTCTTCGTCAAACGATCCACGACAACCCAAACTGCATCATTACCCCTCGGTGTTCTAGGCAACCCAGTGACGAAGTCCATCGTAATATGCTCCCATTTCCACTCTGGTATAGCCAACGGCTGAAGCAAACCTGCAGGTCATTGATGCTCGGCTTTCACTCTCTGACAAGTCAAACATCTAGACACAAACTGAGCAACCTCTCTCTTCATGTTGTTCCACCAGTAATATTGCTTCAAATCCCGATACATCTTGGTTCCACCGAGATAAATAGTATATTTAGAATTATGAGCTTCCTCCAGAATACCTCGCCTCAAGCCCGGTTCATCGGGAACACAAACCCTGTTCCGAAACTGAAGAATACCGTCCTCATGCAGTTTGAAGTCAAACTGATCACCCGTGATCTGATCCTTGATCTTCTGAAGTTTAACATCAAGTTGCTGAGCTTCCCTGATCTGAGACAATAATAAAGGCTGAATACGGAGATGTGAACACATCACTCCAACCTGAGTCAACTCTGGTCTCCAATAACTAAATTCCTCAAGAACCTCCCACTTCTTGACAGCCAAACAAGAAATACTAGCCTTCCGGCTGAGAGTATCTACCATAACATTTGCCTTTCCAGGCAGATAATTGATAGAACAATTATAATCTCCAAGAAGCTCCATCCACCTCCGTTGGCGCATATTCAACTCCTTCTGTGAGAACAAGTACTTCAGACTCTTATGATCTGTGAAAATTTCAAACTTACTTCCCTACAGATAATGACGCCACTTCTTGAGTGCAAAGACAACTGCTGCCAACTCAAGATCATGAGTTGGATAATTTTCTTCATAAGGCTTCAACTTTCGAGAAGCATAGGCAAAAACTCGGCCATCCTGCATAAGAACACATCCCAAGCCCTCCTTGGATGCATCGCTGTAAATGACCATATTATCAGTCCCCTCTGGTAGAGCAAGTACTGGAGCGGTAGTTAACCTCTTTTTCAACTCCTGAAACCCACTCTCACACTTCTCATCCCAATTAAAGATAGTCCGTTTCTGAGTCAACTTAGATAGTGGTCCCGCAATCTTCGAGAAGTCCTTGACAAACCTACGGTAATAACCCGCCAAGCCAAGAAATCTACGGACATCAGAAACACTCTCTGGCCGCTTCCAAGACATCACCGATTCAATCTTAGTGGGATCTACAGAAATACCGCTCTGTGTAATAACATGGCCAAGAAAAGAAATCCGTTGCAGCCAAAATTCACATTTGCTGAACTTGGCAAACAACTGATGCTCTTGCAACTTCTCTAATACAAGCCGTAGATGTTGCTCGTGCTCCGATTCAGATTTAGAATAGACCAAGATATCATCAATAAAAATCACCACGAACTGGTCCAAGTACGGCTGAAAGACTCGATGCATAAGATCCATGAATGCTGCCGGTGCATTAGTCAAACCAAAGGGCATAACAACAAACTCATAATGCCCGTACCGAGTCCTGAAGGCAGACTTCGGAACATCCTCCGTACGAATCCGAAGCTGATAATACCCCTGCCTCAAATCAAATTTAGAATAGACTTTGGCTCCCTGAAGTTGATCAAACAACTCATCAATCAGTGGCAAAAGATATTTATTCTTGATGGTCACCTGATTCAAACCACGGTAATCAATACACAATCTCAAAGTACCATCCTTCTTCTTCACAAATAAAACAGGAGCTCCCCAAGGTGAAGAACTCTGCTGAATGAATCCTTTCTTCAATAACTCCTGTAACTGAGTCTTCAACTCCTTCAACTCAGCTGGTGCCATCCGGTACGCCGATTTAGAAATAGGTTGAGTACCGGGAACAAGATTAATCACAAACTCTATATCCCTCTCTGGCGGCAACCCTGGCAACTCCTCGGGAAATACATTAGGATATTCCCGGATAATAGGGACTTCCTCTAGCTGTAGCTTATCAGATGGCTTGTTGATCAAATAAGCTAGATAACCCGAACACCCCTTACTCACCAACTTAACGGCTTTAGTTGCTGAGATAACAAAACTCGTCTTAGCACCCCGGTTACCCGCTACCTCTACTACTGGCTGATCCGGCAAGCGAAACTGTACTGCCTTGGTTCTACAGTTCAACTGGGTATCATACTTAGAAAGCCAATCCATACCCAGAATAACATCATACCCCCGGATAGGAAATAAAATAAGGTCCGAAGGAAAATTATGCCCTTTAACATGTATTATACAATCCTTACATACTAAGCTAGTAACATACTTATCAATCAAATAGATACTAATCTAAACCACATAAGGCAATCTTTCAGGTTGCAATTTAACACGTTGCACACAAGCAGGAGTAATGAAAGAATGCGTAGCACCAGAATCAATCAACACTTTAACAAGTTGATCAAGTATAAGGAAGTTACCTTCCACCACTGCAGTCTCCTCAGGCATCTCCTCCATATCAACTGCCTAAGCCCGAGCCTGAACCCGCTGCTGCTGTGGTACATTGCCTGTAGGCCTACCCTGGTAACCCTAAGTCGCTGCCCGACCCTCAGTCCTCGCATATCTAGGGCAATCCTTCACCCTATGCTCGATGCTACCACAACCCAAACATGTCCCTGCCTTTACCCTGCAGTCGGACTCCACATGCCCTGGGCGCTTGCAGTAATTACACTGCGATGATGTGGCACTAACACTGCCCCTAGAAGAACTAGAAGCTGATGAAGCAGCTGGTATAGCCTGCTGCTGAGGTCTCACCACACTAGGCCTGTACTGACCCTGAGACTGGGCTGGCCTATACTGAGTCTGAACCTGATATGGCCTCTGCTGAAACTGAGGCCGATAGTAACTCTGCTGACCCTGTGGCCTATAAGAACCCTGCTGGGCTGGTGGCCTGTAGACAACCTGCTGTACTGGAGGCCTATATATAACATGCTGGCCCTGTGGCTGATACGGCCTCTTACTAGGCTGACTGGAGACAATCTGATCCCCTTTCCTCTTCTCTAACCTAGAAGCTGCATCAAAAGCCTCAGTAAAGATATCATAGCGATTCAGAGCCATTGCATCCTGAATCTCGGGCCTCAATCCCAACATAAATCTACGGGTCTTCCTCTCCTCCACAGCTACAAACCTAGTGAATGTAGCCTCATACTGAGCCACAGTAGAATCCCCATATACCAAAGACAAGAACTCAGCCTCTCTCATCTCCCGTGTAACCCTCGGGACATACTTATCCCTAAAAGCAGTCAGAAAGGTATCCCAAACATACGGAACACCCCGGGTCTCCCAACTGGCTCTCACAATGCGCTACCATTCCTCTACCTCATCATCAAGCAAATAGACAGCACAAGTCACCTTCCTCTCATCAGTGTACCCGAGAGAATCAAAAATTTTCTCTAACTTACTAATCCATGACTCGGCCTTCCTATCATCAGGCTCTCCCTGAAATCTAGGAGGATAGTACCCCAGAAACTCCTTCATAGTACCTCGACCGTGATTACCACCCTGTACATTCTGTATCTGAGCCTGCAACGCCTGAGTCTGAGCAGCCTGACCTGCTAACAACTGGGCCTGCCCAGCCATCAAATCTACAATCCGATCCATTGTTGCCCCTAACCTGACATCACCCCTATCATTGCCCTGTGCCATATTACCAGGAACCTCATCTACAATCTCGGGCCTACCACGATTCCTCGGTCTACTGGCCATCATACTAATCAAAGAGTTAGCACATGTTATAGCACATAAACAGATTATATACAACTTTTAACACATAAACAACAAACTCATATAAAGCACATAGATCACATAAGTTTCAATCACATAAGCAAATTGATCACATAATCACATAAGCACTTAAATCACATAATCACTTAATCATTTAATCATACCAATACATATTTCACTTTTCTTTCTTTTCATACATATTTCATGCTAAGACCTTTACCCACATTCTGAGAATACCCCGGCTGACAACTAACATGCGCTCTGATACCACTTAAATGTCATGCCCCAACTCGACCCCTCCTATAATCAGTCAGGACGCAACGGAATTTCGACTGTATAACGACAGTAAATAGAATACAGAGGTTTTAAACCAACCTCATTAATAACATTAAACATCCCATTCCATAACCATACAAACAACAACTCCTCAACAGCATAACAACACACAACATAACTATAATATACAATAATCAGTCTTCGTTATCTGCCTCCGTTCCAACATAACATACAATACCTCAACCTTATCATACATTTCAAAAATAAGTTGAGACCCATCTAACAGCTTAACCATAGACAAAAGAAAGCCACTAAGTTAACATCATTTGGATCATCATCTTTTCAACATCTATTACAATAAGAACCATAAAGCATATAAAAGTCTACTAAGCTAATGAACATGACATTAAACAACATAGAATCATGGATAAGACTCAGGAACATATGACTCATCCACGTAAGGCACATTTTCCTCCTCAGGAGGCACGTACCCGTAATCCGGCTCTGCAACACCTGTAAGCATGCAATAATAGAGAGTGAGCTTATATACATAAGCCCAGTGAGGATCCGATAGATCTCGAGCAAGGTCTACTAAACTCCTTGGAATAATCCTTTGAGTCAGTAAACACACAATAACACAAATAATACTATCATCACATAGCTATATAACCAATCAATAAAGGATACTCTATTTGGTGTAGCTCCAAACGCCATCACGATCTCAACCGTTCTTCTTCTAACTCCCCATTACTCACGCACCCGAGGTACCTCACTAGCCCCTCCCTCCATGACACCTCCATCATGCGAGCTGGGGGTAGCCTATGGCAGTCATGCCGTTATCAACCCGACAGCCCAACGCTGCCCGAGAGGTGGCACACACATACCAAGACTCCATAATCATCATCAATCATCAATCAATCAATTGGGAGATCAGCAACGAAAGTGCCCGATTCCCGAACTCAATAATAATCAATCAATAACATCAATATTTAATTAAACAACAAACAACGAAGTTAGATGACGAAGTAGGCCATCTAACCGGACATGCATTATATACACAATTAAACCCTAAATTACTCATCAACAACTCACCAATCAACACTCAAACACCACCCAACCATCTAAAGGCATCGTTCAAGAAATTAAAGAATGACAACCTAAACTTCTAAAATTCATAACTTACAATCTACTAATCCAAACATTGCCAAATCAGTTTCTATCACTCACCCATTCATCCTACTACATTAGCCCTCTCGGAAATCCACCATAACACCTCCAAATCATGCCTGATAACCCTAAAACCCTAGGATGTCTTGGCTGGATTTTTTGGATTTTCACACGAACAATGTAATTGAAAATTCGGCATTACAACAGCGCTAACACGTAATTATCAAGTATTTAGAAATCGACGGCAATCGATTTCGATCAACACAACTCATTTAATTCAACTTTGAACATTTTAATCAAAATTAAATACCCGGAAAATAAAAATTATGCTACATCCGAAAAAAATTCGTAGTATTGCATCAAAATGATCCCTAGCATGCAAGGAGCAATAATCTATCATCAGATTTCAAATCTAACGGTTAAATTTTCATTTATGAGCAAAAGTATAAAAATGACATTTTGAGATCTAGAATTTTTCTCTCACCTTTGATGCGATATAAGCCTAGGAATACGTGAAGTGCATGCCCAACAAGCAGAATCCAAGTCGGTGCGAAGTTTTACGGACAAAAACCAAGTTTTTCTTTGAAAAATTGGATTGAAAAGCTTTGAAATCTCTTTTCTTTTTCTCTCCTTCTTCTCACGGCAATGTGTGTGTTTGTGATGGTGTTTTGTGTTATTTTTAGTGTGTGTAGGTGATATAAGCTCATATGGTCAACAATTAAATAAAGTCAAAGTTAGTTTAAATTAGTATTTTTGTGTTTTCTTGACTTTAATTGCATTTTCTTGATCACCAAAGTTCAAAACATTTATTCAACACCCAAGCTATCTCAAGTAAATTATTTTTAGGTGACAAGAAGTTTTACAATCCAACAATTCCACCCGAATCGGCTTAAAACTTGATTTTCGCAAAAGTCGGTGTAAAAATCCTAATAAATTCTTAAGCCGATTTTAAAACCGTTTTCATCAAACACAGGTCTATTAAAGTCCATGGACTAGGTCTAGAAGGGTTAAAAGGACCAGTTTCAAAATTTTAGTGGACGTGTTTTGAAAATACTATTCACTAAAAATTGATGATAAAATTTCTGACTCCGTTTTTGATGAAAATTTCATGAATGCACATTTAGCATGTATTAGGAGTATTGACATCAAAATTATAACTTTCTAGGTCCTATAGCATATAAACAGATCATATGCACGTAAAACGAGGTATAGCACGTAAAACGAGATAAGCAGGAAAGTGGGGTTTCACAAGAGTAAGTGTTGAGTTTTACATTAGGTGGCTAACTGTTACTGAAGGTTCTAAATAAGATGTTTGTGATGATAGGTATCAAAGTTGTAGTCTAGTACTAAATGCATTGGAATATATAAGGGAGGTCATTGTGCACACTCGTTAGTTAGGCACTATGTAGAAATTGTTTTACACGTATTACATATGTATAGAGTAGTATATGTATACCTTTATGTGATGCCCGATACTAATAACATCTAGTAGTAAAAGGGTGGAATTGTTGGGATGCAATTAATAAGTCTAAATAGCCTAAGTAATGATTATGCTTAATGATACTTGGTGACTCCTAGAGCCTAAGGTTAATGAGTCTTGACGCTCTTAGCTAATTGAACACGTAAACGTTGAGAGTAAGAATTCGTGTGGCTAAGATAGAGATAAATTAGGGTTATGACGACTTAAGATGATGACTACATTAACATGGTGAATACTACTAAGTTGTAATCCTACGAGGGTAACGCTAAGACCCGATGCTTAGGAAATAAATTATGGATCACAAGCAAATGAAATTTACCTGTAAGAGTTGAACTAGTGCAACATGATTAGTTTACCCATGCAATTTTGATGGCAATTTGTTGGTGGCACTTAATAAACCCTAGAGTTTGAGTTTAACGAATCTCAATGGTTTTTCTTCTTGATTACGAGCGTGAAGGTTAACAAAGTTGGGAAAGAGTGCTAGTGAATAGGAGCCTGTAACCAGGAGACTAGTCACTAGAGGATTTGCTAATCTAATGTACCTACGAGATTAGAAGGCCCATGATACTATCAATAGATGACGACATGAGATGGATTAGTTTGCTTGGTGAGTTCTTCCTGAATATAGGGTCGTATTGTGGAAATGATCTACAAAATGTATATGTCCTATGTGATAAAAATTTTGAAGTTAGTTGATATGATATGTAAATCGAATATAAACCTATCACCTTGAAATTAGTGTATGTCACCATAGGATTATGGTATTATTGTGATATTCCTTTTGAGGTATGAACGGGGAAGGTAGATTGACACGACATAAGTCATCCTTTTGGAGTTATAGTTATATTGTTAGAATACCGATGCAGCCTCGATTACTATGCTTGGAGATTAAAACATTAGTTAATGGACTCGACCTTAAGATCAATTGAAGAGAATATAGTCGTTCAAAGGAACGAACTGTAAATGTAGGGGTCACACCGAATCAAATGATTAGAGAAAGTTAGGAAGTGAATCAGTTGTGGTAAGAGAGATCACAGAGCAAGGGACGACTCGAAGTGGGAAAAATAACAAAGGTCAGAATCCATCTAAATGACCTCAATAGGTAAGAATGAATTTTGGGACAAAATTCTTTTAAGGAGGGGAGGATGTGAGGCCTAACCCCGAATAGCTTATTTTACCTCGATTAGTGTGCCATAATCTCGATTAGTGTGTCATATATTATCTCACATGTACTTACCTTGAGATACGTACCTTAACCCTGAATGCATTTCCTCGACCAACATGCACTTACTTCGATTTACGTGCCTTAAACCTACATTTACATGACCGACCTTGGGTTGCGTGCATTATCTTGGGTTATGTGCACTCCTATTAGAATATATGCATTTGTCTCGAAGTACGAGCCTTAACCTAAATTTAAGTGTCATACATTGATTTACGTGCATTGCATTGAATTACGTGCTTTACATTAGTTTACGTGCATTGCTAGGGTTGCGTGCATTTGTATTGGAATTTGTGCATTCACCTAGAAGTATGTGACTTATCTTGTAGTACGTGCCCTAAACCTAGGAAAACGTGTCTACACACTAATCTAGAAAGATTCCTGCACAAAGCACAAGGCAATAGAATATTCCTACTACATAATCCACTAACTATTAAAATACTATTAAGCTAATCTTACATCTTCCACTAACCATTATTCTATTCTAATTCAAATCACGACAAGATAAAAAATCACAATCTTCTAAACATCCTATTATTCTATTCTAAAAACAATGCCACTAAAAGACAGTAATTTACAATCTTCTAAACATTCCTAATAAAATATATATACTATTTACATAGATACATATACACACATACTTCTACCTTTTACTACAAAACCCACTAACTCCTAAATACTATACTTTAATCCTAATTCAAATTCACTAGAAGACAAAACTGAAGTCTTCCAACATTCTTTACTCTTTCCTAAAACCTACACAATATAATACTATATAATTCAAAATACTACAAACTCCTCTAACAATACACTTTGTCTACAATACACATTACTAACTTCTAAACATTGTTACACACTTTGTCTACAATACAATATACTACAAACTCCACTACCTAATAAAATAATCCTACACTATAATTAAAGCATCCTATACAATACACAAGATATACAATACCTAGGCTCCTAAAACTACACACACATGCTATGCCTATACTAGACACAAGATATATAGAATACTAAACACACACATGACTCTAAACACATACACTCAGGCTCTCAATTTCGGACCTAGCAACACACCCACACAAAAACAAGTCAAACTACATCAAAATAGCAAAACAACACTCTAAATCTCCCTCTCAAAACCTAACACACCCAAAACTCTCATTTTCTTTCCATTCTCTCTCATTTTTTCTCCATTTTGGGACCTAGCAAGGCAACCATCTTCAAGGGGTTTTCAAGACTCAAGAAAACAAAAAAATAAGCTCTAAAAGTGCACTTTTCGGTCATAGGTGAGTTTTAAGAGTTCTCTTCCATTTCTTTTTTGTTTTAAACACTTGCATATCTTCAATACACACTAACTAAGATAGGAATTAAGGAAAGAATGAGAAGTACACGGCCAAGCTTGAAAGAAGTCTACTTTGCATTCCGAGCATTTTCAAGAGTGATTTTTGTACTTCTACTTAAAAATTGCTAAGGTGAGGGTTGCAAACTGATTTCTAAATGTTTTTAAATTTCATAAGCATATATATATATGTATGTATATGGTCTTGCATGTGAAGATCTATGGTTGTGGTTGTTAGAAATTGTGATTTGAAGCATATCGGGCCATTGCATGTGTTTGTATTGCTTAGAACTTGGATTGCATGGACTGTTTAAGGCTGGACAGATTGGTTTAGATGAGTATTCATATGTTTTTAGTTGATTTTGAGGGTGAATGTTGGTTAATCTTGAGTATGGCCATGTATATGAAGGCTATAGTTAATTCTATGCTTGTTAGGGGTTTAATTCCTTGGTTTCATGATGTATTTTGATGCTATTATGATATGTATTAGGTTGGCCACGAAATTTTTAGCATGTTATTGTTTGATTCTTGATGATATCTTGGAAGATAGGTGGTTATTATTGCATGTGGTTATGTATTGGAAGCCCTTAGTCGGTTGAAATGCTTGTTTGAGGTGATCACTATGAATTACATGGATTTAATTGATTTATATGAGTTGTATAGTAGGCTGCCCGGAAATGTTTAAATTCTTAGAAGAATGATCCATGATGGGTTTAGGGTTGAATGTTGTTGAATCATATTGGTATGTACGTATATTATGTCGTTCGGTGATTTCGTGGGCGTGTCGATTGATATCATGGTTTGCTTGTGGTTTTAATGAAGAGATTTAGGTGTTTTAAGGACTGTCCAATGAATTCAAAGTATGTAGGATGATAGTTTAGGTGTTTCTTGTGGCTAATAGATGTTAAAACTTGCACCCGAGTATGACCATAAAACCCTAATTGCTATCTAAGTCTTCCAAGCCCTAGAACATGTTTTGCATGGCCTGTAAATTGGTGTATAATTGACATTGTGGACTGCCCAGAAAAGTTATTACAATCTCATGCATGAAATACATTGATTATGAAGTCATACGTTAGCTATTCATGCACCCGATCTTGTATATGATGATATAACACGTTTGTATGCTCCTTATGCATTCATTACATGGTTAAAATGCGTTCTATGGCTTATATCATATATGATTATGTGACTGCCCGTAAATGTATAAATTCTATTAAATTGGTATATGAATTGATTATATGTTCTAACGGTGCCTTATATGCCAGTATGTTAATACGTGATCATGTACATGCACGGAGGCAACCTACTTTGTTGACCTCCCAATGTGAAATGTTAATTGACATAAATGTGCATTGCATACAAGGTTGCAATCTCTCTTTTGGCATCGTAGCGATTCATGAACGCCAAACGGCATCGGGCTTGTCGGTGCTCCCGTGACTACCATGGTCCGTATTCCCTCTCTCGCTTGGAATTTTGATACCCTCGAAGAGTTGAGTCGTAGGTTTGGTGTACAATCTGGAGTATACCCATGCGAGAGTAATAAGGAGTATGATATTCAAGGCCGGCTACTACATGCGAATGCGAATCCGAAAGTAAAAGTGAAAGCATAATGTATCCTTTGAAATGATATGGTAAATGTGTTCATTTATATTTATGCTATGTTATGAACTTACTTGTATTACATGACATGTTTCCAAAGGACTTTTCACAAGTTAACTGGAAAAGAATTTCAAAAGCCCCATTACTTGTTCCCTCATCGCTGAGTTCATAAGGACTCACCCTCTTTATGTCATTACAGGTTAAGTGGAATTGGAAGAGGTGCCCGAAGAGAATGTGCTAGTTGATAGACCTTTGGTGTGACTACATGCATTACGTGCTTTTCATGAATATGGATGTTATTTAAGGATGTTGTGTTTAAATTGAAGACTATTTATGTTGTTGTTGTAAACGATCCCCGTTGTAATTTGGGGTCTAATTTTGGTTTGTACTAACTATAAACCGGATGAACTCTTTTATTTCGGTCGTTTGCTTTCATTATTATGGATAGTAGTTATCATTAGGTGTTTAAACCAATAGATGAAGAATCAACTAAGTTAGCCCTACCTATACTGATTAAGGTACTCATAAATGGGATGTAGTCATGATAGGCTTATTAATCCAAATGGAACTTTCAAGATAAACTAGTGGGCATATCGATTGATGACAAAACAAGAGTTTTAGTTGTATGCAAATTAAAGATTTAGAATTTTGAGGTGTTCTAGAAAATTGGTCAAACCAAAGATCCTAAATATAGTCGTTATGCTGCCGATTTTCCGAAAAATGTTTGGAGTTCTAGGCTAACAAATAAGCATTAATTATAGTCAAATGGTTAAAGTCGTAAAATAACGATAATGATTTAGGTTATACCCTAGTCTAGCCTCTATAGGTTGGGTTGGGGCATGACATACGCTCCCACTAACTCTTCTGTAAACACGAGGTTCATCAAATTTCTTAATGAAATCAAACTCTTTTATTTCATTTGAATTGGATGCAACGATTCTAAGAATTATGCATATATTACTATTATCCATGTACTCAAACCAAAAATGTTCTATATGGATGTCTTTCAAAAGATGTCCACTACGAACATGAATTTGAATTCCATTTAGTAGATATAGTATATATAATGTGCAATGATGACTAGCATAATAAGAATAGACTTTAAGCACAAATATCGGTAAAAAGATTTCATCATAGACAATACTTTGTCATTAATGATATCTTTTAAAAACCAATCTAGCTATAAAAAGGTCACAAACCCTTTTGCATTAACTTTAACCTTTTCTTAAAGATCCAATATTCAGATAAGGTTGAAATGTATGAATTCTAATCATTATGCTTTACATTAAAGTATTTCTTGGAGTAGATATCACATATCAATTCTTCAAAAATTATAGGATCATCAAAATGATCATTATCACAAAGACACAAATAAATTTTGTGCATTCTAAAGAAGATATCCCTATATTCTTTTAAAGAATGAGATACACACTAGATTCACAAAGATATTGTATGATGACTGTGATACCCGTGCCAGAGGCGAGTCAAAATAAATTAATAATTTTTAGGAAATGACCCGTTAATGTTTAAAAAGGTAATGAGTGATGTGAAATGTGTCAAAATGATTCTGGGACATTTTAGTGGATGTCGAATTCAATTAAATAAGTCATACTTGGAAGTTACAAGTCAATTTTGGGCCAACTTCGGAATAAAACCTGCACCAATTGGTGAAGATTTAGGTGGTGAATTATATATGGTTGGAAAATTCTACGAGTCTAGTTTTTAACGGTTCAAATGGATCTTGAATTGGAGTATTCTAGAAGTTATGGCCGTTTTCGTAAAATGTGGCAGAGCTAATTCTTTCACACAACAATTGACCAACTTATCTTGCATTGACCATTTGACCAAGCCCTTGCCTATTTATTTATAACCAACAAAAGCCAAAAATACCACACACAAGCTCATTTCAGCCATGAAGGAGAAGAGAGAAAGAGGGTTTGAGTGAATAGTATAAAAGCTTGATTTTGAGCATTTTGGAACAATTGCAAGTCGATTGGAGTGAATTGAAGCTTGTTCTTGACTCGTTTAGGCCTATTCTACTTGTTTCTAGCTTTTTTAGCACCAAAGGTGAGGGGAATTTTTACAACTTAGTTTTAAATTTGATGCACATTTTGTAATCTTGCATATATATGTGATATAATGTTGTATATGGTTATGCTTCTTGCTAGATAGGTCAAAGAGAACAAGATATTGAATCTTAGTTAATTTGAACCATTAAATGTTGTAGTTGTGCAAAAATGTGTGTATCTTGATATTTTGTTTAGATTTGAAGATGAACCTTGTTCCAAGCTTAGATATGGAGTTCATAAGTATGTACATAAGTTCTTAACATGATTTCATAGCTTAGGAGCAATGTTGGTGGAATTTAGTGGCATTTTGGTGAATTTTCATAATTTTTCAGCAATGGTTCACTTTGGAGATTTTGCTTGTAAAACTTATTTTAAGCTTGGTTTTGCCAATGTTTTGTACCTATAATGTAATATAGTTAGCATATATATTGGTTGTGTGGAGGTTGAGCATTTATATTGTTTGTAAGTAGGTTAAAGTTAGATAAAATATGGGATAGAAGTTAATTATTGGATGTTGTAGAGCATGACTGTGAGGTTTATGGAACTTGTGTGGTATTATGAGAGTAATTCATGGTGTTTTCAAGTGAGTTCATGTATGTAGTTTAACTGGTGTATTGTGTGGCTTAATCATAATGATTGCTTCGTATTATAAGTGTTGTTGCTAGAAGTTGGAGTAAATGTGGCTAGAAGTTGAATTAAGTGTGGTTTGAATTGTATTTTGTAGAATGTGTGATTATATTTTAGTGTGGTGCATAATGTGTTTGGAGTTTGCTAATGATTGGTATCAATAAATGTTTGGCCTTTGGAATACTGAGTATATAGGTGTTGTTATGGTTTAAGGATAATCAATGATCGGAGACCACTAGTGCTTGTTGTTATTTGTATTTATTAGTTCATTGGTTATTGATGGTTGAAGGTTATTTATGTTTAGAGACCATTTGTGTTTGAAGGATATTAATGCTTGGTGTTAACGCATAGTTGGAGTGAATGGCTACTAGTTGGAAATAAATGGCAAAGTGAAATAATTGATTAGGTGGAATAAAAAAGGGTGCTTTTATATGTTTTCATGCTACTTTCCTAATACTTGCAACTTCATTTAAATTATAGTTATGTCATATTTTATCAAAATGAAGTGCATTTAAATATTTTCATGAAAATAATATCATGAAAGTAATAGCGTGAATGTACAAGCTTTCCAAATGACATGTTTAAATGTTTAAAAGTGTTTTCAAATGGTTAGGTAGCCTACTTTGTTACCCAGCAAATGTGTTCTTGCTTGTTAATGTGATTGAGGGACAATCTACTTTGTTGTCTTCTTTAAATGTCATGAATGCGATATGATGTGAATGTGAATGCGTGAATATGATTGTCGTGAATGCGTGAACATGCTTGAAAGTGAATACGAATGCGATGTGTCGTGAAAGGTTGCAACCTTTAAAACAGACACGATAGCGTTCATGTTAAACTGGGCGGCATAGGGCTTGCCAAGCGATGACATGACTACCGGGGTTCTAATCCGGAGAGGTCATAGTATCTGGGTCATAGGATTTGATGTACATCCGGAGTACATCCATATTGGCGTATAGGGGAAGATTTCATGATGGCGTATAGGGGAATCGGCATCAACAAAATGAGCGTATCCTTTCTACGTATTTATTTATTTTCCATTACTCACATCTTTTTACTTGTTGCGTGTTCTAGTTCATTATATGTTTTCAAAAGGAGTTTTCAAATCTAAAATGCCTTTCAAAACCCTTCCTTATTCCCCCCCTCACTGAGTTTGTGTAAACTCACCCCATTTCATGACATATTTCAGGTGAAGCCAAGTTAGAGCCTCGAGGTGAATGGAAGTGGTTACCTTGTTATTCTTGTTTTGGATGATGTTGTATCATTTGTGGATTATGTAGATTATGATGTATTTGGAGATTACTATTGAGATGTATTCTTGAGTATTAAAGTATTGAATGAAGGTTTAATGTAATGAATTCTTGAATGTATTTGAAGAAGGTTTAGTTTAATGGCTCTAATGTATTTTTATGGATATTAGTGTTTGGGCTAATGTAATGTTCCTTAACGGACTTAGGAGGAGTGATTGTGATACCCCGAACCCAGCATATAGATTATAATACATGTTTCCATTTAATTAGGTTTTATCTTGAAAGCTAGCATAGAATTAAGTGTTTACTTTAGTTAATTCATTCATTTTTTTGCATTATTTTCATAGTTCTTCAAAAATATTTAAATAATAGTTAAATTAGTTATTTAAAATGAATATTAACTAATTTTATTATTTATAGTATTCAGATTTATTTTATTGTATTCGTTTACTTTGTTTTCAACTAAATGAAAAAAATAACTCCAAGCCCGAAGTGAATTTTAAACTATTTTATCTTCTAAATTTAATATTTTTCTATCATTACATGCCATATTTAAAGTATTCGTTCATCGATCGTTCGTGTGTAGATATCGGAAATAAGAGATAGAGAATTATTTTTTGTCCCTGATGAATAGTATTTTTTGTTTAGTTTTAGTTGGTTTTTAAGTGAATTGCATTGTTTGTCTTGAATTGATTCATTTGCCAACTAAATAGCCATATGTTGACCACTAAACTAAAACTTTGATCTAGGCATTTTACCCCATTTGACTTTGTGTCTTCTTTATAGCCAAAAAACAAGCAAAATAAAACACACAAAAAAAGAAAAAAAAAAGAGTAGAAGTCGTGGCTTCAAGGAGGAAAAAAGAAAGGAAAATTTCTTCTTCAAATCATCAAAGCTTGGCTTGTGCTTGCCTAGGATTTTTTTTTAGCCTTCATTGATCATCTTCCTAGCATCTGGAAGTGTCTAAGGTGAGGGATTCATGCTTATTTTTGCATTAGAAAGTTTATGCTTCAACTTTAAATTTTTTTAAATTTGTTGATATGATGCTTATAAATTATTGTTTATGCTTCAAATGTATTCTATCAAGTTAGTAGAACATGTTTCTATGCATTTTTAGCAAAGTTAATGGTTGAAATTGAGAAATACAACTTAGAGAAGATGATGAATAGTAAACATAAATAGTAAACCATTGTATTTTATCATTTTCATTCCGAATTGTGTTTTCTTGATTTAGTTAGATGTTATTAATGTTATTAATGTTAAAATGCTTAAATGTGTGATTTGAATGGGTTCTACTTTGAAAAAATCAAGAAAAATGCATTGGAACGCAAAGGGGACGTTTGACCAAGTATTGACCGTGCTCATTTTGAGTGGGGGGTTTGTCTTGTATGTGCATTGAAGCACTTTTGGCGCAATTGTGGCATTGATTGGGTGATCGATTAGTATAGCTATAGTTAAAACATGCTAGGTGGACTTTCGGGGTTCTGTTGGGAAAGTAAGGTTTCGTAGCGTAGAATTGTGCCATAATGTGCCTAAGAGTGGGTAATGAAGTCGGTTTCTCAATCTCGTAGCTCGTTTGATTGTAGTAGCCTTTAGAAGTTAGAGTATAAATAGTGTTTTTGGTAGTTTTCTTGCATTGAGCTAGTATTGCCTACTTAGCTATTGTTTTTGTTATTATTATTGGCTATGAATGACATCTATGAGATTTCTTGTGATAAGTATGTGTTCTATTACATGCTAGGTTTGATCAATTGAACCAATTCTTGCACCTTGGAACTTGTTAGAGGTGAGGAACGCATCTTATTTGACATCTTAATTGATTTATCGCTTTATATTATAATGATTATTGTGTGGTTAATAAGTATTGGAACTATTGTATTAGGTTAAAAGGTGTTAGAACTATATTGATTATAATTGCTTGTGTGCGAGGACAAACTCTTTAGTTTTCCTCATTGTGTGCTTATCAGTTTTTGTACTTATCGAGTTGTGTGTTTATAATTATTGTTGAAATATTATACTATCGTATTGGATCAATATAGTGGTTGCGCAACCATTTGGGCATGGTAGTATCGGGAAAGCCGAGAGGCATCGGGCTTATAGGTATACCTCGGCTACCACCTACTGGAGTGATTGGGATTATGCCGGCTTATCGTTATCGTTATCGTTATCATTATTATATCGGGTTTATGTTAGTGGATCATGGTTCGTAGTTTGTGCTTCGTGTTCGTGGTTAACATTATATCCTTTTGATTAACTCTCACTTGGTCCTTTGTTCCTTGGAGAGTTACCTTTGAATGTATTTGTAACGCCCTAATCCCTCACGGAACCAGGACTTCTATTAATCATGCTATTCTCAACCCATTACCAAACCCGGTCATAAAATTTAGGAAAAACGGACGGAGTTTTCCCTTTTTATAGGACTATCTGGATACTTGTAAGTAGAAAAATAAAGCCACAAATACAAATCACAACATTCTCCATCTCCGACACCACCATTTCTTAGATTTAAGGCCATCTAAGCCTTAAGCAAAACAAGACATGGTAAACACATACAAGCATGCAGTTAACAATCTTGGAATCTTTATCTGTTGCCCGCTTATCATACCACTCTATATTATTAATGAGACCTTCTTATAATCTAAAGTCAAACAACTACTAGATTTCATTAACACACAAGCAAGCAACATAGAAAGTAAGTAAGGTTAAACTATTACAGACCACTACCATTCCAGTCAAACATGAACCTAACTATTACAATTCCAACAACTCCAAACATATATACAACCCATAGGCAAAATAGAACATAATATAATACAAACAAAGCCTTCCACAGTTTAGTAGGCAAACACTCTAATCTCAAGCAATAGCACACAACAATCAAGGCAACTTCTCCAACTGCACCACCTGAAACATGTTTAGCGAGGTATGAGCAACACAATTGCTCAATGAGGGATATAGTCTAATAGGACGTGCAATGCAACAGTTAACACAAGTAAAGCATTTAAACAACCTACGAGCAATTTAAATAACAAGTTACCACGCATTAAAAGGATACGATTCATTTTAACCCCAACACTCCAGAATTCTCTTGGGCTTCAATCATGAACCACGATCCTCGATCCACGAACCTCGATCGCTGGGTCAGTATAAACCCCAATTACTCCAGTGGGTGTACTCCGGATGTACTCCGAAAATCCTATGACCCAACACCGCCTGGCAATCTCCGGACCAGCCGAGTGAGGGACTAGAGCACAGAGATCGAATATCCACTGGCAAGCCCGCTGCCGCCCAGCTGATATCCAATACATCCACCCCTGACACTATGGTTGCGCAACCACTATACAAAGCACTTAATCCAATGACAATATAACAATAATATATGAAAATAACACATAGGAGGGACAACAAAATAAGTTGCCCTCAAAAGCAATTAAGATTTAAAAAGAATAACTCAAGCAATTATCCTAAGTCATAAAATTTATTAAAGAGAAAATGAACCAAAATGCACAAAAGGATGAAAATCCCTCACCTTTTAGGAAGCCAAACCTGTACGAATTAAGCTAAGATTCCCTCAATATTCTCCAAAAGCATCAATTCTCTTCGATTATCACTACCTAATACAATCAACTATATACATAAGAAGTGATTCCTTATTCTCAACTAAAGCTAGTTCATAAAGCCATTAATTTATCCAACTCTATTTGATTCCCTTTAATTCACATAACTAACAATATATTTCATTATTCAACATGCATTCTAATCATTATTGACACAACAGATAACTCAAGTGATCACATGTGCAACATTCTTTAATGTTCTAAGTATTACTGAAAGACAATAGTATAATAACTAGCATCTACATAGCAATGATAGTTCATATAAGTAGAAACACTATATAACATCTAACCAATAAGTTATATAATCATAGTTTCACATATACAATACAATTAATAAGCAATATAAACATGTTTACTCAATCTTTAACTAGCCACAATTAAGCTCTAAAACACATAAACATATACAATAAACTCACGTACACTCTTCGGTCTCTTTGGTGTTCACACACACACAACAAATTCAAGTCATTACCTAGTCATATTATACACATTCCCAGTCTCTACCACAATTATGGCACACAATTTAAGCATTAAACTAGCCATTTAACCCAAAATCTACAATCACCCCTTTTTATGTTCAATTAATACTAACTAAATGTCAAGCATGTTCTAACAAGTTATAGCATAAATCTAAGCTCTAGAACACTTATAGCACCAATTACAAGCATTAGACTAAACTTACAAGCCTTAATTATATCAATTCTTTCATACACACACAAGGGGCCGTAAAATCCAACGTTAACGAAACTTAATAAATTTTATCGAATAACACTTTTAACACCCTTAGAGCATTTATCAAACATTAGATTAAGTATTGGAACAAGAATTTAAAGGTCTGCATGAATAGTGCCAATCAACAGCTTTGTTAAATTCAACTTATTTCCAAGTTCAAGACCATCCAAGCTAGACTATGGTTAACTTATAGCATGAATTAAACTACCATCAAGCTCTATGGAATGACAAGAGTTCACAATTCTATCATTAGCAAAACCAAATAGCAATATCAATTCTGAATTTAACTAAGACACTTCCTAGTAGAAGCTTAAATTTATCAAATCTGTTTCCCATGCAACTGTCCTCCAAATACCCTATTCTTTACATATAAACGAAGAACTTCGAGTGTAGATAACTTTAGCCTCAAACAGATTCTAATTCGGAGCTAAATACCTTGAGTTATAACCATTTTCGTGCAACTACGCATTATCGACTTGCTCCAGCGATTTTGTGTTGCATTTCGGAAATAGCTAAATCGGAGGGTCAAAACGTTAGAATTCGCCTTAGCTCAAGAAATCAACATTTGTTCTAAAGTGCCTGATCTAGCTGCTGTGTAAATTTCATTAATTTTAGAGCACGTTTGCTATGTCAAAAGAACTTCGAAATATAGGGGCAGTGCACTATTCCGAATTTGCAATTGCTTGCTCTACTTCACCTTCTAGCTAACTCCTTACATCAAACTAGTTCAAGACATTAGGATATCATGCTAGACCCTCCAAATCTTCACTTGGGACTTTCATCAAGCACATAACCTTCACCCAATTGAACAAGCTATTAAATCCTCAACTACATTAAGATTATCATGCAAAGCTACCCATATACTCACAAGAGTACTTCAATCTCATGCTAGACATTAGAAAATAACTTTACAAACACATAGAGGTTCAATGTTCATCATACCACTCTTTGTCAAGTATTGAAGGAGCAAGATATAATAGCAATATGCACATAAGAATGGACTTCCTCACCTTGCTATAGCTCAGAAATTAGCTAGAATGCCCCTTGGATCTTGCTAAAAATGGCTGAAAATTAAAGAGAAATCAAGCCCTAAGCCAAAAAGCTCTCACGGTTTTGCCAGCTTGCTTCTGTCGATTTCTTTCCTTTTCTTTTGCTAATGTTTTATGTTTTATGACTTATTTTATATGTATAAGTACGTAGACTAAATAGATAACTAACTTAGCTAATGTATTTGGCCAAAATATAAGATAATTGGGCTTAATAACTACGTAGAACTAATTAAAATGCTAAAAGTCCAAAGTACTAAAATTATCACTATTCACTCGGGGACACTATATATATATATATATTTTTTTTCCTATCTCGCTCTTGAGACATGCAATGTACATTCAAACAATGAACGAACATATTGTATATAAAGTGTAATAAAGGAAAATATCAAATTTCAAAAAATAAAACAGTTTAAAATTTAACCCGGGCTTAGTGTAAACATAAAATTTAAAGCATATAAAAGCAAATAAAGCAAAATGAAAGGCAAATAAGACATTTAGGCAATTATAATAATTAAATATGATAAACTAAAAGTCCCTCTAGACTCGGGCGTCACATTGTCCCCCCTTAAACAAATTGCGTCCTCGCAATTTCTTGTTCGCAAGAGAGCTTTATATCAACAATTAGAATCCCAACTCAACTTTGATAAGTATACATGGAGCGTTGTTTGCAACTACCCACTGCTGGCTACTAGGCAAAAGCATTATGTAGGAATACCAATAAGATACCCTTATAAGAATTCCAGCGAATACTGCAGAGAAATCCTGAGTAGGGAAGCCAAATAAAGGCTATTATGAAAATACCAGTTAGAAAAATACCAAGGGAAAACCCATATATAAATACTTGAGATGTAGTTGAATAAAATCTAACAGTAGTTCCCGCATACTAATATTACCGAGAGATACCCAATAGAAATACCAAAGAAATGCCATAGGTGATGTCCCAAATAAGAATCCAAGTAAAAATCCATGTCAAGAACACTGGTTGAACATTTAGGAGGGTGAACTCTTCCAAATATAGGTACCAAACATGAACTTCATATACAATGTCACATAAAGATTCCTTCCGAGCACTAAATCCAAATGTTACAAATAGTCTCAAATAAGAATACCAAGATGAATACCTCTCTTCTTGTTGATTCACATGCCTAGAAGATTCGTTGCCGACTATCGAACTATAGAGGGGAAAGATCACTTACCCATTCAAAGGGTATTATGTATGTATGCAAGCGAAATTACATAAAATATACATTTCTTAATACATAAACAACTTATTGAAGGTAAGTTTCACATATCAAATATTTATCACATAGACATAGTTTGTACTTTAGATTGTCATGCAATCATTGACTATACTAGAATGCATTATCACCTACTTTCCCTAACAAGTTATCTAAACACAAATGACAATTTTACCTTGTGAAATTAAATCGCACATGTTACTATTAATAAACAAGATAAGTATTTCTCCGAGAATCAACTAAATGTACACATAGACACCTAATTGCATCGAATCATACAAATCTCACATACATATGCATACATTCCAGATTAACTCTTTCTAGCATGTAAATCTAACTCAAATGCTATACTACATTCAACATGTTAAACCATAAGATTCTCAAATCAATTCCAAACAACTAAGTGTCAAGCAAGACATTCAAGCAAGATTAAACTAATGGTTACTTACACAATCTGAATAATTAGGTAAATATGTACATAAACTCAAATATCAATTAACAATCATGTAAACAACATTTATTCTAACTCTAAATTATCAACATAATGCACAAAAGTGATCTCCCTTTACCTAACTTGATGATCATGCAAATTTTGATTTGACAAAATTATTTTCTTGGACATAGACAATGTATGACATGCATACAACTAGTAATTAAATAGACGTATAACACATATAGATAAAATATTTAAACTCAAGACACATTGTTCATATAGTCATATACAATACACTTAGCTTACAAAACAATCTAGACATTCCATTTGTAACGCCCCGACCCAACCCCATGCTAAAGGTTAAGTCTGGACCCGATAAACGGACAGAGTCTCCTCTGTACCGCGGACATTTGAAAACCTGTAAATGCTCAAAATAGCTACAATATACTAAAACAAGCTTTTATAATTAAAATTCAAAGGTTCAAGGCCATCTAAGCCTTGAAACATACAACTGCTCCGAATCACACAAGCATGCAACCAACTTAACTTTTCATTAAACCATTTTAACATGCCGTTCAATGATAATATTAGAGCAATCTTAGAAGTTGAAATCAAACATGCCTTTAAACATACACCCCCAAGCATGCAAGAACTAAAAGAGAATTAAAAGTTATTACAAGCCATAATATCTCAAAGCTAACATTACAACCAACTAACTTTCAACTTGCAACTACAAGAATATACATAGCCCTAAGGCCACAAAATAGATCATAACATAGTAGTACATGAACACCATGAAATAACAAGAAATCATATCCACCTCAGGCAATAAACACACAGCAACTAGGGCAAAGGGTCAGCCTGAACTTCTTCTTTTTCCACTACCACCTCAACTAGCTGGGGATCACCCTCAACACTTCCTGAAACATGATATCGAGGTATGAGCAACACTGTTGCCCAGTGAGGGATAAGGTCCTGGGGCGTGCAATGCAACAGGTAAAACAATTAAACAGCAATAGTAATTAAACAATTTAAGAAGTAACAATAGCTTAAATAACCACACATTAAAAAGGATACATTTCACATAACCCCTATACTCCAATCTTCACTTGGTCTTCATTCACGATCCACGAACCACGATCACGATCATGATAAGCTGGCATAATCCCCAAACACTCCAGTGGGTGTACTCCGGATGTACCCCGATAATCCTACGACCCAACATCCCCTGGCAATCTCCGAACCAGGCGAATGAGGGACTAGGGCACGGAGTTTGAATATCCACTAGCAAGCCCTCTGCCGCCCAGCCGATATTCAACACATCCGCCCCTAACATTATGGTTGCACAACCACTATGCAATGCACTTAACGATGACAATTCAATATCAATAATATAAGTAATAATACATAAGAGGATCAACAAAGTAGGTTGACCTCAGAATAGATAGATTAGAAGCAATTTATACAAGCAAATAAGCAACTTTACAAATGGGCATATATAAGTTACATTTAGAATTATACCAAAAGTTCCAAATCAACTTGAAACCACATTTAAACACCTAAGGAGCCATGCCATGGACTTAGAAGCGAGAAACAACTGAATTTGCACCTAAACCCTTTTGTTATTCAAGCTATTTTTCTTCCGAATCAAAGTTAAGGTTTCAAATTTGAGGGGAAGCTATACTAATCTTCTATGTAACCCCTAAGGCACCCCTATAACACTCAAACACGTGCAATTATCCGTAATTACCCCAAAAGCCCCAATTTCCCTCTTATGGCTTTAAACTACCCATACTTCAACCGGGCTTCAAATGAGGGTTGGCAAAACTTCTAAAGCACCTAGGTATCTTAAGAATTCTAAAAGTGAAGCCCGAATCCACCCGGATTCACATTAACCCCGAAATCTCTTTGTTAAAGTCGACTAATTCACGTTCAATGCAAATTTAAAGCAATTCAAATGCACGGGGCTATTAGACTACCTTCATTAGCACCTAAGGCATCTATTAGAAGCATTGAATCGAGCTAATTCGCGCAATTACACAAAACCCTAGAATTTTATCACTATTCACCTCATAAATCAAATTAACGATTCTAACCATTTAAAATGCGAACCAATGGCTCAAATGCGTTCTCTAGCACTTATATACAAGGTATAATAGCATAAGTAAGCATTACAATAGCATTGGAACACATTTCTAACAAATTAAGAAAATAGCAACAATTTTAGAATGCGCAAAAAGTCATGAAATCCCTCACCAATGCGCGAAGGAACTCTCGGGAGGCTTGTAAACACCCTAAACTATGTGCTTCTAGCTTGGCTTGACTTGAAGTGAAGAATTGAAGATGAAAAATTCACCCAAATGCAAGGGAAGGGCTGTCGGGTTCCTAGCACTATTCATTGCTTTTTTTTTTTTTTTTTGCTATTATGAGCTAATGTGTGTGTTGTGTTAGCATATATATAAAATGGCTAAGTTGGGTGTTTAAGTTGTTCACCAAAATGCGCTTAGATAACTTAAAACGAGCCTAAAGTGTAAAGTGTAGGCTAACTAATTAAATCACTAATGTTAGGTCACGTAACACTATTCCTAGTTTGCTAAAACATTTTCTAGACAAGGGTTCTGAATGCTGATCGCTCAAAGGCACATTTTTTCCATTCATTTAACAATTAATATGATTTAATAAAATTGCTAATTCACTAATATAATGCAGTTTGAAAATGGAGTGAATAGTGGCTAAAGAAGACAGTTAATAAAGCACAGAAGAAAATGCGCAAATAGTGGATGCAACAGTAAGTTAATGCAAGGCAAAAAGCTCAGGCGTCATACCATTAACTCACGTATTCATGCAACAAACTCTTCATATTCCAATTCTCATGCTAGAATGCTAGTCACTTAGGCAACTAAACAATCACACGATCATATAATCACACAAGACCACTTAAACTATAAAATAAATACAAATGCATAAGCTCTCGTTAAAACACAACTTTACACATTCCGAGCACACAATATTTTATCATACTTAACACACAAGTCATATATAATACCCTATCCACGTAACAAACTTGATAGGTACACGATCAAGGTCACCACCTAGTAGGCCGAAGGTCCTTTCCCGGCTGAGAGCTAACTAAGCTCTGATACCACTTGTAACGCCCCAATCTCTCACGGAACCAGGACTCCTATTAATCATGCTATTCTCAACCTATTACCAAACCCGGTCACAAAATTTAAGAAAAACAGATGGAGTTTCCCCTTTTTATAGGACTATCTGGATACCCGTCAGTAGAAAAATAAAGCCACAAATACAAACCACAACATTCTCCATCTGCGACACCACCATTTCCCAGCTTTAAGGCCATCCAAGCCTTAAGCAAAACAAGACATGGTAAACACATACAATCATGCAGTTAACAATCTTGGAATCTTTATCTGTTGTCCGCTTCTCATACCACTCTATATTATTAATGACACTTTCTTATAATCTAAAGTCAAACAACTACTAGCTTTCATTAACACACAAGCAAGCAACATAGAAAGTAAGTAAGGTTAAACTATTACAGACCACTACCATTCCAGCCAAACATCAACCTAACTATTACAATTCCAACAACTTCAAACATATATACAACCCATAGGCAAAATAGAACATAATATAATACGAACAAAGCCTTCCACAGTTTAGCAGGCAAATACTCCAATCTCAAGCAATAGCACACAACAATCAAGGCAACTTCTCCAATTGCACCACCTGAAACATGTTTAGCGAGGTATGAGCAACACAATTGCTCAATGAGAGATATAGTCTAATAGGATTGCAATGCAACAGTTAACACAAGTAAAGCATTTAAACAACCTACAAGCAATTTAAATAACAAATTACCACGTATTAAAAGGATACGATTCACTTTAACCTCAACACTCCATAATTCTCTTGGGCTTCAATCATGAACCACGATCCTCGATCCACGAACCTCGATCGCTGTGCCGGCATAAACCCCAATCACTCTAGTGGGTGTTCTCTTGATGTACCCCAAAAATCCTATGACCCAACACCCCCTAGCAATCTCCGGACCAGGCGAATGAGGGACTAGAGCACGGAGATCGAATATCCACTGGCAAGCCCACTGCCGCCCAACCGATATCCAATACATCTGCCCCTGACACTAAAGTTGCGCAACCACTATGCAATGCATTTAATCCAATGACAATATAACAATAATATAAGACAATAACACATAGGAGGGACAACAAAGTAAGTTGCCCTCAAAAGCAATTAAGATATAAAAAGAATATAACTCAAGTAATTATCCTAAGTCATACAATTTATTAAAGAGAAAATGAACCAAAATGCACAAAAGGATGAAAACCCCTCACCTTTTAGGAAGCCAAACCTGTACGAATTAAGCTAAGATTCCCTCAAGATTCTCCAAAAGCATCAATTCCCTTCAATTATCACTACCTAATACAATCAACTATATGCATAAGAAGTGATTCCTTATTCTCAACTAAAGCCAGTTCATAAAGCCATTAATTTATCCAACTCTATTTGATTCCCTTTAATTCACATAACTAACAATATATTTCATTATTCAACATGCATTCTAAGCATTATTGACACAACAGATAACTCAAGTGATCACATGTGCAACATTCTTTAATGTTCTAAGTATTATTCAAAGACAATAGTATAATAACTAGCATCTATATAGCAATGATAGTTCATATAAGTAGAAACACTATATAACATCTAACCAATAAGTTATATAATCATAGCTTCACATATACAATACAATTAATAAGCAATATAAACATGTTTATTCAATCTTTAACTTGCCACAATTAAGCTCTAAAACACATAAACACACACAATAAACTCACGTACACTTTTCGGTCTCTTTGTTGTTCACACACACAATAAATTCAAGTCTTAACCTAGGCATATTATACATATTCCCAGTCTCTACCACAATTATGGCACACAATTTAAGCATTAAACTAGCCATTTAACCCAAAATCTACAATCACCCCTTTTTATGTTCAATTAATACTAACTAAATTTCAATCATGTTCTAACAAGTTATAGCATAAATCTAAGCTCTAGAACACTTATAGCACCAATTACAAGCATTAGACTAAACTTACAAGTCGTAATTATATCAATTCTTTCATACACACACAAGGGGCTGTAAAATCCAACGTTAATGAAACTTAATAAATTTTAACGAATAATACTTTTAACACCCCTAAAGCATTTATCAAGCATTAGATTTAAGTATTGGAACGAGAATTTAAAGTTCTGCATGAATAGTATCAATCAATAGCTTTGTTAAATTCAACTTATTTCCAAGTTCAAGACTGTAACGCCTCGATCCCTCACGAGACCGGAAGCTCTAATAACCATGCTATACTCAACCCAAATCCGAGCCCGAGCACAAAATTCAAGGAAAACTGAATGAGTCTTCCCTGTTTATGGGACGAACAGTTTACCTGCACACAACATATAAATGGACCAGTACCGTTTCCAATACAATCACAACTCCTCAAGGCCATCTGAGCCTTGGTTCACAACAAGTATTGTGACGCCCGAGATTTAGCCATGCATTCAATTACTGTTGCATCCCTTGTTTGCGCATTTCTTTCTATGCCTTATTAACTGCCTTCTTGAATTACTATTCACTTCATTTTTAAACTGCATTCTATTGTTTAATTAGCATTTTTATTTAATCTTATTAATTGGTAAAGTAGTGGGAAAAATGTGCAATTGAGCTAGAGGCGATGGGAGAGCCCGTTTAGAAAATGTTTTTAGTAGTTGAAGGAATAGTATTACGTAACTAATTTGGAGTTTAATTAGCTAACATTAAATTTATGCTTAGGACTTGTTTCTAACTAGTTTGACTCACATTTGACCATACACTTAAACTAAATAACTCACCCAAGCTTATATAACACACACACAACTCACCTTAAGTCATAACAAGCAAAAAATCAAAACAAAAAAATGCTGAAATGGCACTGTAGCAGGGCCGAAATTTTGCAGCAGCTCTAGGAGAGAAAATTGGTCTTCAACTCTTCAATCCAAGCCTTCCCAACCCTTGAGCTAGTGGATTAGGGTGTGTGCAAGGTTCCTAGGTGCTCCTACGCGTATTGGTGAGGGATTTCACGGCTTGTTTTTGCATTTCTAAATAGTTGCTCATTTCTTGATTTGTTGAAAATGTGATCAAATGCCATTGTATTAGTTATCTATGCTATTATACCATGTATATGAATGCTAGAGAACATATTTGAGCCATCGTTTCGCAATTTAAACGGTTAGAATCGTTAGTTTGATTTTTAGGGTGAATAATGACGTTTTTCTAGGGTTTTGCGTAATTGCTCGAATTAGCTTGATTCAATGCTTCTAATAGACGCCTTAGGTGCTAGTGAAGGTAACCTAATAGCCCCGTGCACTTGCATTGTCCTTAAATCGCTTAAAATGGAAAATAGCCGACTTTAACTTGGGGCTTTTGGGGTTAATGCGAATCCGGGTGGATTCGGGCTTCAATTCTAGTATCCTTAAGTTACCTAGGTGCTATAGAAGCCTTGATATCCCTTGTTTGAAGCCCGAACGATGTATGTGTAGTTTAAAGCCATAAGAGGGAATTTGGGGCTTTCGGGGTAATCGCGGGCATTTGAATGAGTTAGAGGGTTGAGAGGGTACCTTGAGGGTTAGTTAGAAGGTTGGGAGAGTTCCCTTTGAAAATGAAATCATTAACTTTGGTTTGGAAGAGAAATAGTTTGTAAAATAAAGGGGTTTAAGTGCAATTTCGGTTGTCTCACATTTCTAAACCCACGGCATGACTTCTTGAGTGTTTATATGTGGTTTCAAGTTGATTTGGAGCTTTTGGTATAATTCTATGGTTATTTTGTAAATGTCCCTTTGTAAAACTGCTTATTAGCTTATATAATTGCTTCTATGCTAATTGCCTCGAGGTCAACCTACTTTGTTGATCCTCATATGTGTTAATGCTTATATTATTGCTATTAACTTGCCATCGTTAAGTGCATTGCATAGTGGTTGCGCAACCATAGTGTCAGGGGCGGATGTGTTGAATATCGGCTGGGTGGCAGAGGGCTTGCCGGTGGATATTCAAACTCCGTGCCCTAGTCCCTCATTCGCCTGGTCCGGAGATTGCCAGGGAATGTTGGGTCGTAGGATTATCGGGGTACATCCAGAGTACACCCACTGGAGTGTTTGGGGTTATGCCGGCTTATCGTGATCGTGATCGTGGTTCGTGGATCGTGAATGAAGACCAGTGAAGATTGGTGTATAGGGGTTATGAGAAATGTATCCTTTCAAATATGTGGTTATTTAAGCTATCATTGTTTCTTGATTTGCTCAATTGTTATTGTTGTTAACTGTATTACTTGTCGCATTGCACGCCCCGGGACCTTATCCCTCACTGGGCAACAGTGGTTGCTCATACCTCGCTAACATGTTTCAGGTGGCGCAGTTGGAGGAGTTGCATTAGTTGCTGTGTCTAGTTGCTTGAGGTGGACTATGTTCTTGTTGATGAGAGTAGGACTTGTTTTCTTTACTTTATGTTCTATTTTGTAACCTAAGTGATATGTGTATATTATATAGTTTGCAAATTGAGGGATAGATGTTGTAGTGGTAGATTTAGAACCATGGCATGTAATAACTTATATTTCTGCTATTAGCTGCTTCGCATGCTTGGGAGTGAATGACTGGTTGTTTTCAATTTCTAAGAATACTTAAAAGCTATCATGGAGTGGCATGATAAGCGGTTTTGTAAAGAAGTTAAGTTATGAATGCATGCTTGTCTGTATCTAAACTGTTTGTATGTCTTAAGGCTCGGATGGCCTTAAAGCTAAGATCTTTAGTTATAAATGAATGTCTTGTTATGTTGTGGCTTTATTGAGTGGTTACAGGTTTTCAGAATGTCCACGGTACAGGGGAGACTCTGTCCGTGTGTCGGGTCCGGACTTAACCATTAGGAAAAATTTTGTGACCGGGCTTGGTATTGGGTTGAGAATAGCATGGTTATTAAAGCCTCCGGTCTCGTGAGGGATCGGAGCGTTACAAGTATACACCACAAATATAGATTTACAAGTTTCACGACTATCCTAACTCTTTTCTTTAGACAACTACATACGTACATGAAAATTAAACTATATTATCCTATTACATAATCTATGTTAACCTATCATTCTAAAGATTTAAATAATATGAATACATTACTTCCTACATTGAACACATACAATCCAATAAAAGAACATCTTTTCAACATTTCACTATCCACGCCACATTACACGTATACATCTTTTCAAGCACGAACTTCACTTTCTTTGGCTATAACCTGAAAGATTTATAAAAGGAATGAGTATACAAATAATGTATACCCAGTGAGGGAGGGGAAACAATATACGGGAAATATTTATACGGGGATTCGTGCAATGCAACCATTGATCAATAAGTAATAACAATAACATTAAACAATAAAGGAACAAGAATTATCAATTTCAATATTACACTTTAAAAAGGATACGATCGCTAGCCCTTATATCTTCAATTCTTCAATCCACGAACCTCGATCCACAAACTCATTCAATCTGCCGGCATAACCCCAAACACTCCAGTGGGTGTACTCCGGATGTACCCTGAATCCTACAACCCAACTCACCATGGCAATCTCTAGACCAAGCGAGAGAGGGACTGGGAACCATGGTAGCCGAGGTATACTGACAAGCCCAATGCCACCCGGTTTCCCCAACACTACCATGCCCAAATGGTTGCGCAACCACGATACAATGCACTTAATATAAAAATAATCAAAACAATTTAATAAGTCACATAAACCAATAAGCAGTTATAAGCAATTTAGTTTGAAACATGTTCTATTTCAATACAATAGCTTATGACTTTTCAACTATACAGTAATCAATATAATACATAATGATAAATCAATTAACATGTCAATTAAAATGCATCCCTCACCTTTAAAACCAAACCTGTGAGAATTCAGCCAAGAACCCCTTCCAATACCCTCTGAATGCATTAAATCCCTTCAATTAATATCACATAATACAATCAACTATTTGCATAAGAAGTGAAACATGCAATTCAATTCACGATAGCAATCAATAAACATTTAACACATTAGAATCAAAGACATTTAACTATTCTTATACCTCCAAGATAGCAATATTTCTAGCAACTACTACTTTAGCTCATAACTCCAATCAATACCAAGTTTCAGTAATCATTCTTTGCTATCAATCAAGCTCAATGATTCACTTAAAAGCTACATTTATACTTAGGCAATTAAACTCACAATTCAATCTAAACTATCACCATAATCACTCATTTAAACACTCCAAGGATTCCATTAATTCAATCCATACCATGCATGACCATTATCTCTCAAAATTAACCTAATAACCCTTTACATAACTTATCATCTCCAATCAAAATATACTCTAACTCTATTTGAAGTCATATGATCACTCACTTCAATTACTTCCACTCCTCCGATTAGATAATCATTCTTCTCATTCTCATTCTTATACTCTTAGCATTCTCCAAGAATTATTACTAATCATCACATACTCTAATCCATTCACTCAATTAACACAATAGGCATCTCACAATCACTAATTAATCACCAAGGAAGCTCACTTTAAACTAGGATCAACACTTAGTATCAAAACTCATTTTACCTTTTCCAGCTATTAGACAAGTTATATAACCACAAGGTTACTCCGTAATCTTGTTAAAGACACCACTTAACACATAAGGATCAATCTACACCATCAATATATGATCAAGAATGCAAACCACTAGGTCCAAAGCTATCGATATACCTACAAGCTCAATTCACTAACTATCAAATTCCAACTTCCTTTCAAAAGCCCTTTATATCTCATAGCTATAGAACTAACCATCTATCAACTAAGATACATTATAAGCACTCCAAACACTCTACAATCACCTAGGAACCATAACCAAACTTTCCATAGCACATAAACACACTTACGACCCGAAACCATCAAAGGCCACTTTATTACCAATCAATTTTCCACAAGTTCAACCCACACTCTAACATATCCAAGCATCAAATTAGTCAATCTAGCACTTATGACATCCAATGCAAGCACCAAAACCATCAATTGAACCAAAGTCACAAAACTCAATAAAATACTATTCATTTCTCTAACTTTCTCAAGCCACCACATCCAAACGAGCTGTGCTACTTGAAATCCGATTTCACTACTCAATACTAGTCAATTTATGATGCATTTAAATCACACGAAACCCCACTTTAATCCACGTTTACTACAAAACCCTGTAATGGCCTTTTGTCCGTTTGAACTACAGCTACTTAAACCGTTCATCCAATCAAGATTAGAATTGCACTGCACTTACTTCCTAGCATATCTAAGGCCATATGAACACTCAAAACTTGCCCGGTCAACACTTCGTTCAACGTCCTTTTTGACTACTAAAGTTATTTGACTTATAAACGAAACAATAGGTTCAACATTCCTAAACAAGCTCTTCAACCCTTCTAATGACACTTTATGATACCCTTTGGTGTCAAGAAAACCCATTTTTTAGCTATGATAAGCTCGAAAGCCCCGAAGGCCCCATAGTGCGTTTGAACTACAAATACTCTAACCAACCCTCCAATTAGTATCATAAAGGCATATTAAGCACTACCACACCTAATAAATACTATCTACATCATTAGATTCCACCCGGATTCACTTTTCGGATAAAGTCTCTTTGAATTCTAAGCTAATTATGAAAATTTACTAAAGTTCCAATCAAGCCAATCACATCTAATCACTAATCTATGCTCATTAGAACTTGTATCACCTATAGATAACATCGAATCAATCCTAGAATCGACTTTGCACAAAAACCTTAAAATGGTTATATACATGTTTGAGTGATTGTAAGCTAAATGCTAGTTGATTGTAGTAGGAGATATGAACTATGGCATGTAATAACTTATATTTCCGCTCTTAGCTTCTTTGCATGCTTGGGAGTGAATGACTAGTTGTTTTCAATTTCTAAGAATGTTTAAAAGCTATCATAGAGTGGCATGATAAGCGGTTTTGTAAAGAAGTTAAGTTATGAATGCATGCTTGTGTGTATCTAAACTGTTTGTATGTCTTAAGGCTCGGATGACCTTAAAGTTGGGATCTTTATTTTGGAAATGGCTTTATTGTTGTTCTATAGCTTATTGAATGTTTACAGGTTTTCAGAATGTCCACGGTACAGGGGAGACTCTGTCCGTTTTTCCCTAAAATTTTGAGACTGGGTTTGGTATTGGGTTAAGAATAGCATGGTTATTAAAGCCTCCGGTCTCGTGAGGGATCGGGGCGTTACAAGGGGGCTATCCTACCAATCCAAGGACACCTATAAGCATCATCTAGAACCTCCAAATCATAGCCTAGAGTTCAAGAACCCGGAAACACCGAAATTGCCTCTTTGTGGTTTTACACTACACGTACTTAACCCGGCACCCAAACAAGCAAAACGAGGGCACCTCTAAGGCTTCAATACATAATAAAGACTAGTCATAACCTCAAAACGTGCCCGGATTCGAGTTAACCCCGTAATCCCCAATTAAAGTAGCCTATTTTGATCAAAATTCCCAAAATTTTCACATGGTAAATATAACAAATATTTTTTCCATGCTCAAGGACTTAATTAGCAACTAGTAAAAGCATCGAATCGAATTAAATTGTAATTTTTTTCGGAACCCTAGTTTTGGTACTATTCATCATCTTTCTCAAGTGATTCATGCTAAAAAACTTGGTTCTAAGCTATACCAATGCATAAGGATGTTCTCTAGCATGTAATAACACTATATCTAGCAAGAATCAAGCAATTTATGGCATGAAATAGCAAAATCCGAAAATTTTAAAAACTTGACATAAACTTAAACTTAGGTAAAATGATGCACTCCCTCACCTAGGAGCTTTGAAGATGGTAGAGGGGACCTTAGGAGAGGTGGAGCTAGGCCTAGGTTGAAGATTCATGAGCAAGGATTGAAGAAAAATTACAAAATCTCCCCTGCTGCTACAGTGAAATGCTGGCTGCTATGAGGCTTTTTGGAGTGTTATTTTGTGTTATTTTGACTAAGTATGGAGTGTTGGAAATATATATACTAAGTGTGGTTTTAAGTGGTGTAGGCTAAAAGATCATTATTCTTTGCAAGACATCAAATAAAATGCTCTAAATCAACTATAAGCTAACAAAGTCAAGAATTAATTGTCTACCACATTTACTATTCTTAACGATACTAGAATTCAATTTTCAAACGCTATCTCCCGAAGTCTAAAACCAAAATTTTACTTTCGTGTCTCTTTCTATATGAAACGGGACCTAGCAAAATTATAAAATCAAAGTTTCCTAACGGTCAAAAATTTCTTATGAATAGTAGCTAATTACAATTAAAGGAGAATATAAAATAATGCACATAAATAATGCTCATGGATATGCATGCAACAATTATTAAATGCAATGGTGGAATCTCGGGCATCACAAAGACCATCCAAGCTAGACTATGATTAACTTATAGCATGAATTAAACTACCATCAAGATCTATGGAATGACAAGAGTTCACAATTCTATCATTAGCAAAACCAAATAGCAATATCAATTCTCAATTTAATTAAGACACTTCCTAGCATAATCTTAATTTTATCAAATCCGTTTCCTATGAAATTGTCCTCCAAATATCATGTTCTTTACATATAAATGAAGCTCTTCGAGTGTAGATAACTTTAGCCTCAAACGGATCCTAATTCGGAGCTATATACCTTGAGTTATAATTGTTTTCATGCAACTACGTATTACTGACTTGTTCCAGCGATTTTGTGTTGCATTTCGGTAATAGCTAAATCAGAGGGTCAAAAAGTTAGAATTACCTTAGCTCTAGAAATCAACATTTGTTCTAAATTGCCTAATCTAGCTTCTGTGTAAATTTCATTAATTTTCGAGCACGTTTGCTATGTCAAAAGAACTTCGAAAGACAGGGGCAGTGCACTATTCTGAATTTGCAATTGCTTGCTTTAAATCACCTTCTAGCTAATTCCTTACATCAAACTAGTTCAAGATATTAGGATATCATGCTAGACCCTCCAAATCTTCACTTGGGACTTTCACCAAGCACATAACCTTCACTTAATTGAACAAGCTATTAAATCCTCAATTACATTACGATTATCATGCAAAGTTACCCATATACTCACAAGGGTACTTCAATCTTATGCTAGACATTAGAAAATAACTTTACAAACACATAGAAGTTCAATATTCATCATACCACTCTTTGTCAAGTATTGAAAGAGCAAGATATAATAGCAATATGCACATTAGAATGGATTTCCTCACCTTGCTATAGCTTAGAAATGGAAGAAGTTAGCTAGAATACCCCTTGGATCTTGCTAAATTTGGCTGAAAATTGAAGAGAAATCAAGCCCTAAGCCAAAAAGCTCTCACGGTTTTGCTAGCTTGCTTTTGTCGATTTCTTTCCTTTTCTTTTGCTAATGCTTTGTGTTTTATGACTTATTTTATATGTATAAGCATGTAGATTAAATAGATAACTAACTTAGCTAATGTATTGGGCCAAAATATAAGATAATTGGGCTTAATAACTAGGTAGAACTAATTAAAATGTTAAAAGTCCAAAGTACTAAAATTATCACTATTCACTCGGGGACACTAAACATATATATATATATATATATATATATATATATATTCCTATCTCGCTCTCGAGACATGCAATGTACATTCTAACAATGAACGAACATATTGTATATGAAGTGTAATAAAGAAAAATATCAAATTTCAAAAAATAAAACAGTTTAAAATTTAACCCGGGCTTAGTGTAAACATAAAATTTAAAGCATATAAAAGCATATAAAAGCAAATAAAGAAAAATAAAAGGAAAATAAGACATTTAGACAATTATAATAATTAAATATGATAAACTAAAAGTCCCTCTAGACTCGGGCGTCACAATATCCTTTTGAGTAACTCTCACTTAGGCCCTTGTTCTATGGAGAGTTACCTTTGATTGTGTCCTTTTGAAGTGTATTGTTTAGCTTGTTTATTTGTTTAATATGTTAGTTGTATTGTTAATTTACCTAATTGTTAGTTGTTGCATTGCACAAAAAGTTTTCAAAACTCCCCGACTATATGTTCCTCCCTCACTGGGTATACATGTATTGTATGCTCACCCCTCTTCTTAACATTTTCAGGTTTAATACGAAGCAATTGCAGAGCCTACAAGCTATTTGGCCTCATGAGCATTGAAGTGTTGCTTGCTCGTGATAGTATAATTTGTAAAGTAGAAGCCTTGTGTGTATTTGAATTATGTTGTGAAGGATTATAATAGATAGTTTAATGTTTTTATGATGTGATAATTGTAGTGGTATGTAATAAGTTAAAGCTTACTTTATTGCTTAGTAGGTTGCATGCTTGTTTGGTTGATTGGAAGTTGGGTAGCCGACTTAAGATAAAAGAAAAGTAAATAGATAATGTTAGAGTGGTATGATAAGTGAAAATTGTAGACATAGTTTTTCAATAGCTTAAGTCATACATACTTGTGTGTTTATCTTGTCTTAGTTAAGGCTCGGATGGCCTTAAGGATGGAAAGAGGATATGGTTTTGAAGGATGGGGTTTGTGATGAATGTTGGTTTATTGTTTTGTGGTTCTCTCTTCTTTATGCAGGAATGAGATTAGTCCTAGAAACAGGGGAAACTTTGTCTGTTTTTTCTCATTTTTTGTGACTTTGGGTTTTGGATCAGGGCTCCGATCTCGTGAGGAATCAGGGTGTTACAATGATCTTGTTAAGCTTGTGGCATCATGATCCCAGGATTGTTTGTTGTTGTTTCTTGTGATATCAGAGACTATATTAGCGAAAATAGGGTAATGGCAATGACATTCCGGACTGTATTGAATAAATTAAATATTTAGGTTTAGGTGATTTTTGTAACTTAAAGGATGCTTCCTCAATTTCCATTTTCTTAGAATGCAACATCTTCTTGAACAAAACATTTTCTTCAAGAAAAATTACAATCTGATAGATCAATGCAACTTGATCACAAAATAGAAATCATATCTTTTTAAGGCAAGGATATATTACAAAATTACCTTCAACCTAAACTCCCACTTGTCCTTATAAAACATTTCAACAAAAGTAGGACAATCCAAAATTTAACACCTTTAATATTTGGTTGCTAGCCAACTTATATCATATATAAAGTTCTAGCAATAGTAGGAATTTTACTATTCAATATAAAATTAAATTAAAGTAAGTATGATCCACAAATAAATAGGATGACCAGTCAACCTAATCAACAAGAGTACTATGCCCAACAAAGCATGGTTTCTTCACAAGAAACCTCATTTAATTGCGGTACACCAGACATTTGTTAATTTCGATACTATACCAAAATTTGGGATACTCAACAAACTAGTATTTAAGTGTTTTATCTTCATGATCTAATCATAAAGGACTTATATCTTTTCCTATACGAGCCTATTCACAAATAGCTCCAAAAAAATATCAACATGTACTAATCCAAATAACCTAGTAAGAAATCATTTATTAAACAAAGGGTGACTTGGTTACTTTTCCAATAAATAAGATGCATAATTGATCAAACCAATCTAATCGTCATCTTATGATTAAAACAATCTAGTCATGTAGAAACTACAATTTACTTGGATTATTTGTTGAGTCATCTCAAAAACTTTTGGTATATGGTTACGACAGTTAATAATATGTTTGCAATACATTTTTTTCATCCATATAAATATAATAAAGACTATACCATAATGTCTTTAAACAAGCTTTAGGAATAGACACTTTATTCTTAACAACTTTTAGGTATGATCCTTAAAATACAAAATATGTTCAGAAGTTTTTCAAACAAATTGTCTTTAGTTAATGCAACAACTTTTGTTTCATTTGCTAACATTGAAACTATTCCATACTTCCCAAAGTGCACTACTGTGATTAAGATTTCATCCATGAGCACATAAAAATATTTTCATAAGAATCACAACTACCGAGTAGTACCAATTACAATCAAAGAAGATTTTCAATTCATAGTAGCCTTACAGTCTTGACGTTCAAGCTATAAAGATACATTGAATAAACCCTCTTTTAATGTCCGGTTTGTCGGCTATGAAAACACTTTTAAACATGCCTTTACAATCCTTAATTATCTTTTAGATTATGCTCCCATTGGCTAATAGAAATCATCTCATTTAGTCTTTTTTTTCTTTGCATTACTGATAATCAAAGATGAAATACAAACATGAGAAAGCCTTCTATCAATATCTTATATAATTCCAATAAAATATGCTTAACACATAACACTTGAAAGTTTAGAATCGTATTCTTATATATCTTGCATACCTTTATGCAATCAATGAAAGAATATAATTCATTAACATATTGATCTTGTCTTACTTATCTAGCATAAGTATTACAACTTTTTCTTTTGATACATTACCAAAAAGAAAACGGAAGGGCATACAAATCTAAGATATGATTAAGTTTCCAAGAACCATTCTTAGACTACAATATTAATCATTAAAGTTTGGTCCGGTTATGCGATATAAAGTCTAGTAAATTAAAATAAAATTGGGCTCATACATGTAGTCATATATATGCAGAAAATAAAATCGCTAGTAGACATACACTTGTTAAAACATTTAATTTTGCCTTTAATTAAATGATAACTCTCACTAATTTTATCGAATCTCATACTTCCTAAATGAGAAACCTGAATCTAATTACAGACTCAATAGTAGGTGACCAAGTTCTCTTCGATATGAACACCCCTCAGCTTGAGTGCATTATTGAAGTATACATATAAAGAGTCAACAGTTATTGTTATCTATATCTCTATATAGGATATGGTCATTTACCCCCTAAACCACTATAATCGCAGCTTTAGTGCACTATTGATTTAGTGATCTAGTTAGATTTAAGCTCACCATCTAAGTACATGCAACAATTTGAATCCTATGACCTCAACTTTAGTGTATTCTTGGCCACATGATATTGGAACATTACAACATCTCTATGTTTTCTAGCAACACATAAAACTTATCATGAACTACATCTTCCTACCTTTTGGTTAGCCAAAATATATTCACTTTAAGCCAATGTGGTCCTAAGTTGGTGGATGTGAGACCTAATCGTGAAATTTATGTGCATTTACTTGCTTTAATCATTATTTGAAAGTAATATGTGCATTTAAGTGATTTATTTACTATTGGTAGATAATATGTGAATTTAGATTGTATATATTTAGAATTTAAGTGACATTTCATTTAATTTAACAAACTAGGACATGCTTGTCAATATCACAATTGTTTTTGCATTAGTAGTCATTCAACACATGAGATATTTTGCATAGTAGGGTATACATATCAATATCCTAAATGTGCTTGCATTAGTGGTCATTTATCATTGGAAGATATTTTGCCTAGCTTCTTGAAGACTCTTTGACCATTTAATTATAACAAAACAAAGCAAAATCAAGAGAAAAAGAGAGTGAATTTTGGCAAGAGATAAATAAAAAAATACTATTGTGCGGTTTTGATCAAGCTCACGATCAGAAGGTCATTTGTGGTCCGATTGAGCTGAAATTTTGTGTGCATGTTCACAACTCGTAGATCTTAAATCTGTATGGTTCAAATTGGATTTGGAGCTCTCTACAGCTTGTTTTGCTGTCGTGAACAGTGACAACATTTTTTGGTCAAGTCTTGCCATTTTCTTGCTATTTCTTGCATCGTCTACTTTCCTAGGTGAGGGGTTTTGTCACATCCCAACCCAACCCCAACTTAGAAATTGAGACCGGTCGTGATGTACGAAGGAAAATGGACAAAATATCCCCTGTACTACGATCATTCCAACACCTGAACAAGTGAACACAATGCCAATAACAATTGTACAAGAATATATTTTCAAAGTCTAGTCCAAGTATAGCATATTAAACATAACATTCCTTAACTTAAACTTTTGCAATGCAAGCCTAAGTAAATATAAGCATGTCCAAGAGAACTTCTAAGTCCCACGGCACTAGCTAGCTTTAACTTTAGTTACAAGTTCTCCAAATGATTACATCCATAGACAAGGCTTACCAAGTTCAAAATAGACTAGGTTTACATTAGGTACATTTCAAAATGACTTGAAGCTTACAACATTAAGATAAAACTATGATCTATCATGTGCAAAATGGAATTCAGATGCAAAGTAGACTATACAACTTGCAAGGCTTATCATAATCTACATCTTTAGATCATAGCAAAAACACTATCCAACCTCTCAAGCAAGAAAAGAACCTAGCTTTAGTCTTCTTCTTGAAGGGCTACCTCGGCCTCATTTGAAATTGTAAAACAAATAGGATGAGCAACTACATGCTCAGTGAGGAAGGGAAAAATACGGGGAGATTTTAAAAACCTTTTCATGATGCACATAGGCCAAGTAACATGTATCAATAATAGATAAGCTTTTAATAGACACAACATGATAATATGGAGCATTAAGCATTCAATCAAGCTTTATGAAATAATATAAACACTCGAGAAAAGGATACGATTTCATTCCATCCTTATCACTCCCACATCCTTTGCTCCAATGCATTGCGATATCAATAATCACCTTATATCACCAGTGGGTGTACTACGGATGTACCTCGAAGACCTACGACCCAACACCCCGAGGCCTTCACCGACTAAGCGAGTGAGGGAATAGGACGCGGAGGTCATGTAACCAATCGTTGGCAAGCCCACCACTGCCCAGCAGAGACACGACACAACTGTGCCTCGATAAAAGGTTGCAACCTTCGACAACACTTGATAATTCACTTAGTCATTCGTTAAAGCAATCACTCGATAAACATGTAAAATGAGGGCACAACAAAGTAGGTTGCCCCTCAAGCATTTAGACCTTTAAACAAGCAATATAACTCATAAAGCATTTATAACCAATAACTAAATCAATTCTCACATCTAGTGATAGCAAAGTAGGCTACCACTTATAACATTCACACATATTTTACCCATTTTTCGTTAATAATTAACTTTCACGGAAGCATCGTTAAGTTCACTTGGTAATCACTTCTAGCAATCTAACTAACTAATAGCAAAAACAAGTCATATTTTCACTTGATAATCAAAGAGAATTGCAAGTTTCATTA
Organism: Ehretia macrophylla; assembly: GCA_037974665.1. Classification (NCBI taxonomy): domain Eukaryota; kingdom Viridiplantae; phylum Streptophyta; class Magnoliopsida; order Boraginales; family Ehretiaceae; genus Ehretia; species Ehretia macrophylla. The sequence goes on from CM075773.1 coordinate 72,106,724, forward strand.
AGCATAACACTAGCTAGCAAATGGGTATACTTAGTGGCACAAAGGAGGAAACAAAAAGGCACGGCAGCTGCTGCCCGGTACCTAAACTATCGTCGACAACAGCTGGCGGGTAGTGACGCGCCGGAGCTAGAAAATACATGGCAGCCATAAAAACAGGGAAAAAGATGCTCAAATTCTCACTTTAAGCTTTATTTAGCTAGCATTAATCATGCATATGTATGTTATGTGTTGTGTTGTGTTGTTGAGCTAAAACATTCTTTCAAGCCTTTTAGCAAACATATAAACTACATACTACTTAACTATACCAAGCAACATACAACAATAACATACACATAAAAGTTCTAATTTCCTAAGGCATACTACACTTGTATTTCCCATTTTTTTCACAATAATCACTTTAACATATGCATTTATAGCTCAAGCTACCATTTCATCACATATAAATAAGTTTACCACTAACAATACAAAAAAAATATGCACAAAACATGAACCTCTCACCTAATCTTTGTAGAAATTGCACAAAGGAGCAAAAGCTTAAGCCAAAATTATAAGTTTTATCTCTTTTCCTTCTTCTTTCTCCCCCCTCCTTCCTTATTTTTCCTCTCTTGGATGTAGCCCTAGCTTTTGCCCTCTTTTTTTTTTTTTTTCTTCTCACCCGATCTCACCCTCTCTCTCTTGCTTCCTTTATTTTTGTTTTATCATCTTACTTTATATGGCTCATATTGTGTAGAAAACTCTAACTAAGACTCAAGTTAATTATTTACTTAAGATAACTTAGTTGTTAACTTAAACTAGCTTATGTGATAGGATGCCCTTATTATGCTATTGACACTTATATTCCACTTTGCTAATTATTGATAACTATGATTACTTTAAATATAGTGCAGACATGTATGATTCAATTAAGTAAGAACAAATCAATTACATGCAAACGAACAAGTACAAGTTAAGAAATTAATAAAAATAATTATTGTTATCGGGGGCGAGCCTCACAGGTTTTCGAATCTAAAAGTTAAAGTTTGTGTTTTTGGTTATTAACTTATGTATTTGAGCTATATTTGTTAATTATGCAAAAGTATCTTGAAAGGTAGAGATTGGAGGTTAATATGTGCATTTGAGCTTGTATGAACCTCCAAATGTTATATGATAGTTCTAATGTGTTGTAACTTGAAATTGTGATTTGCTATGAGGTTAACCTTTGTATCTATCTTATATTTATATATATGTTTGTAGCATGAATTCATGACTTAAGAGCAAGATTTAGTGATATGGTAGTGTATTTTTGGTGGTTGTCCAGAATTTTTCCAACAAAGACTTCATGTTTTTGTATGTTGAATTTGGGGTTAAATTCAAGCTAATCTTGGTTCTAAACTTGAATATGAAGTAATATGATATATATATATATACATGTTAGATGCATAATTTCATGGCTTGGTTGTGAAAATTAGTGAGATTTGATGGCTTTTGTGGACTATTTGATTTTTCCAGCAAAGGTACAAATCTTGTATTTTTCTTGCTCACCTTGATCTATGCTTGGTTATGCTAATGATGTGCACTTATATTGCATTCTAGTTGGCTAATATATTGGTTATGCTAGGATTGTGCACTTGTATGGCTTTATAAGTTAGTTAAATAGATGGTTATATGCTAGTTGTAAAATGTTGTAAGTTAATGTGCTATTGAGTGATAATGTGGTTAATTTATGGAAATACTTACGTGTAATGCTAAGTGTTATTGGTAATGGTTAAATGTTTAAAGGTGTTGCTAAATGTTGTTGCAAGTGTTGTTAAATATTGATATTAAGTGTTGATTGAATGTTGAATCTTATTAAGCACTTGTATTGCATTATACGTTGGTTAAGTGTCTAACGTGTTTGCAAGTTGTTGGTGGCCTACTTTGTCACCTGTTGAATGTGCTATTGAATGGAATCGAATTGTTATTTGAATGTTACGATGTACAACACCTAAATGTGATGGTGTATATCACCTGAATATGCTGGTGTATAACACCTGAATGTACCAACGAATGTTACGGTGTACATCACCTGAATGTGCCTGTGTATATCACCTGAATGTGACGATGTACAACACCTGAATGTGCCAGCGAATGTTACGATGTATATCACCTGAATGTGGCAGTGTATATCACTTGAATATGCTGGTGTATAATACCTGAATGTGCCAGTGATAAGTGGTAGAGTTCGTGATAGTGGTATAAGTGACGGCATCAACAAATTTTAGTGTATCCTTTCTTGAATGGTCATATAGCTAATGTGGTTACTTGAGTTAATTGTGGTCAAATGCTTATTGCTTGTATGTGGTTTAAATGCTTGTTTCAATTGAATTATAAGTTAAAGCTTTTGTGTTCTTGAGCCAATTATATTTGGATACTTAATGTTTATATGTTGTTTAGAATGCATTGGTCATATAGTTGTAATGCTTTCTCGAATCAATTGTGTTTAAATGCTTAGTGTTTGTATATTGTTCATATGCATGTTTGTTTAAATGTTTACATGTGTTAATTGAGTTAAATGCTTAGTGTTTATACACTGATTTGAATGCATGGTTTCAATATGTTGTTTCCTTGAATTAATTGTACTTATATGCTTAATGTTGTTCATTGTTCTGAATGCATACTTTTGAGTTGATTATGTTTAAGTGCCTAATGTTTGTGCATTGTTTCCAAAGCATAATTTCAATTGGTTTATAGGGTAAATGCTTTTCCAAAACCTTCCCCTACACCCTCTCACTAAGCTAGTTTAGCTCACCCCATTTTATAAACATTTCAGGTGGGGTCGAGATTGTGCCACAAGGAGAAAAAAAGTGAATGCCTTGTTGTTCTTCTATGGATGTTTACATGATGTTTATGTAAAATGTGTGTATAGCTCATGTTGTAATGGAAATACTCTTTTTTCACATGTATAAATGTTGAATTATGGACCTTTGTTGTAACATTAGAAACTTGGGTTTCTAGATTGGAGTTTCATTTTGAAAATTATGTATCTATCATGCTTTATGTTTAATGCCGGAACTCCAAGTGGTTTATGTAAACCCTATTATCTATTAAATGTCCAGGTTATTTTGTGTAGCCTTTATTATTTGTTAAGTGTAGCATGTTACAGGTGTTATTGAATGAGTGCAGTCGCGTCCTGACTTGGTTCTAAGTGGGGTCAGGTCGGGGCGAGATAGTGGAGGGCTACGATAAACTCTTTTACTATTTTAAAATCTAATATTAGTTTGCACACAGGAATATTTTGATCTTATTAGGTTTCACTTTGCACATTAGTTCATTTATAGGCAAACATCATATATAGGCAAATAAATAAACATACATGCAAGAATCATACACCATGGTGGATCATGAACTTGGTCTTTGAACAAATCAAGACAACTCAAATAAACTAAAGTAAGCACATCAAATGTCTCCAAATGATTTGACTCCTTGATTTCTTCAATGGTCCAAAGGCCTTCAACTCCTTGAAAGTAATCAAACAATTCTTGCAAACTTCTTGTAGAAATTACATCAATATGCCTCACTACAAGTTTATCTCATTTACATAAAAGTAAAATGAGACTTATGCCTCAAATACAAACCAATGAATGATAGAATTAAGATTGCAACGTCATCTCATGAAATTACAACCATTCAACCATTCATTGTCCAAGTCCATGATTAAATTCACCATTCACCATCCAACATCAACCATGTATGGATAAAGCTTATAAAGCATAGAAAAACATCTCACACATAATCTATTAAAAACTAAGTAAGCTATTTAGCACAACATGTATCCAATACACAAATACAACACAAGATCATGCTTTCAATGATTTTCATATCATGAGCTTTTACCATCTAATGTTAAACAACACAAAAGAACTCAATAAAACCAATTTTAAGTACATATTTGTTGAACAAGGCCCAATATAGATTATTTGTCAATTTCATGGCCCAATTTGAGTTCCTAGGCTTATTTTAATCTTATCCAAGAAAAACCTATCTAATCATATTAGAATTAAGCCCATGGACATTTAGGTAGGCCGCTTGGGTTTAACCAAAATGCAATCAATTAATCATGGCTTTTAATTTATGACCATTCACAAATTTACCACATGCACTAATTTCATGGACTGCGATCTCCTACCTAAAGTTATTCAAAAATTTTGAAATTTTTTACAGACATAGCTCTTCAAGTGTATATAGTTTTAGAATCAAGCGAAACCCAATTCAAAGTTAAATTCATTGAGTTATGTCTGTTAGAACAGAATTGTACAATCTATCCAGTTTTGCATGTTTTAAAGTAAACTCACTGAAATTTCTCTAAATGAACACCTTAACCACGAAATTAGGAAATTCATATAAAACATAATATGTTCTAATATCTCTATAGCATAACCTATCCAAAATTTAGCCACAAACAACAAGATTTACTATGTCAAATTAGTCATGCAAATTCAGTGTGCATAAAACTTGTATAAAAATTCTAAGCATCAAACATGAAAAGATTGTGAAACTCTTTCCTAGTTCTTTTGTGCTCAAGACTCTCGAAAATTTAACCAAACACATATGTAATCATATGAACATCAAGTCATAGGCTTTGATACCATTTGAAATGACTATTTGGGGTATGAACATCATCTAGCTAAGAAAATAGAGGAAGCAAAACCAAAATTCAAAAATGTCTTTAAAGATCAAAGCTTGATGTTCATCCAAAACCCTAACTTTGATATCGTGTGATTAAAATATCCAAAATAAATATAGCAAGTATATTTATAGACAAGGGGTAGACATAGAAAATACCTTTTGAAGCCAAGCAAAATGAAGCCCAAAATGTGCACTTGATGAAGATACCATCTTTCACTCCATGCAAGAGTCCTAGTAGGTCTACACAAGCGTAGAATGAGTTTCTTTCCATCTCCAAAGTTGTTGTGCTAGCTTACTTTGGTGATAGATGAACATGCATGAAGAATTCTTGAAGAGAAAAGTTATTCTCTTCTTTTGTCACTATGGCCGAACCATAGCTTGAGAGAGAAAAAGATGAAGTCTTCTATTTTGCTTTGTGTATTGTGTTCATCTAATGAAACTAGTTGTGAAATATATTCTATATAAAATGGCTTAGTCGAGTTTGTAGTCAAAAACTAGGCAAAGTCCACTAACAAGCCATGCAAGAGTTCTTTGTCAAGTAAAATCTAGTTAGTGGAAAAAGATGAGATGGCCAAAAACTAACCAAGTTTAGTGCTATGTTCATCTTCCAGTGCATATACATACATATACATATATACATGTAATTTTCCACTAACTTGTGAATTAACTAAATTAACTTAATCACCATTACATTAAATTATAGAAACAAGTTTTTCATATTTGTACATTGGCCCCAAAATGTTCGATAATTATACTTTTGGCCCACTAACATTTAATGGTCAAACACAACATCATTAACTTTTTAACATCTGAAAACGAAATGCAATCTCAATAGAAACCTATTCACAAGTGCTTTATTATGTTTGACTTTCTAGATTCACCGCTATATAGCATTAAGGTAACATTGAACCCTTTCAACGTTAATCGAACCCTTTTTGATTTGTTTAGAGAATGTCTCCCATTATTCTCAAAACATCCTCAGAGTTCTTGAGTGACGTTCTAGCAACTAACGTATCAAGACAGTTTATAAAGCAATGAAGTCCTATTCAAGTGAATCTATTTATGGCCGCCAATTACTGTGCAATCCAATCCTTCCATTAATATGTCCCGATTTAATGAGGACCATGATATGATTAAGTCCACAAATTTGATTCTATGCATAGATCTATTCGATGGAATGAGAGATAACAACCATGGAAAAACCCATTTCCATCATTCATGCCTTGACCAAGAACTTCTTCATTCTACAACTGAAATTAGATTGCATAGGACATCACCTCACGCTGGAGGTTAACGGATCCTCTCTTGACAATTACCTATCAGTCCCTATACTAGAAGAATAATTCGCATAAGGCTGTAACCTATCTTTATTTATAAAGACAGGTTTTGTCCAAGTGCAAGTATTAAACCCTAATACATATGACATCCGTAATTTCTCAAGTCAAATGATACATATACAATTACAACAAATAATAAATTATAAATCCGAAGTGATGTAATTTATTATTCATGTCATACTCAATGATCTATTCCATTAATAATCATTAATCGCATCTTATGCTATTATGGCACGTGGCTCACCATTCTTTATCATTAATAACAAATATTAATCAAAGGTAACAACATATGTGATAGTTCATAATCGATTATCTTAGTCCTAATACAATAATCTAAGGACTATGAATATATTTGAATGTTTATCATATTAAAGAAACATGTCAAGATATTCTAAACATTTTCAGAATATATTTCTTCTATGAAAAACATTAGAGACACATTCATATGAAAAAGATGGAGAATATGAATGTCATTAGAATCTCAATATGTTATACGAACGCATAGACAATATTGCCTTAAAGTACAAGTTAATGTCAAAATCCCCCAAATTATGTCATCCCAATGTGTAGTATTATGGCATATTTCTGACTATTCTAGTCCATAATCTAGCCAATTTTGTTTCATCCAAAGAATTTGGGCAACACAATTTCTGGCAGACACATAATTGGCCTCAACAGTGGATAATGTCACGCCCCGACCCAACCCCCAAGCTAAAGGTTAAGTCCGGACCCGACACACGGACAGAGTCTCCTCTATACCGTGGAAATTATAAAAACCTGTAAACACTTAAACAAGGTCCCAACAATACATACTAGCTTTTCTTAATAAAACAATAAAGTTATAAGGCCATCCGAGCCTTATAGTACACAATATCTCCAAAACACACAAGCATGCGAGAACTTGTTGTCAGCATAGTCTTATAATCATAACATTCTAGGAAATCAATAAAACAACTTAAAGGATAAAGCATTCTACATCAACCATCCACTCCCAAGCATGCAAGGAAATAAGGCAAGAATAAAAGTTATTACAGTTCATAGACTTTCAAGCTACAACCCAACCAACTAATCTTCGACTTATACAACAAGCATATACATAGCCCTTGGCTACAAAATAGTACATAAAGCAACTAGTTGAACTTTCCACATAGCAGCAAATTCAATGACCACCTCAAGTTATCAGACACAGCAACTAAGGTAAAGGCTCGATCTGAACTTCTTCTTCCTCAACTAAATCAACAAGCTGGGGGTCACCCTCAGCGTCTCCTGAAACAGATATCGAGGTATGAGCAACCACTGTTGCCCAGTGAGGGATATAGTCCCGGGGCGTGCAATGCAACAGATAATACAACTACACAACAATAACACTTTAACAATTTAAGAAACAATGATAACTTAAATAACCACACAATCAAAAGGATACATATCAACAATCCCCTATACACCAATCTTCACTGGTCTTCAATCACGATCCACGAACCACGAGCACGATCACGATAAGCCGGCATAATCCCCAAACACTCCAGTGGGTGTACTCCGGATGTACCCCGAATCCTACGACCCAACATCCCCTGGCAATCTCCGGACCAGGCGAATGAGGGAATAGGGCACGTAGTTTGAATATCCACCGGCAAGCCCTCTGCCGCCCAGCCGATATTCAACACATCCGCCCCGACACTATGGTTGCGCAACCACTATGCAATGCACTCAACGATGGCAAGTTAATAACAATAATATAAGCATTTACACATATGAGGATCAACAAAGTAGGTTGACCTCGTTGCAATTAGGATAGAAGCAAAGATAGAAGCTAATAAGCAGTTTACAAATGAACTTATACCATATAAGCATAGAATCATTCCAAAAGCTCCAAATCAGTTTAAAATCATATATAAACACTTAAGAAGTCCTGACATGGGTTTAGAAGTGTGAGACAACTTAAATTGCACCTAAACCTCTTTGTTTTTCGAACTATTTCTCTTCTAAACCAGAGTTAATGATTTCATTTTCAAAGGAAACTCTCCCAACCTTCTAACTAACCCCCAAGGTACCCTCTCAACCCTCGAACTCAATCAAATGCCCGCGTTTACCCCGAAAACCCCAATTTCCCTCTTTTGGCTTTAAACCACACCTACATTGTCCGGGCTTCAAACAAGGGATATCAAGGCATCTATAGCACCTAGGTAGCCTAAGGATACTAGAATTGAAGCCCGAATCCACCCGGATTCGCATTAACCCCGAAAGCCCCAACTTAAAGTCGGCTATTTTCCATTTTTAGACGATTTAAGGGCAATGCAAGTGTACGGCGCTATTTAATTATCTTCACTAGTACCTAAGGCATCAATTAGAAGCATTAATTCAAGCCAATTCGAGCAATTACACAAAACCCTAGAAAAAACGTCACTATTCACCCTAAAAATCAAACTAACGATTCTAACCGTTTAAATTGCGAAACGACGGTTCAAAAGTGTTCTCTAGCATTCATATAGATAGTATATTAGCATAGATAACAATTATAATGGCATATAATCATATTTTCAACAAATCAATAAATGAGCAACTATTTAAAAATGCAAAAACAAGTCGTGAAATCCCTCACCACTACGCGTAGGAGCACCTAGGAACCTTGCAAACACCCTACACTAGTTTCTCAAGGCTTGGAGAGGCTTGGATTGGAGGCTTGGTGAGCAAAATCTCTCTCTTTTCTCCTCTAGCTGCTGTCGGGTTTGGCTCCTGCTTTTCCAATTTTTTATTTTTTTTTTCTTTTGCATTATATGAGCTTAAGTGTTAATATAAAGGGGTTAAGTTGAGGTGGGGTCCTTTGGGTGTTTAAGCGATCTAATAAAATGTGCGTAGTAAGCTTTAAAACGAGCTTAGATGGTAAAATATATGCTAGCTAATTAATTACCTAAGTTAGTTACATAACACTATTCACTTGACCTCTAAAATTATTTTCTAAACGAGCCCTCCTAACGCCTTTAGCTCAAATGCACATTTTTTCCACTACTTTTACAATTAATATGATTTAATAAAAATGCTAATTAACTAATAGAAAGTAGTTTAAAAATAGAGTGAATAGTAGTCACAAAGTCAGTTAATAAGGCATAGAAGTAAATGCGCAAACAAGGGATGCAACAGTAATTAAATGTATGGCTAAAACCCGGGCGTCACTAGTAATGCTACACTATTTTGTTTTTTGCTAGACTATTTCTATCTACTTTACATCTTACATAATCAGCATCATAATATCCTATCAGTTCAAAGGATGTGTCTTTAGGATACAATAAGCCCAAATCCCATGTGTCCTTAAGATATCTAAAGATTCGTTTTACAACACTTAAGTATATTGGGTCTAGAGGCAATTAAGTAGAGTAAGCTTTTGATCATACCTCTAAACTTCTTTTCATCAGCCAGTTTACCTTTTTCATCCTTGTCAAGCTTGATTGATGTTCCCATTGGTGTGCCGATCTCTTTAGCATTCTTATGCCCAAACTTCTTGATGAGTTCCCTTGTATACTTGGTTTGATTAATGAAAATGCCCTCACTTATTTGTTTGATTTGGAGTCTAAGGAAGAAGTTCAACCTCCCCATCATACTCATTTCAAACTCTTTATGCATGCACTTAGAAAAATACTCACAAAGAGACTCATTAGTGGCACGAAAGATAATGTCATCAACATATATTTGCACAAGTAGTATATCTTTTCCTTCTCTTTTAAAAAATAAGTTGAACCAATTTTTCCTCTAGTAAATTCATTTTCAAGCAAATATATGCTTAATCAATCATACCAAGCCCTAGGAGCTTGTTTTAAGCCGTAAAGAGCTTTTTCAAGTTTAAAGACATGATTAGGTGAATTTAGATCCTCAAACCCGGGAGATTTTTCCACATATACTTCTTGAAGAAATCCATTTAAGAAGGCACTTTTGACATCCATTTGAAATAATTAAAAGTTCCTAAAATATACAAAAGGAAGAAGACTCTAATCTAGCCACGGGCGCAAATGTTTCATCAAAATCTATTCATTTCTCTTGATTATAACCTTGAGCAACTAGTCTAGCTTTGTTTCTAGTTACTACTCTGGATTCATCTAGTTTGTTTCTAAACACCCATTTAGTAGCAATTACTGTATAGTTATTTGGCCTTTCAACTAGTTGTGAAACTTTGTTTCTTTATTAAGCTCATCTTGGATGACCATTATCCAATCATCATGCAATAATGCTTCTTTCATATTTTTAGGTTCAACTTGGGAAAGAAATGACATATGTTCACAAAAAAGTGCCTAAGTTAAAGCGAGTTCTTACACCTTTTGATGGATCACCAAGGATTTGATCATTTGGTTGATCTTTCACAAACCTCTAACACTTTGGTTGTCATGCCCTAACTCGACCCCGCCTAGAACAAAGTCAGGACGCAATAGAATTTCGGCATTATAACATTTGAAACATGGCCCTTAGACAATAAAACCTGTACATCATCTCATATAACAACAATAAACCCAAACATTTCATAGCTTGAACCTTTCAACATACAACTAGTGTATAAAGCCATCCGTCACCACTACTCTAGGCATAGCCATAATCATTGCAATCAACAATTTAGAATTTCAACAACACCTAAACTAACTTTCTATAACAGTACACCGACTTTCTAGCAACATACCTCAAAATTATGCAATCAAACAACACCCAATCCATCACTAAACATTTATTTAGCAAATCAAGCACCTAATCTACCCCGAGGGCTACCCAAAAACCACTTAAAACTAGCCCAATCAGCGCCGGCAAGCCCACTGCCAGCGCTGGAAAATCCGGGCACCAAGCACCACCATCAACTCTACCATTCCGTGTTATAAAGTCATTATACTATGCAATATGGGTACATTTATGCATATACACTTCATATACAAGCAATGATTCAAGATTCAACTCAAATTTTTGCTAAATAACTCAAGAAACATCACTTGTAACCAAACTATATCAAGTTACCATTCAATTTAGCTAAAATCCAAGTATGTTGTAATAAAGAACCTATCTAGCAAGAATCAAAAGCATTTACAACAATATAACATCCATATATGTAATTTAAAAATCAAAACACAAATTTTAACTTTTAGATTTAGAAATTCCCTCACATTTTATTGAAAGAAAAGCTAGAAATAGGTGGAACACACTTAGCACAAGCAAGAACAAGCTTCAAATGGGTACAAATGGCCTTGGATCAACCTTTTTTCTTCAAAGTTTACTTCAAAACCTAGAAAAATACTATTCACTCTATCCCTCTCTCTCTCGGCTAAATGGAGAAGATTTTAGTGTGATTTTTGCTCTTATTTTGTGACATATAAACTTAATTAGCTAAGTCAAAAGAAGGTAAATGGTCAATGCAAGATATAAAGCCTGAATGACTATGTTAGTTTTCTAGATTACTCCTAATTTTAAAATATGTCATTCTAGTTAATATTTAAAGTGTTAAAGACTAGTTTAGGCATGCTATTTCATGTAATTACAAGTATACCACTTAGTTTGGTCAAAAAAGATGAAAAGTCAACAAAATGCAATTCAAGTGGACTTTAAATGCACAATTTACATTCAAATAACAAGTAAATCATGTAGATGCACATAATATGTCAAATAATAATTTAAAACAAGTAATTGCAGGTAAATCTATGTCCGGGTCTCACATTGGTAAATCTTGATTGCAAGAAGTAAGTTGATCATTTGATGTTGGTTCTTCTCTTTCATTTGATGTTGGTTGATTCTTCTCATTTGATATATCCTTTGGATTACTTGAAGATGCCACATTTTCTTGATTTGATGAGATGAGTTGATCTTGAGTCTCAACTTGTTTGATACCTACATCATGATCATCATCCTTTCTCGATGCAAAAAGGTTAGCTTCATCAAAGTTTACATGCATAGATTCTTCAACTACTCAAGATCTTTTATTGAATACTCTATAAGCTTTACTTTTAGTTGAATATCCAAGAAATATGCCTTCATCCGATTTAGCATCAAATTTTCCAAGGTTATCTTTAGTATTTAAAATAAAACATTTACATCCAAAAACTCTAAATGTACAACATTAGGTGTTCTTCCTTTCCATAATTCATAAGAGGTCTTCTTGAGAAAGGGTCTAATTAACACTCTACTAAACACATAGCAAGCCGTGTTAACAGCTTCACCCCAAAAGTATGTAGGCAAGTTATTTTCTTTGAACATAGTTCTTGTCATTTCTTGTAAAGTTCGGTTTTTCCTTTCTACTACCCCATTTTGTTGAGGAGTTCTAGGAGCCAAAAATTTATGCTCAATGCCATGTTGTTCACAAAATTCCACAAAAGATGAATTTATAAATTCCATGCCTTGATCATTATGAATGCATGTAATGTAATAGCCTTTCTCATTTTGCACCATTTTGAATAGCTTTGCAAATTCATTGAAGGTTTCATTTTTATGGGACAAGAACATAACCCAAGTATACCTAGTATAGTCATCTATAACAACATAGACATACCTTGATCCTCCTAAACTAACCACATCCATTGGTCCAAAAAGGTCCATATGAAGTTTTTGTAATGCTTTAGATGTAGTTACTTTGTTTATAGGTTTGAAAAATGTTCTATGTTGCTTCCCAAATTGACATGTATCACATAAATGATATTTTTCAAATTTAGTTTTAGGAAGACCTATTACAAGCTCTTTTCTAGAAAGTTTCATAAGTAAATCAATGCTTGCATGCCCTGACCTTCTATGCCATAACCAAGAGTCTTTATCATAGTCATCAAACAATTAACATTTTGGCACGTAAGATCCTCAAAACTAATAGTATAGACATTATCACGTCTATTTGCAACAAATAGAACTGTATTTGAGTTATCATATACAATGCAACATACAACATTGAATTCAACTCTATACCCATTATCACAAAATTGACTCACACTAAACAAATTGTGTTTCAATCCTTTCACACATTATGGATAGAGATAGTGTAACGCCCCAGACCCAACCCCACACTAAGGTCAAGTCCGGACCCAATAAACGGACAGAGTCTCCTCTGTACCATGGACTAATCGGTTACCTACACACAGAAAATACAGCCACAAAACAATAATCTAACAGTCACAATAAATCACATCCTCCAATATCATAACATCCGCGTGACTCCTAAGGCCATCCGAGCCTTAACTTAGAAAAATCCAACGTACAACCATGCATTGACATAAGTCATTGAAATTTTAAACTATAAGTCCAATTATCAAATCACTCTAACTTTACCTACAAATCTTACTTATACATTAAGTCTATCTACCAACTTACATTAGCCACATAAGCATGCAACTAATGGACAGTAAAGTAAATCATTAGTTATTACATGTCATCTATAGCTACTAAATCATACAAGTTTTTAAACTCTAGTTACAATCTTTCAAAACAAGCATGAATACATACAAGACCTCAAAGGCCTCAAAATAGAACATAAACATAGCACATTCACATCTTCACATAGCATCCAACCTCAGCAAGCAAACAGTCAAGGCAATTGATCTACTTGCACTTCTTCTCCTTCCTCTACTGCTACTAGCTGGGGATCAACCTCAGCCTTTCCTGAAACATGTTAAAAACAAGGAATGAGTAAACATAGTTGCTCAGTGAGAGATGATGTACAGTTATCCGGGGGCATTTTCGAAAATCAGTTCGTGCAATGCAACAATTAAGCATAAGAATAACAACTATACAATAAAGAAACAATTTAACAATTAAATACCACACATTAAAAGGACACGTTCTCAATAACCCTAAACACTCCAAGTCTTGATCTTTAATCATGAACCTCGATTCATGAACCACAAACTCGATCAATGTACCGGCATAAACCCCAGTCACTCTAAATACATATTGAGTTGGATGGCCTACTTTTCCATCTAACTTAATTGTTTCATGATTATATAGTTGTTGATTGTTAAATGTTGTTTAATTGATTGTTGAAAAATGGATTAATTGATTATTGATTATTGATGATTGATACAAAACCATGAGGAGCACGCTCGGGATTAATCCGGGGTGTAGCCAAAGTGGACATTACTTTATTGGTAGCGCGCTCGAGGTTATTCCGGGGTGTTACATTGTTAACTGATTGTTATTGTTGTTATGAGTCGGGAATCGGGCAATTTCGTTGCTGATCTCTCGGTTTATTTACATTGAGTCTCATTGTTGTGAGCTTTGATAATGTTGTGTCACCTCGGGAGGCATCCTGGGCTGCGGGCATAGTTATCATGGCTAATCATTATCTCGCATGGGCGGATAGGACATGGGGTATGGGTCTAGGTCAAGGTACCTCAGGGTTATGTCACTGGGTTTGGAGGAGTTGAGGAGCATTGAAAATGGTGTGTGGAGCTTCATCAGCAAATGTATCGTATCCTTATTGTATGTTTACTGTTATTGATGTTGTTGCACTTATAATGTTAATGAAGTTTATTATGTGTTTACAACTCAAATGATGATTTCCAAGGAGTATAGTAAATACTGTTAGAGATCTATCGAATCCTCACTGGGCTTGTCTTATATAAGCTTACTCTCAATTATTGCATCCATACAGGTGTTATCGATCTAGATTACGGGTACGTGCCTCCAGAAGAGGATAATGTGCCATATGTGGATGAGTCCTATGTGCCAGAGTCTTGTCCTTGATATCTGATGTTGTACTCTTTTGTATCTTGTATATTAAAACTAGTTGGTTTGTATTTACTTAGAAGTTTATGATGTATAAGATGTTGTAAAGATAATGGATTAAATGTTGTTAGTTTAGTAGTCTTGTTTTGGAAAATGATTAGGCTACTAGATAGGTTATAATCTATTTTGGGAAAAATGTATGTTATATAGTAAATGTATGATGTTGGAACGGAGGCGTATAACTTATGGATGCAATGGTAAAAGAATGTTTAATGTATATTGTGGTTGTGTTGTTTAATTGTTGAATTGTTTGTGAAATTGGTTGTATGAGTTGCGAAAAGGCTAGTTTAGAGCCTCGGTGTCCTAATTACTGTCGTTATACTGCCGAAATTCCGTTGCGTCCTGACTGATTATAGGAAGGGTCGAGTTGGGGCGTGACACGCTGACTCAACCTACAACCCAGTCTCTCATGGATGCATTCCATCCAATCTATTCGGGATAGGGAATAGAACATCGGTGGTTGGGTCATCGCCTGGCAAGCCCGATGCCACCCAGGGTGACACGAACCAACCGCAGTTGTTTGGTTGCAACCACGCATTGTATTATGTATATAACAAATTACACATAACGCATTCACCCTAACGCATTGAAATAAAAGTAATTAAACATATAAGGAAAATCAACAAAGTAGGTTGATTCCCGAAAATAAATACTTTAAGCACGCCTTTAATAATAGCAACATGGGAACTAAACACATAACTCCAATAATCGACTATATAAACAACACACGCTACCATTCAAGCAATAAAGTTATACAAAACTCCCTACTTAACAACTAACACTTCAACCAACAATCTATCTACTAATTAATCAAACTTTAGTCATGAAACAAATGCATTCAATACACACAATCCCTTTAACTATCCATGAACACACTAGGCATACTTTCATTTAGCTTTCATCTAGATGTACAACCATTAAGACTATAACAAATAGACTCTTCAATTCTAATCCATTAACTAACTAACAATCAAGCATTAAGGCTAAACCAAGCTATTCAACTTATCATTGGACATTCAATTATTAACCAACCATCTATCTATTCAATTAACATGCTTTAAACATGAATAGAACACCTAGCACATAAGAGACATTAATAAGCTAACCAATCACAATTAGACACTTAATCACATTAGGACTCCAATCTCAAGATAGAACCTAATTCTACAACACATTGCCTCAAATGCATACATATAAGTAAATCTCACAAGCAATAACAAAATAAAACACTTAAAGTTCATAACACAAAGAAAGTCCAAATGATACTATTCCATTAGTTAGCATTTTAGGCTATAAACTTTACACAAGCTAGGAAACCCTAATCTAACTATACCAATCCTCTATACACACTTTATTACACCTCTCAATCACACACAATCACACTTTAACTCTCGTCTATCATAAAACCCCAAATTGCCCCTTTACCCGTTTGAACTACAGTTACCCAATCCGATCACCAAACGAACGCCATAAAAGCACATTTAGCACTTCTATACCTAGCGAATACCAATTATGAAGTTCAATTGTACACAGATGACACTTTTGCGCAAAGCCCCTTTAGGATCTAAGCCAATTATACAAATTTATCCAAGTTTCTTTCAATCTAACCACATTTAATCATTATCCTAGGTTCATTAACACCTATAACATATTTAAATAACATGGAATTAAGCTCATAACCCAAATTAGCCAAAAACCCCAAAAGTTACTATTTAACACTATTCATCTTCTTCTTTAAATGCCCAAACTCCATAACCAATAATTATCAATGCAATCTAACTTCAACAGAATGTTCTTCACACATAATAAAGTTGAAATGAAGTGATTATAACATAAAACAAAGCATTAATCAACATTAACATATTTTGACATAAACTAAAATAAAACAAATGCAAGTTTTGAGAAAATCCCTCACCACACAAGGCAATGGAAGGTTGTTGGAAGCTCAAGGGTGGCTCAAGAACACTTCAAAGCAAGATCAAGATCAAATTTGCAAGATTGAGCATTTTTCTTATTTTTCTTCCTTTTTTCCTTCATAAGGCCGAAATTTTGAGCTCTTTTTCTTTTGGTTTTGTTTGCTTTATAATGTTTTATAAGTATATATTAGGTGTATATGGGTTTATGGGTTTGGGTTGTTGGGTTTGGTTAAAGAAAATGGGTCAAATGAATTAAATTGGCTAAAAATGTTGTCTTTACTAGTTACTATTCATACGATAAAAAAATAATTATGTAACTCGCTCTTCCGACTTGCTATGCATATAATCCTATTTTTCTCATGCCTCATATAAGTCACGTAATATGGGAAAAATGCAAAATTGTAAAAATTAGACTGTCGAAAACGCATGTAAATAGTAACTATTTAAACTAAGCTTTTAAGTAATTAAATTCACTAATAAATGCACACATTGAATGCAATGAATAATGTATGCATGTTCTAGGTCTCAAGCGTCACGTCGGACCCGATAAACGGACAGAGTCTCCTCTGTACCGTGGACTAATCGGTTACCTGCACACAGAAAATACAGCTACAAAATAATAATCCGACAATCACAATAAATCCTATCCTCCAATATCATAATATCCGCCTGACTCCTAAGGCGATCCGAGCCTTAACTTAGCAAAAATCCAACGTACAAGCTTGCATTGACATAAGTCATTGAAATTGTAAACTATAAGTCAAGTTATCATATCACTCTAACTTTACCAACGAATCTTACTTATACATTAAGTTCATCTACCAACTTATATTAACCATGTAAGCATGCAATCTAACATACAATAAAGTAAATCATTAGTTATTACATGTCATCTACAGCTACTAAATCATACAAGTTTTTAAACTTTAGTTATAATCCTTCAAAACAAGCATAAATACATACAAGACCTCAAAGGCCTCAAACAGAACATAAACATAGCATATTCACATCTTCACATAGCATCCAACCTCAGCAAGCAAATAGTCAAGACAATTGATCTACTTGCACTTCTTCACCTTCCTCTACTGCTACTAGATGTAGATCAACCCCAGCCTCTCTTGAAACATGTTAAAAACAAGGAATGACCAAACACAGTTGCTCAGTTAGGGATAGGGTACAGTTATCCGGGGGCATTTTCAAAAATTAGTTCATGCAATGCAACAGTTAAGCACAAGAATAGCAATTATACAATAAAGAAGCAATTTAACAATTAAATACCACACATTAAAAAGATATATTCTCAATAACCCCAAACACTCCAAGTCTTGATCTTCAATCACGAACCTTGATCCACGAACCACGAACCACGAACTCGATCAATTTGCCCGCATAAACCCCAGTAACTCCAATGGGTATACTTCGGATGTACCCTGAAATTCTACGACCCAACACCCCCTGGCAATCTCCGGACCAAGCGAGTGAGGGACTAGAGCTCGGAGATTGAATATCCACTGGCAAGCCAACTGTCACCCAGCGGATACCCAATACATCCGCCCCGATGATATAGTTGTACAACCACTATGCAATGCACTCAAATAACAATGACAATATAAACAATAAACACATATGAGGGATGACAAAGTAGGTCGCCCTCACATATAGTTATAATACATGCATTAAAACAAGAAATAGACATATTGAGGGACTAAGTTCACATAATTCACGAAACTTCACCAAATGAAAGAATAACCTACCCAAATCTCTATTAGCACTAAACCAATCACATAAAAAGCCAGTTACAAGTGTAATCAAATTACCCAATTTTCTCCTTTGCCAACTATTGTAATTTTGAGCACACACAAATCATAAAGTACAAAATCCACAAACTAACTACACTACATCTCTAGGGACACTTTATGGCACCACTTGACACTAGGAAAACCCAATTTAGCACAAAAGGCCCGAAGGCCTTGAGGTGCGTTTGAACTACAAGTACCCAAACCAACCCCAAATTTGGTGCCATAAAAGCATATTAAGCACTACTACGCCTATTAAGGATTATTTATAGTGTTCAATTGTACCCGGATTCACTTTTCGTACAAAGTCCCTTTTAAAATATAGCCAATTATGCAAGTTTAATTCAATTTCGAGCAAACCAATCTCATACAATCATTAATCTATATTCATTAACACCTATAGCACCAATAGATAGCATAGAATCAATCTCTAAATCACATTTAACAAAACCCTAGCATTGTTACTATTCATTGTCTTCTAGATTTGATCTATTGCAAAAATTCAATAAGTAAACCAATATACTTCATAAATCAAGTCTTTATAGCTTGTAGACACCTTATAATACCATAATCAAGCATTTCATGAGCTAATATGAACAAATCTGGAAATCTATAAGTTTGGCATAAACTTATGAAATACAAATAAATGCAAACATCCCTCACCAAAGGCTTGTAGAAGCAATTAGAAGACTAGAGAAGGCTTGAAATCACTTGGAGCTAGTTTGGATGAACTCAAAATTAGAAGATGAAGTTTCAATTTTTACTCTTCTTCTCTCTTCTATCTCACAGGTTTGGGGGGGGGGTCATGGAGGGGATTTTGTTATTTATTTTACAAGCCTATGCATGTATATGTATTGTATTTTGTATATATGTTATATGTATGTAGGTTATTTGGGCCCCTTTTAATTGCAAGACTAACATTTCAAGGCCAAAAGTCCAATTAAAACCTACTAGTTCACAATCAAATGTTATTATATGTTTTTTACTATTCATATGATACATAAAACATTTTTCTAACGCACTCTCCCAGTGTGCGATGCACAAAATTCTATTTTTCTCATGGCTCATATAAGTCATATAACTTAGGAAAAATATAAATTCGGCAAAATAAAACAGTCAACAATATACTATGAATATTAATTGTTCCTAAAAGTAAGTAAATGCACGTTTAAATGCACAAAAAGATATGCAACAGTTAATGTAAGCATGCTGGATGGCTCGGGCATCACAGATAGAATGAACATTACCAATACTACCTCTTCTAATGATATTACATTTTCCATTGTCTCCATATCTCACATTTCCTTTGATTTTCTTGTTGAGCTCTTTTAAAAGGGATGAGTCTCCGGTCATGTGTCTTGAGCATCCACTATCAATGACCTAACTTCCTTCATATTTGATCTTTAGAGGAACCTCATCATCCTCTTTTGCCGTAAGGCATACAATGTTGGCTACTTCTTCTTCCTTTTCACTTTCTACATCGGTTGAGTTGTTGACTTCAATGCAATTTTCCTTCATAGATTTTCCTCTTTTGGATTTGATCAACTTTGGACAATTTGCTTTTATATGTCCCAGTTTGTCGCAATTGAAACACCTTTATTCTTCTTTTGGTTTGTCTTTGTTTTTCTTCCTCAAGTTGTTGTTTGATGAAGTTCATCTTCTTATCTTCTTGTATTTGAGGAATGTTTTGAAGTTCCTTACAAGGAAAGCCATCTCATCATCATCTTCTTCATTATTACCTTATTCTTCATCACTGAATGAACTTTTGATTCAAATAGTGCAAGTGTTTTCTTGTTGTTCTTCTTTTCTTCTTTTAGATCTTTCTTCTTCAACTCATGACTCATGAAGGATCCCGTGAGCTCACTAATGGTAAAAGTTTTGAGGTTTCTTGCTTCCTCAATTGCCATCACGTTTGCTTCCCATTCTTTGATCAAACTTCGAAGCAACTTTCCCACCATCTTTGCATTAGAATACTTTTTCCCAAGTGATTTAAAGGCATTCATAATATATGTAAATCTAGAAAACATTTGTTCAATACTTTCATCTTGTGACATTTTAAACATTTCATATTTTTAAACAATCATGTTAATCCTAGTTTCTTTAACTTGATCGGTTCCTTCATATGTGACTTCTAATTGATCCAAAATCTCTTTAGCACTCTTACACCTGAAAATCTTGTTAAATTCATTTGAGTTTAAAGCAAGATATAACATGTTCATTGCTTTATAATTTCTTTCAACAATCTTAAAATCATTATCATCATAGTCTTCTTTCAATTTGGGAATGGTAGTGATTTTTTCTCCTTCCGTCTTAGTTATTATAAGAGTAATTGGTCCATCGGTTATTACTTTCCAAGCTCTACTGTCATTAGCAAGAATATAGATCCTTATTCTAGTTTTCCAAAAAGAGTAGTTGGTTCCACTAAACAACAGTGGTTGGGTAGAAGATTGGCCTTCAACTATGGTAGACATTGATTATTTGCCATATTGATTCTCTACTAGTTGTTAAACTATATGTAGAGTCCTAGCTCTGATACCACTTATTAAGGAAAATATACTTAAGAGAATGGGTGAATTAAGTATTTAGCTAATCATTACCAATTAAAATTTTCAATATAAACGATTGCAATTCAAACAAGTAAATTGTCAAACACATAGAAAGCACACAAAATGAAAGCAAATGAAGTAAAAGAAATTGAAGATGAACACAATGATTTATGTTGGTTCGCTAATCTAGTACACCACCTAAGGTCTCTTCCCGTTAGGATTTCTACTGGCTCCAGTAGTAGTACTTCTTCGCAAGTTGGTAAACCACAAACCAACAATACAACTTCACTCTTGATCCCATAAGAGTAATACAATCATCTTCTCTTCTTTAAATCCACAAAGAAGTTTACAATCACTTTATATATATATTAAATCTCTCAAATATATCTCTATAGTGTTTGCCTCACGCAAAGATATGAATAATTGATTACAATAAATAACTCTCAATAGTTGGATGAAATACAATCAAAGCTCTATCTCTCTTTAATGATCAAAGATTTGCAAGTTAAAGATCAATAAATGTTCAAGCAATATGTTTTTGATGATTTGAAAGCTATAGAACAATTTCTTGTTGATGGAAGAAGTTAAAAGAACAAATGGTGTGTTTTGATATTTATAAACAACCTCTCTACTGACTATATAACGGCTATATTTTTCAAAAGCCAGTTAAGGGACTCGCCCGGCTTTCCTCGACCGATATGTTCTGGAAACGCAGGTTGAGTGATGTCGGTTGAGGGACTCGCCCGCCTTCCTCGATCGACATGCTTTAGAAAGGCCGGTTGAGGGACTCTTTCGACATTGTTTGACAGGCCTACACTTCTTAAACAAGGCAAACAATATTTTTTTTAAAACCTTTTTAAGTACAAGATCAAGCTCAACATTCTTATCAAAACACTTTTTCAAGAAACTCAAAATGCTTTTCTCAAACCAACTTAAAAATGTTTTTTCAAAAGGAAGACGTTTATTGAGCTTTACCGCGCATTTAAATGATATTTTACATTTGATAAGCCAGTACCCCTTATCACTCCACATCTCCTTCCTTGTAGCCCCATCTTCATTCTTTAGTCTTCAATAGTAAGATCTTTAGGGTTGTCTCTTCAAGATCTTCCTTGGTGCATATGAATGGATCCAACTTTGTTTGTACAAAGTACCTTTGTCCTTCTTCTTTTACAAAAATCTCATGAAGCAATAAGATTAGTCAATAATCAAGCATTCATTTAAGATTAAGTTATCATCAAAATTCTAGATGAAGCATTTTTAGGCTAACAGTGTATGGCCTCGAATTAAATAAAATTCCATGTATATAAACACCAATAACTGGATAAATAATTGCACGATTACATGAGGAAAGAAAAGTATTGCATGCGTAAGCAACTAAGATGTATTGAAGTAATTGTGATTAGCATAATACATTTCCTTTTATACCGCATTAAAAGTTTAAACTATTTACGAGTATATTTCATATGTTGCAACTGTTTTTCCCATGGTTTCTTAGGGCTAATCTCTTTCTAACTTGACTGAGCTGGTGCAAATTTTAAACAACAACCATACTATTACTTAATATGAAAGTGACCAGAGAAAAAAAAGGGTTATAAAACTATGTACATGTCCGTGAATATTTATCTCACTTAGTTTATATATGATCCATAAAGTTAGTATTGGATAGTGGTCCAAATTTTAAACCCAAGAACACAAAAAATTCTTGCAAGATAAGTAATAATATTTAAATAAAGGGTGAATTGTAAGTAATTTTGTTTCTGTACCATTTAAAAAATTTCAACCAAAATGACAAGGAATATTATATTCAACAATATATTAAGAAAAAACGTAATTCATTTTTCCGCATGATTTTGATAAAAAGCATTTCGAGTTGAGATTATTTCTCATTAATGCTGGGCAAAATAAGAAGTTTTACTACAAGAAACTAGCGGTTAGGCGACGATAAAAAATCGTCGCCTAGCTATCGCTAATTGAGAATAGCAACAAAAAAGAGTCAAGAACCGAGCGTCACCAAAAATTGAGTCGCTAAATTTGACTTTCGTCACTAACGGCAAATGTTTCTCATTCATCGTCAATTGCAACAATGGAGCGATAAAACGACTATCACTAAAAACCTGACGCAAGTTCATAATCGTCGCTAAACGGTTGCTACATATTCGTCGCTAAACTGTTACTAAAGTAATCATTGCTAAACAGTCACTAGATGTTGGTCGCTAAACCGTTACTAAAAAGTCATCACTAAAGTTGCTCGTCACCAAATCGTCATTAAAATAGTACCTAGCCAACCCGTCGCTAATCTTT
Organism: Ehretia macrophylla; assembly: GCA_037974665.1. Lineage (NCBI taxonomy): Eukaryota > Viridiplantae > Streptophyta > Magnoliopsida > Boraginales > Ehretiaceae > Ehretia > Ehretia macrophylla. The sequence goes on from CM075773.1 coordinate 72,129,991, forward strand.
TTTTTGTTAATTTTTTTAAAAAAAATTAATAAAATTTTTAGAAATATTAAAATTACTATATAGTTTAAAAAATCAATAAAGTAATATAAGAATTATATAAATATTAAATATTCATAATTAAAATTGAAATAACAATTACAAAATATTTAAAAAATTTAAAAGTTTACAAAAAATTTTAAAATTTTTAAAAACAAATTATTCACTAGTGTGGTTGATCTGATTGAGTCCCATCATGAGGCGAATGAGAAGGTAGAGGCGAGAACATTTGAGTGAGCAAAGCAATATATTGTTGAAGTTGACGGATCTATTCGTTCTGCAGTTGGATCGCGACACTTTAATATTGGATAAGTTGGCATTGCCCCGTCACCTGCTCCTGCAAGTTTGACTTTGTTCGGAATGTCCTACTCTGTGATCTACCATCTGGATGGTAGGACTATGTGTGCAAACACTACTGAAGCTTTAGAGCTATTGGCGTGATGATCTATTGGCTTTGCCGTTGAATTTGCCTTCGATGCCTACGTGGCTTGCTGGACCATTTTGTTATACGTAGTCTGCAATTAAAAAAGTATTTATAAGATTGTTTCTCTATGACATAATTAATAATACTTCACATAAAATTATATACCATTGCATGTTCAGCCCAGGGGTCAGAGTAAGGACCTTCAGATCTTTTGATGAGCTTTCTCGAACACATTCACAACTGTAACATGTTCCTCACGTTCTTCTTCCTTCAATTGACATTCACTAATTAAACATACAATTCGTAAATTATTATATATAAATTGTGAAAAAAATATTTAATACAATAATTTTAAGTTTAAAACATACCACTCTTCTACTAGCCTCGTGATATAAAATAAGTCCTAAATAATACAGGGATGACCTACTCCTTTTGTTGGCTGAGTTTGTTGTGACATGGCCTTACATTTTTTCGTACCCTAATGCTTACACGATGGTGCCCATCTGTCCATTTTGGCTTCTTACTTTGCAAGCGACCCTTGTTGAAGAGGTCCTGTATTCGAGTACATATTTTTTGGTTGAATAAGCATTGAATTGCGGGTTCATCGTAGGGCCACCACTTCCACACTAGATGTAGGAAAATATTAAGTAATTAGTAGTTCAACATATATAACACAATGATGTAACCTAACTCAAATATACATTGAGATGTACTTTATATGTGAAAAGCAGCGAGCCATCTCTCATTGACCTCAGCCGAGACTTATGACAGTGACAGCTAAGGCTCAGTATACCCAGCAGATAGTACATTAGTAATCTCTCTAGTGGCTCCGAACGATATCCATCTACAATTGATAAAAGAAATAATTTATTCAAGTGTATTGAAAAAAATATTAATGTATTATATAAAATTATATTAATTATACCTACCCATTCCCATCAATGGTCAGATGTATCCGCCGATCAACCTGCCACACGATATAGGACTATAGAGACGAAAATCCATAATACTGCCAATCCTTTGGTCCCGTAGCCCATCGCTCAACAGCCCTAGATGACTCGGGTCGATCAGTAGAAGGCGGAGGGTCAGACCTAGGAGTGCCACCAATGTCAACCTATAAATGCTCTAAGTGTTGTTGTAATCTCGACGAGAAAGTAGAAGCAGGAGACCAATCATATGGGAGTCAGGGAACGTGAGACATCCCTTGCCTTGGTGCAACTTCCTGTCAAGTGCCCGCCAAGAAAGTTATATGAGGCTTATCCTATGGGGTAAGGGATCTTGAGGTATCCCTGACTTGGTGCAACAGAAGTTGATATGGAGCAATGGCCAATAGATGATTGTCCTCCTATGGATGTGCTAGATGGACATCCACCACCACATGCTAATGACCTACGAGGCATATATCGTCTAGGCCCCTCTCGATCTCGACCTCTACTTGATGACATGACTGTGTTTGACAAAAGTCAAATATCCTATTTAATACACACACACACACACATATATATATATATATATATATATATATATATATATATATATATATATATATATATATATGTATGTTTATATGTATGGATATATGTAATTTGGATACATTTATTAAATATTACATATGTACATTGTGATACCCCAAACCCGACACGTATTTAATGACATTTAGTTATATTTAATTAAGTGTTTAATTCAGTTAAGTTATTCATTTTTGCACTATTTTCATTTTTTTTTAACTATTCAAATAATACTTACATTAATTATTTAAAAGGAATATTAACTACCTTATTATTTTTAATACTCGGTTTTATTTTTTTACACTTAATTACTTTATTTTTAACTAAATGGAAAAGTAGCTCTGAGCTCGGAATGAATTTTAAACTAATTTTGCTTTTCAAAAAATTATATTTTCTATAATTACTTGTCATTTTAATAGTAATCGTTCATCACTCGTTCGTTTGTAGCGTATCGAAAACGAGAGTTATTGAATTGTTTTGACTCCTCGGTGAATAGTATTTTCAGCTTTTCATTAACTTTCACATGATCCATTTAGCAATTACTTGAACCATTTAGCTTGAATTAATTGACCCAAATTAGCTTGGACTTTTGACCCTTTGACCTTTGACTTTTTAGTCTTCTTATAAGCCAAAATAAATATAAAAAAAACAACAAAAACACACAAAAAATGGGCATGAACCCGTGAGCAAGATGGAAAAGAAAAAAGAAATTCTTCTTCAATCTTCAACGATTGACCTTTGAGCTTGCACTAGAAGTTGTTTTACCAGTCTACGAGCTTTCTTCAACCTTCAACCGCGTAGAATTGTGAGGGATTCATGCCATTTGTGCATTTTTTATTAAGTTTTAAATTTTGATAAATTTCTTAGATTTGTTATAAATTGTGTTTAAATGTCTATTGTTGCTTGAATTAGGTTCTATAATAATCTTAGAGCATTGCTTGATAGTTATATATAGATTTTTGTAGCTAGAAATGTAAATTAAAATCGGGAAAGAACATGAATAGTAAAACTAAATAGTAAAACCTAGCTTTTTCGGATTTTCGATCCAAATTGTGTTTTCTTGATTTAGTTAGGTGCCTTTAGTGCTAGAAAGATTAAATATGCAATAAAAACGGATTACCATTTGTTAAAATTGAGAATTAGGCATGAAACGTAAAGGGGTCTTTTGACCAAGTGTTGATAGTGCTCGTTCTGAGTTGGGGGTTTGGCTTGAGAGTGCAGGGAAGCATATTTGGCATTGTTGTGGTGTTGATTTTGTGACCGATTAACATAGTTGTAGTTCCAATGCATTAGGTGGACTTTCGGGCTTCGGTTGGGAAAGTTAAACGTGACTTGTAGTGCCTAAGTGAGGGTAGTGAAGACGGTTTCCCAACTCCGTAGCTCGTTTGCTTGTAAATGCCTTGAGAAGTTGGAGTTTGAATACTATACTTTGTTAATTTTGTATATTGAATTGGTATTGCTTGTTTAGTTAATGTTCTTATTATTATTATTGATTTTAAATGCTTGAATGTCAATTATTGCTACTAATATGCACTTTGGTGCCTCGCTGGATTATCGTTATGTTTCTTATATTCAATTGCATAGTGTCAGGTGCATGAGTGATGGGCCTCTTTGGGCAGTCTCGGTCTGCCAGGGTTGGGTTGCTCTAGCTCCGTCACCTATTCCCATTCTTGCTAGGGATGCCACCCTGGGAGATTTCGGTCGTAGATGTGTCGAGCTACGTTCGTAGTACGCCCAATTGAAGTTAGAAGGTAGATGCACACTTATTGTCATCATTGTCAACATCAAGCTCGAGATTGATGTATTGCTCGTGCATTGGTATATAGCTCGTGTGAGCGAACCATAGCCTTCAAAGTGTGGTATAGCTTTGATGGTTATGTTATTGCTTATATTGATTGATTTTATTATTGTCTCGTACTTATATAGATTGCTTTCTTATTTGAAGATATTACTTAATTGTCTTATTTGTATTGCACGATCTTCTTCTATCTCTACCCCGATATTTGTTTCCTCCCTCGCTGAGCATAATGTATGCTCACCCCTTTCACCACCATCTTTCAGGTTGCCGTGAAAGAAGAAGAAGTTTGTGTTTACTTGGTTAGCTCGTTGCTTGAAAAAGATGCTTGAGTGTTATGTTGATTGAATTGTAAAGTGATGTAAAGATGTATATTTTGATGACTTGTATGTATTCTTTGAATAAAGGAAATGTAATTTAAGTTTAACTAGGTCATTAGAGTGGTATGATAACCTAGTTTATGTAATAGGTTGGTAGGGTTTAAATTCAATACATGTTTGTGCTTGTCCAAAAGGAAAAGAGTTATGATAGCCTTTGAATTTGGAAATAGAATTGTATAATTGTTTGTGGACTTTTGTTGAGAACTAAGGCACGAATGGCCTTGAGGAGTTGTTGAATGTTTGGACACGGTACTGGTCCACTTATATTTTGTTTGCAGGTTTTGTTTTTCCTAGAAACAGGGGAGACTCCGTCCGTTTTCCTTAAAATCTGTGTCCGGGTTTGGAATCTGGTTAGAATTCCCGATCTCGTGAGGGATCGAGGCGTTACAAGTGGTATCAGAGCTTAGTTAGCTCTCAGCCGGGACAGGGTCCTCGGTCTGTTAGGTAGTAACCCTTGAATGTGTGCTTGTTAAGTGAAGTGAAGTGGCAAGTCATGAATCGAATTGACCTTGTAAATTGAAGTGACCTCGTGAATTGTTATTTGCTGGAATTATTGCTTGCAATGTGTGTACTTGAATGTCTTGAATTGGTTGTGTTGTGATTTGAATTGGTTATGTTGTGATTCGTACTTGAATGACTTTGTTGATTAAATTGTTTTATAAACTCTTTTATAAACATGTTTGCATAATAGTTTAAAGCATAAATGTATATATAAGTGATATCTTCGCATTCAAGTATGGCCTATTGAAATGGTAAGAAAGCCTTCTTCCTCCTCTTGAAGAAAGATGATTAGTAGCAGACCTCCAAGTTATATGTATTAACAGGAATAAGAAGCATTTGGTTAACCCTTAATTTGGGGAGTTTGTGGTTATAGTTGAAGCTCGGTTATTGGAGTTCTTCTGAGGCATTCTTAGGTGCTCATTAGTTTTTAAAGGGGTGGCTTTCCTTAGAATTATTATATGGTGATACAATAGGGATTCTTATCGGACTTACAACATGGTATTATTTATGGTATGTGTAATTCGGTCTTTATTAGTATTTTACCGGCATTCCTGATTGGAAATCTTTAATGGTATTTTCTGGAATTCATATTAGGCAATCTTCTAGTACTTTCTTATTTGCACACCTCAGTAAGTTCGTATTTGGGGTTCTCACTTAGCTTTTCCGTCCAGCCGGGAATCAATATTTAGTATTCAACTTGACTATCTTATTGGATGCACAGTATTTTCTTGGCATTCTCATTGGCAATTTACTCAGTATTCGATAGCGGTACTAACTTCGGGATCTGCTTGGCTATTCTAATTGGTGTTCATCGAAGGATATATATATATATATATATATATATATATATATATATATATATATATATATAATATCGGTGTACATGCTGGGATTCTTATTCGGGTACCTCAAGAGCTATTATTGGACGCTTCTCTGGAACTTTTGTAGTAGGTTTGACTGGATTTCTTGTTTGGAATCTTCCTGAAGATATACTTAAGTTCTCGTTCCACACACACATAGGATTCTTATTCAGATTTCTAGATGGGATTTTCATTTGAGCCTTTATTTGGTCTTATTACTTGAGATTCCCATTTAGGTTTTCCTTCGGGTGATCTTATTCAGTGTCTTGCTCAACAATCGACGAAGGGTACTCAAAATTGGATTTTAGATGTTGTAGAGTTCTCATATGAAGAAGAATTGCGATGACGCAATTGTTTTAAGGGAGGAAGGATGTGATACCCCGAACCCGGCACGTATTTAATGGCATTTAATTGCATTTAATTAAGTGTTTAATTTAGTTAAGTTATTCATTTTTACACTATTTTTATATTTCTTTTTGAAAGTATTCAAATAATACTTACATTAATTATTTAAAAGGAATATTAACTGCCTTATTATTTTTAATACTCAGTTTTATTTTCTTGCACTTAATTACTTTGTTTCCAACTAAATGGAAAAGTATCTCTGAGTTCGGTGTGAATTTTAAACTAATTTACTTTTTTAAAAATTATATTTTTCTATCATTACTTGTCATTTTAATAGCAATCGTTCATCGCTCATTCGTTTGTAGCATATCGGAAACGAGAGTTTTTGAATTGTTTTGAGTCCTCAGTGAATAATGTTTTCAGTTTTTCATAAAAGTTTCACATGATCCATTTAGCAATTACTTGAACCATTTAGCTTGAATTACTTGACCTAAATTAGCTTGGACTTTTGACCCTTTGACCTTTGACTTTTTAGTCTTCTTATAAGCCAAAATAAATAAATAAATAAAACAACAAAACCACACAAAAAATGGGTATGAACAAGTGAGCAAGAAAGAAAAGAAAAAAAAAATCCTTCTTCAATCTACAAGGCTTGATCTTTGAGCTTCCACTAGAAGTTCTTTTAGTAGTCTACGAGCTTTCTTCAACCTTCAACCGCGTAGAATTGTGAGGGATTCATGCTACTTGTGCATTTTTTATTAAGTTTTAAATTTTGATAAATTTCTTAGATTTGTTATAAATAATGTTTAAATGCCTATTGTTGCTTCAATTATGTTCTATAATGATCGTAGAGCATTGCTTGATAGTTATTTATAGGTTTTTGTGGCTAGAAATGCAAATTAAAATCGGGGAAGAACATGAATAGTAAAATTGAATAGTAAAACCTAGCTTTTTCGGATTTTCGATCCGAATTGTGTTTTCTTGATTTAGTTAGGTGCCTGTAGTGCTAGAAAGATTAAATATGTAATAAAAACGGATTACCCTTTGTTAAAATTGAGAATTAGGCATTGAAACGTAAAGGGGCCGTTTGACCAAGTGTTGATTGTGCTCGTTCTGAGTTAGGGGTTTGGCTTGAGAGTGCGGGGAAACACATTTGGTGTTGTTGTGGCGTTGATTGACTAGCCGGTTAGCATAGCTGTAGTTTAAACGCATTAGGTGGACTTTCGGGCTTCAGTTGGGAAAGTGAGATTTCGTGCCATAAAAACGTGCCTTGTGGTGCCTAAGTGAGGGTAGTAAAGACGATTTCCCAACTCCGTAGCTCGTTTTCTTGTAAATGCCTTGAGAAGTTGGAGCTTAAATAGTATACTTTGTATATTTTGTGTATTGAATTTGTATTGTTTGTTTAGTTAATGTCCTTATTATTATTATTGATTTCAAATGCTTGAATGTCAATTATTGATATTAATCTACACTTTAGTGCCTCGCTCGATTATCGTTATGTTTCTCGTATTGCATTGCACAGTGTCGGCGCATGAGTGATGGGCCTCTCTGGGCGATTCGGGTTGCCAGGGTTGGGTTGCTCTAGCTCCATGACCTATTTCCATTCTCGCTAGGGATGCCGCCTTGGGAGATTTGGGTCGTAGATGTGTCGAGGTACATTCAGAGTATGCCCAGTTGAAGTTAGAAGATGGATGCGCGCTTATTGTCATCATTGTCAACATCAAGCTCGAGATTGATGTATTGCTCGTGGATTGGTATATAGCTCGTGTAAGCGAACCATAGCCTTCAAAGTGTGGTATAGCTTTGATGGTCATGTTATTGCTTATATTGATTGATTTTATTATTGTCTCGTACTTATATTGATTGTTTTCTTATTTGAACATATTGCTTAATTGTCTTATTTATATTGCACGATCTTCTTCTGTCTCTACCCCGGTATTTGCTTCCTCCCTCGCTGAGCATAGTGTATGCTCACCCCTTTCACCATCATCTTTCATGTTGTTGTGAAAGAAGTAGAAATTCGTGTTTGCTTGGTTAGCTCGTTGCTTGAAAGAGACGCTTGAGTGTTATGTTGATTGAATTGTAAAATGACGTAAAGATGTATATTTTGATGATTTGTTTGTATTCTTTGAATAAAAGAAATGTAATTTAAGTTTAACTAGGTCATTAGAGTAGTATGATAACCTAGTTTATGTAATAGGTTGGTAGGGTTTAAATTCAATGCATGTTCGTGCTTGTCCAAAAGGAAAAGATTTAGGATAGCCTTTGAATTTGGAAATAGAATTGTATAATAGTTTGTGGACTTTTGTTGAGAACCAAGGCCCAGATGGCCTTTAGGAGTTGTTGAATGTTTGGACACGGTACTGGTCCATTTATATTTTGTTTGCAGGTTTTGTTTTGCCTAAAAACAGGGGAGACTCCGTCAGTTTTCCCTAAAATCTGTGTTCGGGTTTGGAATCGGGTTGAGATTAGCTTGGTTAATAGAATTCCCGATCTCGCGAGGAATCGAGGCGTTACAAGTGGTATCAGAGCTTAGTTAGCTCTAAGCCGGGACAGGGTCCTTGGTCTATTAGGTAGTAACCCTTGAATGTGTGCTTGTTAAGTGTGTCTTGAAACTGTATGCCTGTATGTGAGATTGTGTGTCTTGACTTGAATGTGTGCACCTATGTGATATAGTTATGTGTTATGTGCTAAATGGGTGTTAAGTGAAGTGAAGCGGCAAGTCGTGAATCGAATTAACCTCGTAAATTGAAGTGACCTCGTGAATTCTTATTTGTTGGAATTATTGCTTGTAATGTGTGTATTTGAATGTCTTGAATTGTTTGTGTTTTGATTTGAATTGGTTAGATTGTGATTCGTACTTGAATGACTTTGTTGATAAAATTGTTTTATAAACTCTTTTATAAACATGTTTGCATAATAGTTTAAAGCATAAATGTATATATAAGTGATATCCTGGCATTCTTGCATAGCCCATTGAAATGGTAAGAAAGCCTTCTTCCTCCCCTTGAAGAGAGATGATTAGTAGTAGGCCTCCAAGTTCTATGTATTAACGGGAATGAGAAGCATTTGGTTAACCCTTTATTTGGGGAGTTTGTGGTTATAGTTGAAGCTCGGTTATTGGAGTTCTTTTGAGGCATTCTTAGGTGCTCATCAGTTTTTATTTTATGGTGATACAATAGGGATTCTTATCAGACTTACTACATGGTATTATCTATGGTATATGTAATTCGGTCTTTATTAGTATTTTACCGGCATTCCTGATTGGAAATATGTAATGGTATTTTCTGGAATTCATATTAGGCAATCTTCTAGTACTTTCTTATTTGCACACCTCAGTAAGTCCATATTTGGGGTTCTCACTTAGCTTTTCCTTCCAGTCGGGAATCTATATTTAGTATTCAACTTGACTATCTTATTGGATGCACGGTATTTACTTGGCATTCTCATTGGCATTTTACTCAGTATTCGATAGTGGCACTAACTTCGGGATCTGCTTGGCTATTCCAATTGGTGTTCACCAAAGGACTTTTGATAAGTATATATATATATATATATATGTATACATGCTTGGATTCTTATTTGGGTACCTGTGGAGCTATTATTGGAACGCTTCTCTGGAACTTTTATAGTAGGTTGACTGGATTTATTGTTTGGAGTCTTCCTGAAGATATACTTAAGTTCTCGTTCCATACACACATAGGATTCTTATTCGGATTTCTAGATGGGATTTTCAATTGAGCCTTTATTTGGTCTTATTACTTGAGATTCCTATTTAGGTTTTCCTTCGGGCGTTCTTATTCAGTGTATTGCTCAACAATCGATGAAGGGTACTCAGAATTGGATTTTAGATGTTGTAGAGTTCTCATATGAAGAAGAATTGCGATGACGCAATTGTTTTAAGGGGGGAAGAATGTGATACCCCGAACCCGTCACATATTTAATGACATTTAATTGCATTTAGTTAAGTGTTTAATTTAGTTAAGTTATTCATTTTTGCACTATTTTCATATTTCTTTTTGAAAGGATTCAAATAATACTTACATTAATTGTTTAAAAGGAATATTAACTACCTTATTATTTTTAATACTCGGTTTTATTTTCTTGCACTTAATTACTTTATTTTCAACTAAATGGAAAAGTAGCTCTGAGCCCAGAGTGAATTTTAAACTAATTTATTTTTCAAAAAATTATATTTTTCTATCATTACTTGTCATTTTAATAGTAATCGTTCATCGCTCGTTCGTTTGTAGCGTATCGGAAACGAGTGTTATTAAATTGTTTTGAGTCCCCAGTGAATAATATTTTCGGTTTTTCATAAAAGTTTCACATGATCCATTTAGCAATTACTTGAATCATTTTGCTTGAATTACTTGACCCAAATTAGCTTGGACTTTTGACCCTTTGACCTTTGACTTTTTAGTCTTCTTGTAAGCCAAAATAAATATAAAAAAATAACAAAAACACACAAAAAATGTGTATGAACAAGTGAGCAAGAAAGAAAAGAAAAAAAAATTGTTCTTCAATCTTCAAGGCTTGATCTTTGAGCTTGCACTAGAAGTTGTTTTAGCAGTTTATGAGCTTTCTTCAACCTTCAACTGCGTAGAATTATGAGGGATTCATCCTATTTGTGCATTTTTTATTAAGTTTTAAATTTTGATAAATTTCTTAGATTTGTTATAAATTGTGTTTAAATGTCTATTGTTGCTTGAATTATGTTCTATAATGATCGTAGAGCATTGCTTGATAGTTATTTATAGATTTTTAAGGCTAGAAATACGAATTAAAATCGAGGAAGAACATGAATAGTAAAATTGAATAATAAAATCTAGCTTTTTCGGATTTTCAATCCATATTGTGTTTTCTTGATTTAGTTAGGTGCCCTTAGTGCTAGAAAGATTAAATATGCAATAAAAAAGGAATTACCCTTTGTTAAAATTGAGGATTAGGCATTGAACGTAAAGGGACCGTTTGACCAAGTGTTGACTATGCTCGTTTTGAGTTGGGGGTTTGGCTTGGGAGTGCGAGGAAGCACTTTTGGCGTTGTTGTGGCGTTGATTGAGTGACAAGTTAGCATAGTTGTGGTTCAAACGCATTAGGTGGATTTTCGGGCTTCGGTTAGGAAACTGAGATTTTATACCATAGAAACATGCCTTGTAGTGCCTGAATGAGGGTAGTAAAGATGGTTTCCCAACTCCGTAGCTCGTTTGCTTGTAAATGCCTTGAGAAGTTAGAGCTTGAATATATACTTTATGAATTTTGTGTATTGAATTGGTATTGCTTGTTTAGTTAATGTTCTTATTATTATTATTGATTTTAAATGCTTGAATGTCAATTATTGCTACTAATCTGCACTTTGATGCCTCGCTCGATTATCTTTATATTTCTCGTATTGCAATGCATGGTGTCAGGCGCGTGAGTGATGGGCCTCTCTGGGCGGTCTCGGGCTGCTAGGGTTGGGTTGCTCTAGCTCCGTGATCTATTTCCATTCTTGTTAGGGATGCCGCCCTAAGAGATTTAGGTCGTAGATGTGTCATGGTTCGTTCGGAGTATGTCCAGTTGAAGTTAGAAGGTGGATGTGCGCTTATTGTCATCGTTGCCAACATCAAGCTCGAGATTGATGTATTATTCGTGGATTGGTATATAGCTCGTGTAAGCGAACCATAGCCTTCAAAATGTGGTATAGCTTTGATGGTTATGTTATTGCTTATATTGATTGATTTTATTATTGTCTCGTACTTATATTGATTGCTTTCTTATTTGAACATATTGCTTAATTGTCTTATTTGTATTGCACGATCTTCTTCTGTCTCCACCCCGATATTTGTTTCCTCCCTCGCTGAGCATAGTGTATGCTCACGCCTTTCACCACCATCTTTCAGGTTGCCGTGAAAGAAGAAGAAGTTTGTGTTTACTTGGTTAGCTCATTGCTTGAAAGAAAAGAAATGCTTGAGTGTTATGTTGATTGAATTGTAAAATGATGTAAAGATGTATATTTTGATGATTTTTATGTATTCTTTGAATAAAGGAAATGTAATTTAAGCTTAACTAGGCCATTAGAGTGGTATGATAACCTAGTTTATGTAATAGGTTGGTAGGGTTTAAATTCAATGCATGTTCGTGCTTGTCCAAAAGGAAAAGAGTTAGGATAGCCCTTGAATTTGGAAATAGAATTGTATAATTGCTTGTGGACTTTTGTTGTGAGAACCAAGGCCCGGATGGCCTCGAGGAGTTGTTGAATGTTTGGACACGGTACTGGTCCATTTATATTTTGTTTGCAGGTTTTGTTTTGCCTAGAAACAGGAGAGACTCCGTCCTCTTTTCCTAAAATCTGTGCCCAGGTTTGGAATCGGGTTGAGATTAACTTGATTAATAGAATTCTTGATCTCGTAAGGGATCGGGGCGTTACATACATCCTCTGAAAAACAAAATGACATATAACATAAGTAGAAAACCAAATGACACAAGACTTGGAGTGACACCCTGGACCTAGCATGTACTGACTAGTGCCATTTGCATATGCTTATGTGTTTACCTTAAATGTTTGCATATAATTATGTGGTTATTTTAATTGAATTCATTCATTTATTTATATTATTTTCACATTTCCTGAAAAATGTGCAAACTGTGTTTAAATAATTTATAGGAAATAATTATCTTAGTATTATTTGTATTTGAAATTATTCTTAGCATTTAATTATTAGTTTTCATTATTTTCATTAATTGAACAGTAGCTCCGAGCTCGGAGTAATTTTTAAACAATTTTATTTATTTTTTCGGATTACATATTTGACTTACTTATATAATTTCATGACTCTGTTCATCGAATTACGTGCATAATGGCTTTGCATATAGCATTTGGAGAGTAATTAGTGGTCCTGAATGAATTATGTGCTATTAGGAATAGTGAATTTTGTAGAGACTTTTTATTAGGGCTTTTAAATTTCCTAGCTATCTTTGGGCTTGTTTACCATCTAAATTAAATTTTCTTAGGCCCAATTACCATGCCCAACCCATAAACCATTAGCTTAGCATTATATATAACAAATAAAAGACCAAAAATTGCATGGAAAAAAAGCACAAAATGGGGAAAGGGGCAAAGAGAAAACAGGAAAAAGAAATAGGCTAGGGCTTGTGGTTTTGATCCATTTTGAGCAATTTTGGGCAGAATTGAAGTGTTCTCTTGCCATTTTTCACCATTTCTAGCTTGCTCAAGGTGAGGAAATCATTTATTTGCGCATTTTATTTGAATTCTAGTTGTAGTAAATTTTTGATAATATTGTTAAATGATGATCTAAAGCTTATAATGCATGATATGTTAGCTAAAGACCTTGTAAAGTAGACTTTTAAGCTTTGTATACTTGTTTAGCTAGATATTTGTATGAGGTTGCAATGTAGAACATGAATAGCAATATTGCTTAAAGAATCATGTTTGAGTGCAATGTGTTTGATCTAATACTTAATGGAAGTTAGATGGATGTTTATATAGTTAGATAAGATTCTAAAATGGCTAGAACATGATCAAAACTTAAAGTGAGTGTGTATGTGAAATGTAGGCCGTGTGTGTGTTGGGTTCGGCACATTGGGTTTGTTGCCATGGCAGTCCATTGTCGTGGACTTCTTGTCCCTTCCCCGTGTCCCGAGTATGCTAAAAATGTTATATGTAACGTTAAGTGTAGATGAAGTGTTTTAAATGTTTTAGCTTCACAATCAAGTATGGTTAAAGTATTTAGTGAATTTTGATGTAAAAGAACCCCGAGCATGCTAATGAACATTTAATCAAGTCTAGTTGCCATTTGTGATGTTAATGGATATCTTCAAAGCTTGCCTTTTGGCTTAAGTGTAAAACTAGTTGCTATTTTTTATGAATGTAATTATGATCTATCGTTTACTATTGTACGACATGGGTTTCCATGACCTATCCCCTATATGGGTATTGTTTATCGTTTTATGTGTAACTCTCGCTTGGGCTCTATGTCCTTGGAGAGTTACTTATTATCATGTTTCTTTTATATGTATTTGCTAAGCGTTGTCATATTTTAATGTTTCCAAGTATATCAGGTGGCATCCTCGTGTTTATTAGCGGTTAATGTTATAGTGTTTCCAGCTTATCATGTAAATGTTATATTCTCGAGTTCTTATAGGTGTTATATTCTTGCATATTTCTACATGCTTAGTTAATGCTTATGTTAAATGTCTTATATGCATTGCACGAAAACGAATTTCGAAAAGCTCCCCATTTATTCCCTCCCTCACTGAGCATAAGTGTATGCTCACCCTTTTTATTAACAATTTTACAGGCAATACAGAGATTATTTCCAAGAAGTAGAAGAACAAATTGTGGACTACTTTGATTGCTCGTAGCTGAAGTTGAATGTCTTACGTGATTCCATATTCTTGTATTTCAAATTGTGGTTAGGTAGCCTTGTTTGTATTCAATGTATTTAGGGGTTACTTGTGACGCCCGAGCTTTTTGCCTTGCATTAACTTACTGTTGTACCCATTATTTGTGCATTTTCTTCTGTGCTTTCTTAACTGTCTTCTTTAGCCACTATTCACTTCATTTTCAAACTGCATTATATTAGTGAATTAGCAATTTTATTAAATCATATTAATTGTTAAAAGAATGGGAAAAATGTGCCTTTGTGCGATTAGCGTTTAGAACCCTCGTCTAGAAAATGTTTTAGTAAACTAGGAATAGTGTTACGTAACATAACTTAGTAATTTAATTAGCTAGCCTACACTTTTCACCTTAAGCTCGTTTTAAAGTTAACAACGCTCATTTTAGAAGTCCACTTAAGCACCCAATTGAACCCCACCCAATATATACTCAACACATAACATTTAAGCTCATAAAACACACAAAAAAAGAAAGCAAAGGCTGAAATTAATGTGCAGAACCCGACAGTCCTCTCTTGTACTTGGGAGATTTTTGTTTCATCAATTCTTCATTTCAAGCCAAGCCAAGTTAGAAGCACATAGTTTAGGGTGTTTGCAAGTCTCTCGAGACCTCTTGCGCGCATTGGTAAGGGATTTCATGACTTTTTGTGCATTTTAAAATTGTTGCTATTTTCTTGATTTGTTAGAAATGTGTTCCAATGCTATTGTAATGCTTACCTATGCTATTATACCTTGTCTATAAGTGCTAGAGAACACATTTAAGCCATTGGTGTGCATTTTTTACGGTTAGAATCGTTATTTTGATTTATGAGGTGAATAGTGATGAAATTCTAGGGTTTTGTGTAATTGTGCGTATTAGCTTGATTCAATGCTTCTAATAGATGCCTTAGGTGCTAATGAGGGTAGTCTAATAGCCCCGTGCATTTGAATTGCTCCAAATTTGCATAGAACGTGAATTAGCCGACTTTAACAAAGGGATATCGGGGTTAAAGCAAATCCGGGTGGATTCGGGCTTCACTTCTAGTGTTCTTAGGCTACCTAGGTGCTATAGAACCTTTACTAACTCTTGTTTGAAGCCCGGTTAAGGTAGGTGTAATTCAAAGCTATAAGAGGAAAATTGGGGCTTTCGGGGTAATTGTGGATAATTGAATGAATTTGTGGGTTGTAAGGGTACCTTAAGGGCTAATTAGAAGATTGGTATAGCTTCCCCTCGAATTGGCATCCTTAATATGAGTTTGGAAGAAAAAAGGACAGAATTACAAAGGGGTCCAAGGGTAAATTCGACTGTCACTTGCATCTAAGTCCTTGACATGTCTCCATATGTGTTTAAATACGGTTTCAAGTTGTTTTGAAGCTTTTAGTATAGTTCTATGTGTACCTTGGATATTTCTCTTTGTAAACCTCTTAATTGCTTGTATTGAACTACTTCTAATCTATCTGTTTCGAGGTCAACCTACTTTGTTGATCCTCCAACGTGTTATTGCTTATATTGTTATCGATATCATGCCATTGTTAAGTGCATTGCATAGTGGTTGCGCAACCATAGTGTCAGGGGCAGATGTGTTGAATATCGGTTGGGCAGCAAAGGGCTTGCCGGTGGATATTCAAACTTCGTGCCTTAGTCCCTTATTCGCCTGGTCCGGAGATTGCCAGGGGATATTGGGTCATAGGATTATCGGGGTACATCCGGAATACACCCACTGGAGTGTTTGGGGTTATGCCGGCTTATCGTGATCGTGGTTCATGGATCGTGAATGAAGACCAAGTGAAGATTGAAGAATAAGGGTTATGTGAATGTATCCTTTTTAATGTGTGGTATTCAATCTTTTGTCCTTCTTAAATGGTTTTCAGTGTTATTAATGCTTAATTATATTATTTGTTGCATTGCACGCCCTGGGAGACCTTATCTCTCACTGGGCAACAGTGTTGCTCATACCTCGATATCATGTTTCAGGAAGTGTTGAGGGTGATCCCCAGCTAGTTGAGGTAGTAGTGGAAGAAGAAGAAGTGCAGGCTGAGCCTTTGCCCTAGTAGTTGTGTGTTTGTTGTCTAAGGTGGATGTGCTTTCTTGTTGCTTTATGACGTACTTGTATTATTATACTGTGATCTATTTTGTGGCATTAGGGCTATGTATATGCTTTGTAGTTGCAAGTTAAAGATAGTTGGTTGTAGTAAGTGTAGTAAGTCAATGGCTTGTAATAACTTTTAATTTCTTCTTTTAGTTCTTGCATGCTTGAGGTGTATGTTTAGAGGTATATGTGATTTCAACTTCTAAGATTGCTCTAATGTTGTCATAGAATGGCATGTTAAAAAGGTTTAATGAAAAGTTAAGTTGGGTACATGCTTGTGTGGTTCGGAGTTGTTGTATATTTCAAGGCTCAAATGACCTGGAACTTTTAAACTTTAATTATAAAAGTTTATCTTAATATATTGTGGCTATTTTGAGAGTTTACAGGTTTCCAAAATGTCCGTGGTACAGAGGAGACTCTGTCCGTTTATCTGGTCCAGACTTAACCATTAGCGTGGAATTGGGTCGGGGCGTTACATTTTAGGTGGTATCAAAGCTATAGATTGTATGAAGCTGGGTTAAATTTCTCAGTCTGTGGGTAGGGGTCTGCCATGTGATTTTGTGATGGTATGAAACTGTAGTTCTTTAATTTGCCTAAGTGAAATTTGAATTGGGAATGAACGTGCTAGTATGACAATGGACTGCGAAAGGTCTCTAAGAGTTAATGTTTGAAAGTGAAAAGTCTAGAATGTCAAGCATGCTTAAGTGACTATGAATCTCTTGTATGTGAACATTCTTCTAATGTAATATGTGACTTATATGGATTTATTTGAACTTCTTCCTATGTGTTTTACCTACAATTTATGTACATGCCTATTATAATACTTTGCATTCTAGCTATTTGAGATGAGGAGAAGGGGCAGACCGGGGAGAGAGCCGGAAGAAGCTCCTAGGCAGGGTGTACCGGGAGAGGGTGAAGGTGTAGCACATAATGTACCACCACATGGACCAGAACCCAGCACTGCACAGATTTTGGCTACTGCTATGAATACCATTGCCCAGTTCATAACCCAGTAGGGTTAGACAGGGGCTGCCAGGGGTAATCAGGCTGCCAGAGCCGAGGGTAATGGTGCTACTGGAGTTAATTTGTATGACAGATTTTTACATCACGGGACCTATAGCTTCTTTGGGGAACCTGATGATATGAAGGCTGAATTGTGGTTGAGGAAGTTTGAAAGGGTGGCTGCAATTCTTGAGTTCAGTGATGAGAGAAAAATTACTTATGCTACATTTCTTCTGGAGGGTCACGCCGAGGAGTGGTGGCGTACTATTAATGAGAAATGGGAAGCTGAGACGGTTCAACATTCGTGGGCTGACTTCGTTCGAGAGTTCCGAGATAAATATATATCAGTGGTTGCCCGTGAAAGACGTTAGGCAGAGTTCATAGCTTTGAAACAGGGAAATATGAAAGTAGATCAATATGAGGCTGCTTTTACTAGGCTTTCCCGTTATGTGCCAGCTTTGGTACAACCAGAGGACATGAAGATGTAGCGATTCATTATGGGAATGAGGAATGATATTATGCTTAATCTGTCTGCGAATAATTACCCTAACTAAGCTGCAGTGGTCAAAGCCGCCTCGAGGTATGAAAACTGCAATGCAGACGTGTTGGCAGAGACTAGTCAATCGAGTAAGCATCAGTTCCAGTCTCAGAGTCAAGGGTACCAGAGGCAAACGATTCTAGTGGGGCAGAGTCCACAGCCGAGGCAGACACAGAGTTATACAGGGCTTATTCAGACTCAGTCGCGACCAGCCCAGAGTCAGAGTTAGGGGCAGACCCGACCAGTAGTAGTTCGTTCTCAACAGGGTAGTTCAGCTACCTCTACTTACAGAGCTCCTTTGGGAGGTACTGTTGCAAGACGTCACCAGCAGTGCAGTTAACGCCAGGGTCATACTGAGGAGAATTGTTGGAAGAGATTGGGCCGATGTACCGGATGTGGCAGTGATCAACAAAGGGTTAGAGACTGCCAGAAATTCAAGAATACCAGGGGTCAGACATCTGGTCAAGGCAATCAGACCAGGGGTTCAGTTGCAGCACCAATACCGTGGGGTCAGGCCTGAGTATTTGCCTTTGATGCAGAGGAGCTTCCGGATACGACCACTGTAGTAGAAGGTACTTTTCTTCTTAATGATCAATCAGTTAAAGTTTTAATTGATTTCGGGGCTTCGTGTGATACCCCGAACCTGGCATGTATTCAATAGCATTTAAAGTTCATTTAAATTGCATTTTATTGACCTTTCACCTTCTTTGACCAAACTAGTTAACTTTTCATCTACATTGACCAACTAGGACAATGTGGAAATTTTTGAAATTTTTAATAAAGGGCAAACTTGGGATTAGAAATAAAAAAATGCAATGTTAAGTTAATCAAATTTTGGGTCAACTTTGGAATTAAATCTGAACCAATTGGGGAAGAGTTAGGTAGCAAATTATATATGGTTGGAAAGCTCTATGAGTCTAGTTTCTGAGGCTTCAAACCGTTCGTGAATTGGAATTTTCTAGAAGAAGTTATGGCCGTTTTCGTAAGGTCGCGCATAGCTGTTTTGGTTTAGCGGGTTGACCGAAGCTTTGACCATTTGTCATCTTTTATTTAAGTATGAAATACGAAACAAAAGAGCAAAAAATCAGAAAAATAAAGAGCCATGGCTGAAACCATGGAGGAAAAAGAAAAAAAAACATTTCAACTTCAAATCTTCATTTCATCGCGTGAGCTTGTGCGGGGTAGTTTCCGAGGCATCCAGCGTGGTTTCCCTAGCGTCTAGGAGCGTCTAAGGTGAGGGTTTCATCGTTATTTGCGCATTTGAAATATTTGTATCTAAACTTTGATTTTTAGATTTTATGCGTAGATCGTTAGTTTAATCATTTTAATACTTAAAGAATGTTCCTTGTTAATTGTAGAACATGTATTTATAGCTTTTTAACATTTTCTGCAGTTGAATATCGAATTTGAGATATAAATTGTGTAATGAATAGTAATTTATGAATAGTAAACCCCCGTTTCGATTAAGTTGCTCCGTTACGCGTTATGTTGATGTAGGAAGATGCTAGATATGCTAAAATGCCTAAATGTGTGGTTTAATTGGAATGTGTAATGGAAAAACGGAGAAAAATGACTTAGTGAAAGTCAGGGTCGTTTAGGTCTAGTTTGGAGTTATCTCGTTTTGCGTGTTGGCATTGTTTCGGGAGGCCATGGAAGTACTTTTGGTGCAATTATGACGTTGGTTAGGTGTTTGGTTAGTATAGTTGTAGTTCAAACGAGCAAAGGGGAAAATCGGGACTTTGCATGAATTCTAGGGTAAAGTAGGGTTTCGGGGTCTTTAGACGTGCCTTATGGTGACCTAGGAGGATTGGTGAAGTCGGTTTCCAAAGCTCGTGGTTCGTTTGAAAGTAGTAGCGTTTGAAAGTTGGGGTCATTTTTGGGATTTTGTGTGTTTTCATAATTTAATGCTTTTAGAATGTTTATAATGCTTATAAAATGTTTATAATTCTTATAAAATGTTTATATTGCTTATAGAATGCTTATAATGCCTATAGGATACTTGTTATTGCTTGATAAGGTTAATTGGTGTTGTTCTTGTTACTTGTTGGATTGTAAATGCTTGTTAATGCTTATTACGCTTGTTAGAGTTATTTATTGATTGAAATGTTTATCAATTGTTGATAATGCTTGATATCTTGTTTATCGCTCGTTTATCGCCTTGTATCGAGTATTGCATTGCATAGCGTCCAGCGCGTGAGTGATGGGCCTCTCTGGGTAGCCTTGGGTTGCCAGTGTTGGTTGCTCTAGCTCCGTAGCTATTCTCTCTTCTCGCTTGGGTTGCCTCCTAGGGAGATTTGGGTCGTAGAATTGATGGATACTTCTGGGGTATTCCAAACTGGTGTTATAAGATGGATGTGCGCTTATTGTCATCGTTGTCAACATCAAGCTCGAGATTGATGTATCGCTCGTGAAATGGTACATTGCTCATATGAGTGAACCTTAGTCTTCAGAGTGTGGTATAGCTTTGAATGGTTGTGTTAATGCTTTCAGTAATTGCTTATTGTATTGATTGTTTGTCTTGATTGCTTATTTATCAGTTATATTGCTTAACTGTCTTATTTGCATTGCACGACTTTCTTTCTCTCCAACTCGATATCTGTCTCGCCATCACTGAGTATACGTGTTGTGTATACTCGCTCCTTACCACCATATTTCAGGAAATGTCATGTTAGCTGGAAAGTTCGTGATTTCGTGAAAGTTCGTGCTTGAAGAGTTGTCCTGCATGGCTATGTGACTTGAGTTGTCAAAGTTGTAAAGTTGTATGCTTTTATGTATTGTATGTATTTATTGTTAAAGGAAATGTAATCTAAATTAGCTAAATAGTTGAGGTAAATTGATAAGCTAGTTATGTAATCAGTTAGTATAGCTTAACTTCAATGCATGTTTGTAATGTCCCAAGGAAAAGAATTAGAATGGCATGATAGTTTATTTTATGCAGTAGCTTAGTATGGTTTAATTGTCTAGTTTGAATGTACTTGTCAAAAATGTAAAGAGATAGGTTAGCTTTTAAATTGGAAATGTATGTATATTTGCTTGTGGTTACTTGTTGAGAACAAGGCTCGGTTGGCCTTGAGGTGGTTGAATGTTTGGACATGGTATTGGTCCACTTATATGCTGTCGCAGGTTTGCTTTTTGCCTAAAAAAAGGGAGACTCCGTCCGTTTTCCCTAAAAAAATTTCCCGGGTTTGGATTTGGATTGTGATTAGATTGATAGATAGAACTACCGGTCTCGAGAGGGATCGGGGTGTTACAGGTGGTATCAGAGCTTGTCTAGCTCATAAGCCGGGACAGGGTCCTTGGTCTGGTGGGTAGTGACCCTTGAATGTGTGCTTGTTAAGTGTGTCTTGAAAGTGTATGCTTGTATGTGAGATTATGTGTCTTGATCTGAATGTGTTCTCTTATGTGATATAGTTATGTGTTATGTGTTAATTGTGTGCTAAGTAAAGTGAAGTGTCTAGTTGTGCATTGAATTGACCTATCGAATTGGCATCGTGAATCGAATTGATCTCGTGAATTGTTATTTGCTTGAAGTATTACTTGTAATGTGTGTATAGAATGTCTTGAATTAGCTATGCCGTGATTTGCATTCATTATGTTGTGCTTGACTTGATTGCCGTGCTTGAGTGACCTTGTTGAATAAACTGTTTCGTAAACTTGCTTGCATAATAGTTTAAGGCATGTGTATAACTGTGATATATTGGCTGTCATGCCCCAACTCGACCCCTCTTATAATTAGTCAGGACGCAACGGAATTTCGGCAGTATAACGACAGTAAATAGGATACCGAAGCTCTAAACCAACCTCAATAGAACATCATACATCAACTCCACAAACTATACCACAAACAACTTCTCAATAAAACAACACATACATCATAACCATATTATACAATAAATATTCCTTGTTATACGCCTCCGTTCCAACATAATACATGAACCTTAATATACATTGCCAAAATATTTTGATACCAACCTAGCAACCTAAACAAGACAAAGGAAAGACTAACAAGATAGCATCAACTAATTCATTATCTTCTCAACATCTTTTACGTTATGAACTACAAAGCATATAAAAGTCGATTAAGTTAATATACAAGATAGTAAAACAATACATCATCAAGGATAAGACTCAGGGACATATGACTCATCCACGTAAGGCACATTTTCCACATTCTCCTCTTCAGGAGGCATGTACCCGTAATCCTGCGATAGTACACCTGTATGCATGCAATAATAGAGAGTGAGCCTATATAAAATAAGCCCAGCGAGGATCCGATAGATCTCGAACAAGGTTTACTAAACTCCTTGGAAATAATCCTTTGAGTCAATAAACACACAATAACATTAATAATCATTATAAATGCAATAATAGCAATAACTGTAAACACGCAATAAGGATACGATACATTTGCTGATGAAGCCCCATACACCAATTCTATGCTCAACAACTCTTCCAAACGCAATGACACAATCCTGAGGTACCTTGACCTAGACCCACACCCCATGGCCTCTCCGCCCATGCGAGATAGGGATTAGCCATGATAACTGTGCCCGCAGCCCAGGATGCCTCCCGAGTTGACACAACATTATCAAAGCTCACAACAATGAGACTTAACATAAATAAACCGAGAGATCAGCAACAAAAGTGCCCGATTCCCGTAATCAATAATCAATCCATAATCTGAGAGATCAGCAACAAAAGTGCCCGATTCTCGTAATCAATAATAAATAAATAAACTGGGAGATCAGCAACAAAAGTGCCCGATTCCCATACTCAATAATAAATAAATAAACAGGGAGATCAGCAACAAAAGTGCCCGATTCCCGTAATCAATAATCAATAAATAAACTGGGAGATCAGCAACAAAAGTGCCCGATTCCCATACTCAATAATAAATAAATAAACAGGGAGATCAGCAACAAAAGTGCCCGATTCCCGTAATCAATAATAATCAATATAACATCAATATAACATCAATATTTAATTAAACAACAAACAACTAAGTTAGATGACAAAGTAGGCCATCCAACTTAACATGCATGAAACACGTAATCTAACCCTAGTCTAACCATGAACAACTCACAATGCAATCACTCAAACCACACCCAATCAACTAAGGGCTCAGTCTATCCTTTAAAACAAAAACAACCTAACCTTCAAATCCTCATATCTTACATTTTACTAATCCAAACAACTCCAAATCAGTTTCAAACACTCACCCGTTCAATCAACTACATTAGCCCCCTTGGAAAAAAACCAAAACACATCAAAATCATGACCAATAACCCTAAAACCCTAGTGTATCATGGCTGAAATTTTTGGATTTTGGCACGGACATCACAATCGAAAATTCGGCATTACAACGGCGCTACCACGTAATTATCAAACATTTAGAAATCGACGGCAATCGATTCCGATCAACACAACTCAAAATATTCAACATTTAACAAATTAATCAACTTTAAATACCCGAAAAATAATAAATATGCTACATCCGTTCAAATCTCGTAGTATTGCATATAAATGATCCCTAACATGCATGGAGCAATAATCTAACATCAGATTAACATTCTAACGGTTCAATAATTAATTATACGCAAAAATATAAAAATGATATTTTGAGATCTAGAATTTTTCTCTCACCTTTGATCCGAAGTAAAGCTAGGAATGCGTGCAATAGGTGCCCAACAAGCGAAATCCAGCCCAGTTTGAAAAGATTCGGACTAAAACTAAGTTTTCTAAGGCAAAATTGTTTTGTAAATTAAGTTGAAAAACTCTCAAAAATTCCAAGAAACTCACGGCTGCAATGTATGTGTTTTTGTGGTGTTTGCTTTTTTTTTAGTGTGTGTAGAGATTTTATATGCAAAGTCAACAAAATAGCAAAGTCAAAGTTGATATATTTAGTCTTTTAATTATATTTTCTAGTCTTTTAATTCATTTTATTGACTATATCTTGCTCCACTAATAAATTAACACCTAAATTAATTCTAGACAATATATTTTAGGTGACAAAGAGTTTTATATTAAAATAGTTTTACCCGAGTCGGCCTAAAACTCGATTTTTGCAAAAATCGGTGTAAAAACCCTAATAAATTCCTAAGCTGATTTTAAAATTGTTTTCATCAAACACAGGTCTATTAAAGTCCATGGACAAGGTCTAGAGGGTTAAAAAGACCAGTTTCAAAATTTTAGCGGACGTGTTTCAAAAACACTATTCACTAAAAATCGACGATAAAATTTCTGACTCCGTTTTTTATGAAAATTTCATGAAGGCACATTTACCATGTTCTAAGAATATTGATATCAAAATTATCACATTCTAAGTCATGTAGCACATAGACAAGTCAATTCATGCAAAACGAGAATAAAACACGCAAAGCGAGATAAGGTCAAAAATTTGGAGTTTCACATTCTCCCCTCCTTAAAACAATTGCGTCCTAACAATTCTGCATCGATCCCAAGACAAACTCAGGTGCTGACTCAAACATACTGATTGAAAGACCAATTACTAAATTCCGAATACGAACCAAGAACACCAAGTAGGAACACCAAATAAGATGATCGAATAAAAATCCCCATACAAGAAGCTTAAATAGGAACGCTGAATAAGAACACTGACTAGAATTTCTGAATAAGAATCTCAAATAAATTACCGAAGAAGAACGCCAAACATAGATCCCGTAATAGAGCACCAATCAAGAATACCAATTGAGAACTTCGAACAAGATCACCAAGCGAGAATACCAAATAATAATCCCAATATAAGAACTCCGGATAATACCGTATCAGAATTCCACATAAGAATACCGCATAGAAAATACCATAGAAGATGTCCAAAGAAGTATGCTGAATAAGAATCTCCATACAGAAATCTCGAGGAAGAATGCTGTATAAAATCACCAAATAAGAATCTCAATAATCAATGTATAGTCATAAAGTAGCTTGACCCCTAATCGGAATTCCATATACCTCAGCGTCACATACTACTCAGTCGCCAACTGATATGATGCACATGCTAACTTTAATCGCATAAGGCAAACTTTCTACTTACATTTTAGCACGTTGCACTCAAGGAGGTATAATATTTAATTGGTTGAGAATAAGTAAGTTACCTTTCACCACTGCTGTCGCCTCTGGCAATTCCTCCAAGTCCACTACGTAGGCCGGAGCCTGAACCCGCTGCTGTTGTGGTGTACTGCTTGCAGGTCCACCCTGATAACCCTGGACTGCTGGCTGACCCGTAGAACCCTGATACCTGGGGCAATCCCTCGCCCGGTGTTGGTTGCTGCCGCAACCTAAACACGTCGCTACCTTTCTTCGACAGTCGGCCTCCATATGGCCCTTACGTTTACAATAAACACACTGCAGCATCGGAGCACTGACACTGCCTCCTAAAGAACCAGAAGCTGAATAAGCAGCTGAACCAGCCTGCTGCTGAGGTCTCACCACACTAGGCCTGTACTGACCCTGAGACTGAGCTGGCCTATACTGAGTCTGAACCTGATATGGCCCCTGCTGAAACTGAGGCCAATAGTAACTCTGCTGACCCTGTGGCCTATAAGAACCCTGCTGGGCTGGTGGCCTGTAGACAACCTGCTGTAATGGAGGCCTATATATAACCTGCTGGCCCTGTGGCTGATACGGCCTCTTACTAGGCTGACTGGAGACAATCTGATCCCCTTTCCTCTTCTCTAACCTAGAAGCTGCATCAAAAGCCTCAGTGAAGATATCATAGCGATTCAAAGCCATTGCATCCTGAATCTCGGGCCTCAATCCCAACATAAATCTATGGGTCTTCCTCTCCTCCACAGCTATAAACTCCAGTGCATACCGAGACAACCTAGTGAATGTAGCCTCATACTAAGCCACAGAAGAATCCCCCTGTACCAAAGATAGGAACTCAGCCTCTCTCATCTCCCGTGCAACCCTCGGGACATACTTATCCCTAAAAGCAGTCAGAAAGGCATCCCAAACATACGGAACACCCCAGGTCTCCCAACTGGCTCTCAGAGTGCGCCACCACTCCACTGCCTCATCATCAAGCAAATAGACAGCAGAAGTCACCTTCCTCTCATCAGTGTACCCGAGAGGATCAAAAATTTTCTCTAACTTACTAATCCACGACTCGACCTTCCTATCATCAGGCTCTCCCTGAAATCTAGGAGGATAGTACCCCAGAAACTCCTTCATAGTACCTCGACCGTGATTACCACCCTGTACATTCTGTATCTGAGCCTGCAATGCCTGAGTCTGAGTAGCCTGACCCGCTAACAACTGGGCCTGTCCAGCCATCAAATTTGTAATCCGATCCATTGCTGCCCTTAACCTGTCATCACCTCTATCACGGCCTTGTGCCATACTACCAGGAACCTCATCTACTATCTCGGGCCTACCACGAGTCCTCGGTCTACCGGCCATCGTACTAATCAAAGAGTTAGCACAGTTATAGCACGTAAACAGGTTATAAACAATTATTAACACCTAAACAACAAACTCATATAAAACACATAAACAAATTGATCACATAATCACATAAGCACTAAATCACATAATCACTTAATCACTTAATCATTTAATCATATTAACACATATTTCACTTTTCTTTCACTTCATACATACTTGCATGCTTAGACCACTACCCACATTCCGAGGATACCCCGGCTGATAGCTAATCAAGCTCTGATACCACTTAAATGTCACGCCCCAACTCGACCCCTCTTATAATTAGTCAGGACGCAACGGAATTTCGGCAGTATAACGACAGTAAATAGGATACCGAGGCTCTAAACCAACCTCAATAGAACATCATACATCAACTCCACAAACTATACCACAAACAACTTCTCAATAAAACAACACATACATCATAACCATATTATACAATAAACATTCCTTGTTATACGCCTCCGTTCCAACATAATACATGAACCTTAATATACATTGCCAAAATATTTTGATACCAACCTAGCAACCTAAACAAGACAAAGGAAAGACTACCAAGATAGCATCAACTAATTCATTATCTTCTCAACATCTTTTACATTATGAACTACAAAGCATATAAAAGTCTACTAAGTTAATATACAAGATAGTAAGACAATACAACATCAAGGATAAGACTCCGGAACATAAGACTCATCCACGTAAGGCACATTTTTCACATTCTCATCTTCAGGAGGCACGTACCCGTAATCCTGCGATAGTACACCTGTATGCATGCAATAATAGAGAGTAAGCTTATATAAAATAAGCCCAGCGAGGATCCGATAGATCTCGAACAAGGTTTACTAAACTCCTTGGAAATAATCCTTTGAGTCAGTAAACACACAATAACATCAATAATCATTATAAATGCAACAATAGTAATAACTGTAAACATACAATAAGGATACAATACATTTGCTGATGAAGCCCCATACACCAATTCCATGCTCAACAACTCCTCCAAACTCAATGACACAATCCTGAGGTACCTTGACCCAGACCCACACCCCATGGCCTCTCCGCCCATGCGAGATAGGGATTAGCTATGATAACTGTGCCTGCAGCCCAGGATGCCTCCCGAGGTGACACAACATTATCAAAGCTCACAACAATGAGACTCAACATAAATAAATCGAGAGATCAGCAACAAAAGTGCCCGATTCCGGTAATCAATAATCAATCCATAATCTGAGAGATCAGCAACAAAAGTGTCCGATTATCGTAATCAATAATAAATAAATAAACTGGGAGATCAGCAACAAAAGTGCCCGAATCCCGTACTCAATAATAAATAAATAAACAGGGAGATCAGCAACAAAAGTGCCCGATTCCCGTACTCAATAATAAATAAATAAACTGGGAGATCAGCAACAAAAGTGCCCGATTCCCGTAATCAATAATCAATCAATAAACTGGGAGATCAGCAACAAAAGTGCCCGATTCCCATACTCAATAATAATAAATAAACTGGGAGATCAGCAACAAAAGTGCCCGATTCCCGTAATCAATAATAATCAATATAACATCAATATTTAATTAAACAACAAACAACTAAGTTAGATGACAAAGTAGGCCATCCAACTTAACATGCATGAAACACGTAATCTAACCCTAGTCTAACCATTAACAACTCACAATTCAATCACTCAAACCACACCCAATCAACTAAGGGCTCAATCTAACATTTTAAATAAAGACAACATAAACTTCAAATAATCATATCTTACATTTTACTAATCCAAACAACTCCAAATCAGTTTCAAACACTCACCTGTTCAATCAACTACATTAGCCCCCTTGGAAACAAACCAAAACACATCCAAATCATGCCCAATAACCCTAAAACCCTAGTGTATCATGGCTGAAATTTTTGGATTTTGGCACGGACATCACAATTGAAAATTCAGCATTACAACGGCGCTACCACGTAATTATCAATCTTTTAGAAATCGACGGCAATCGATTCCGATCAACACAACTCAAAATATTCAACATTTAACAAATTAATCAACTTTAAATACCCGAAAAATAATAAATATGCTACATCGGTCCAAATCTCGTAGTATTGCATATAAATGATCCCTAGCATGCATGGAGCAATAATCTAACATCAGATTAACATTCTAACGGTTCAATAATTAATTATACGCAAAAACATAAAAATGACATTTTGAGATCTAGAATTTTTCTCTCACCTTTGATCCGGAGTAAAGCTAGGAATGCATGCAATAGGTGCCCAACAAGCGGAATCCAGCCCGGTTTGAAAAGATTCGGACTAAAACTAAGTTTTCTAAGGAAAAATTGTTTTGTAAAATAAGTTGAAAAACTCTCAAAAATGCCAAGAAACTCACGGCTGCAATGTATGTGTTTTTGTGGTGTTTTCTTTGTTTTTAATGTGTGTAGAGATTTTATGTGCAAAGTCAACAAAATAGCAAAGTCAAAGTTGATATATTTAGTCTTTTAATTATATTTTCTAGTCTTTTAATTCATTTTATTGACTATATCTTGCTCCACTAATAAATTAACACCTAAATTAATTCTAGACAATATATTTTAGGTGACAAAGAGTTTTATATTAAAATAGTTTTACCCGAGTCGGCCTAAAACTCGATTTTTGCAAAAATCGGTGTAAAAACCCTAATAAATTCCTAAGCTGATTTTAAAATTGTTTTCATCAAACACAGGTCTATTAAAGTCCATGGACAAGGTCTAGAGGGTTAAAAAGACCAGTTTCAAAATTTTAGCGGACGTGTTTCAAAAACACTATTCACTAAAAATCGACGATAAAATTTCTGACTCCGTTTTTTATGAAAATTTCATGAATGCACTTTTACCATGTTCTAAGAGTATTGATATCAAAATTATCACATTGTAAGTCATGTAGCACATAGACAGGTCAATTCATGCAAAACGAGAATAAAACACGAAAAGCGAGATAAGGTCAAAAATTTGGGGGTTTCACATTGGCATTCATACATGTCCTATGGAAATGGTAAGTAAGTCCTCTTCATCCCCTGAAGAAAGTGGTTCACCGCTGGCTTTTCAAGGTGTATGGATTGGCAGGAAATGAATGGCATTTGACTAGCCTTTATTTAGGAATTGGTGTTTGCTTTTGGAGCTCGGTTATTGGCAAATCTCTATGGTCCTCCTCTGTGCTTAACAGTTGTGAAAGGGTAGCTTTCTCTTGGGGTTTTATTTGGTTATTCTTTGGAGCATACTTTGGTTTTCTTAATGGGTATTCTTTGGAGACTTATGTTGGCATTTCTCGGTGGATTTGGCTATTGGGATTTTAATCGGCCTTACTGCACAGTAATATCTATGGTATATGTGTCTCGGTCTTTATTGGTGTCATACTAGCATCCCTGATTGGAAATTCTTCAATAGTATTTTCTGGAATTCTCAGTGGCCAATTATTTAATATTTACTTATTAGGCAAACTTGGCTACTTTCTTATTGGAGCATTGTTTCGGATATCTTCTTCAGTGTTCCTCAGTAGGTTTGGTATTTGGAGTTCCTATCAGACTTATTGTATAATACTACTTAGGGTATTCTTTGAAATTCTTATTGGGCGTTCTATTGGTATTTTCCTTATTGGCAAGGTTGCATGAAGTTTTCACTTGGCAAATAGTGAAGAGGCCTCAGAGTTTGGCTTTGGTGGGAAACTATGTTTGTTATTCAACTTGGTTGTTTTATTGGGCATATTATATTTTCTCTGCTATTTCCTTTGACATTCCTCTCAGCATTTGATAGCAAAACTCGGAATCTAATTGGGTGTCCCATGGGGTTATTATTTGGAAGGCTTCTTTAGAACTTTGAAATATATTTGATTGGGTTCTTAGTATTTTCTTCAGCATTCTTAACATGGCATTCTTCTATGAAATTCATGACCAGTGGGGTACTTATTTGGACCTCTGGATGGAACCTTTGTTTGAGCCTTTATTTGGCTTCTTGTTTGGAAATTCTCGGGCAGTAATAGTTGAACTTCTACTTGAGATTCGTGTATGGGGTATTCATTCGGTATTCTTCTTATCATTAATGTGTGATGTGATTTTATCTACAGTATCTTTGCTTAGGTCTTTATTGGTATTATCTCGGCGCATTTGGTTGGAATTTTATTCTTCTTCGGTATTCGTGTCAACGGGATTCTTCAACCGATTAAGATTAGTCAGAATTGGATTTCAGATGATGCTTAGTTCTATTGGAAGAAGAATTGCGAGGACGCAATTGTTTTAAGGGGAGAAGGATGTGATACCCCGAACTTGGCATGTATTCAATAGCATTTAAAGTTCATTTAAATTGCATTTTATTGACCTTTCACTTTCTTTGACCAAACTAGTTGACTTTTCATCTACATTGACCAACTAGGACAAGGTGGGAATTTTTGAAATTTTTAATAAAGGGCAAACTTGGGATTAGAAATAAAAAAATGCAATGTTAAGTTAGTCAAATTTTGGGTCAACTTTGGAATTAAATCTGAACCAATTGGGGAAGAGTTAGGTAGCAAATTATATATGGTTGGAAAGCTCTATGAGTCTAGTTTCTGAGGCTTCAAACCGTTCGTGAATTGGAGTTTTCTAGAAGAAGTTATGGCCGTTTTCGTAAGGTCGCGCATAGCTGTTTTGGTTTAGCGGGTTGACCGAAGCTTTGACCATTTGTCATCTTTTATTTAAGTATGAAATACGAAACAAAAGAGCAAAAAATCAGAAAAATAAAGAGCCATGGCTGAAACCATGGAGGAAAAAGAAAAAAAAAACATTTCAACTTCAAATCTTCATTTCGTCGCGTGAGCTTGTGCGGGGTGGCTTCCGAGGCATCCAGCGTGGTTTCCCTAGCGTCTAGGAGCATCTAAGGTGAGGGTTTTATCGTTATTTGCGCATTTGAAATATTTGTATCTAAACTTTGAAATTTAGATTTTATGCGTAGATCGTTAGTTTAATCATTTTAATACTTAAAGAATGTTCCTTGTTAATTGTAGAACATGTATTTATAGCTTTTTAACATTTTCTGCGGTTGAATATCGAATTTGAGATATAAATTGTGTAATGAATAGTAATTTGTGAATAGTAAACCCCCGTTTCGATGAAGTTGCTCCGTTACGCGTTCTGTTGATGTAGGAAGATGCTAGATATGCTAGAATGCCTATATGTGTAGTTTAATTGGAATGTGTAATAGAAAAACAGAGAAAAACGGCTTAGTGAAAGTCGGGGTCGTTTAGGTCGAGTTTGGCGTTATCTCATTTTGCGTGTTGGCATTGTTTCGGGAGGCCATAGAAGTACTTTTGGTGCAATTATGGCATTGGTTGGGTGTTTGGTTAGTATAGTTGTAGTTCAAACGAGCAAAGGGGGAAATCGGGACTTTGCGTGAATTCTAGGGTAAAGTAGGGTTTCGGGGTCTTTAGACGTGCCTTATGGTGACCTAGGAGGATTGGTGAAGTCGGTTTCTAAAGCTCGTGGCTCGTATGAAAGTAGTAGCGTTTGAAAGTTGGGGTTATTTTTGGAATTTTGTGTGTTTTCATAATATAATGCTTATAGAATGTTTATAATGCTTATAGAATGTTTATATTGCTTATAGAATACTTATAATGCCTATAGGGTACTTGTTATTGCTTGATAAGGTTAATTGGTGTTGTTCTTGTTACTTGTTGGATTGTAAATGTTTGTTAATGCTTATTACGCTTGTTAGAGTTGTTTATTGATTGAAATGTTTATCAATTGTTGATAATGCTTGATATCTTGTTTATCGCTCGTTTATCGCCTTGTATCGAGTCTTGCATTGCATAGTGTCCAGCGCGTGAGTGATGGGCCTCTCTGGGTAGCCTCGGGTTGCCAGTGTTGGTTGCTCTAGATCCGTAGCTATTCTCTCTTCTCGCTTGGGTTGCCTCCTAGGGAGATTTGGGTCGTAGAATTGATGGATACTTCTGGGGTATTCCAAACTGGTATTATAAGGTGGATGCGCGCTTATTGTCATCGTTGTCAACATCAAGCTCTAGATTGATGTATCGCTCGTGAAATGGTACATTGCTCATATGAGTGAACCATAGCCTTCAGAGTGTGGTATAGCTTTGAATGGTTGTGTTAATGCTTTCAGTAATTGCTTATTGTATTGATTGTTTGTCTTGATTGCTTATTTATCAGTTATATTGCTTAACTGTCTTATTTGCATTGCACGACTTTCTTTCTCTCCAACTCGATATCTGTCTCGCCATCACTGAGTATACGTGTTGTGTATACTCGCTCCTTACCACCACATTTCAGGAAATGTCATGTTAGCTGGAAAGTTCGTGATTTCGTGAAAGTTCGTGCTTGAAGAGTTGTCTTGCGTGCTATGTGGCTTGAGTTGTCAAATATGCAAGATGTATGCTTTTATGTATTGTATGTATTTATTGTTAAAGGAAATGTAATCTAAATTAGCTAAATAGTTTAGGTAAATTGATAAGCTAGTTATGTAATCAGTTAGCATAGCTTAACTTCAATGCATGTTTGTAATGTCCCAAGGAAAAGAATTAGAATGGCATGATGGTTTATTTTATGCAGTAGCTTAGTATGGTTTAATTGTCTAGTTTGAATGTACTTTTCAAAAATTTAAAGTGATAGGTTAGCTTTTAAATTGGAAATGTATGTATATTTGCTTGTGGTTACTTGTTGAGAACAAGGCTCGGTTGGCCTTGAGGTGGTTGAATGTTTGGACATGGTATTGGTCCACTTATATGCTGTCGCATGTTTGCTTTTTGCCTAGAAACAGGGGAGACTCCGTCCGTTTTCCCTAAAAATTTTGCCCGAGTTTGGATTTGGGTTGTGATTAGATTGATAGATAGAACTACCGGTCTCGAGAGGGATCGGGGTGTTACACTTCGCATTCATTTATTACACCTATATGTGCACAAAATGCTAAGTTGAAGCATGATAAACTATTGCATGATATTATGGTTTATACACCTATGGGGCCGAAGTTTGTCACCAAATCTATCTGCAAGGCATGTAATATTTTTATTCAAGGTCGTGTTTTTCCTGCCGATTTAATTATTCTACCTTTTCGCGACTTTGAAATTATATTGGGGATGGACTGGTTAGGTAAATATTATGCCCAACTTGATTGTAGAAAGAAGATTGTGAAACTAGAAATGCCCGACCAGCCCGTACTTGAAATAGTTGGTGGTAGAAAATCTACGGGAACTCCTATCATATCTTCTATTAAAGCATCAAAAATGTTAAATAAAGGTTGTAATGCTTACTTTGCTTATTTGATTAATCAACCTGGTGATCAATTGAAACTGAATGATGTACCTATCGTGAGAGAGTTTATGGGGGTGTTTCCTGAGGAGTTACCTGGTTTACCACCTGATAGAGAGATAGAGTTTATGATCCACTTATTACCAGGGGCTACGCCTATCTCTAGGACTCCGTACAGAATGTCTCTACCTGAGTTATGAGAATTGAAAATTCAATTGCAGGGTTTACTTGAGAAAGGATTCATTCAGCCGAGTTCTTTACCTTGAGGTGCACCGGTCTTGTTTGTTAAAAAGAAAGACGGATCTCTTCGATTATGCATTGATTATCGGGGTCTTAATCAGATAACTATCAAAAACAAATATCCATTGCCTTTGATTGAGGAATTATTTGATCAGCTGCAAGGTGTTAGGGTATTTTCTAAATTCGATCTGAGGCAGGGCTATTACCAGTTAAGGATTAAGTCTGATGATGTTCCCAAAACTGCTTTCAGAACTCCGTATGGTTATTATGAGTTTGTTGTTCTTTCGTTTGGGTTAACTAATGCTCCTACCGCATTTATGGATTTGATGCAGAGAGTATTCCGCCCATATCTGGATCAGTTTGTGGTTATTTTCATTGATGATATTCTTGTCTATTCTAAATCTGAGGCGGAACATGAACAACATCTTAAAATTGTGTTGCAGACTGTTCAGGAGCATCGGTTATTTGCAAAGTTTAGCAAATATGAGTTCTGGTTAAGGCAAGTCACTTTTCTGGGCCACATTATTTCTCATGATGGAATTTCTGTTGATCCAGCAAAGATTGAGGTTGTCATGGCATGGAAACGGCCGGAGACTGTTACAGAAATTCGCAATTTTCTGGGTTTAGCGGGTTATTACAGAAGGTTTGTCAAGGATTTCTCTAAAATTGCTGGACCTTTGAGTCAACCCACTCGGAAGAAGACTGTATTTGACTGGAATGAGAAGTGTGAGGCTAGCTTCCAGGAATTAAAGAAGAGATTAACCACAGCTCCTATTCTCGCTCTACCTGAGGGTACCGATAATCTGGTAATCTATAGTGACGCTTCTAAAGAAGGTTTGGGCTGTGTATTGATGTAGAATGGGAGAGTTATTGTTTATGCTTCTAGAAAACTGAAACCTTATGAACTTAATTACCCGATGCATGATCTCGAGCTTGCAGCTATCATCTTTGCATTAAAGAAATGGCATCACTATCTTTGGGGTAATAAATTTGAAATCTTTACTGATCACAAGAGTCTAAAATATCTCTTTTCTCAGAAAGAGTTGAATATGAGGCAGAGGCGTTAGTTGGAGTTGCTTGAGGATTATAATTGTACTATCAATTATCTGCCAAGTAAGGCAAAAATTGTTGCCGATGCTTTAAGCCGAAAGGCTACAGTTGCCAGTCTAATCATCAAAAGTTAGGAGTTCATGGAGGAATTATGTTTATGGAGGCCCAACACTTCAGATTCTGGTATTCAATTCGCAAGTTTACATATTCAGTCTCTTTTATTATCCAGGATTAGAAAGGCTTAGCAAGTTGATCTGCAATTGATGGAAATCTTAGAAAAGTCGAAAGGGGGAGGTCAGATTTCAAATTGCATGATGATGGTCTTCTTAAGTTCAAAGGCAAAATTTGTATTCCTTCTGAGCCAGCTTTAAAGAAAGAAATTCTTGCAGAGGCTCATAATTCTAAGTATACTATTCATCCAAGCAGTACTAAGATGTACCGGGATCTGATGTGGAACTACTGGTGGAACAACATGAAGAGAGAGATTGCTGACTATGTTGCTAAATGTCTTACATGTCAAGAAAGTTAAAGCTGAACATCAAAAACCGGCAGGGTTGTTGCAGTTGTTGGCCATTCCTGTTTGGAAATGGGACCACATTACCATGGATTTCGTGTCAGATTTACCGCGGTCTTCGAGAGGTCATGATTCAGTCTGGGTTGTTGTGGATAGATTGACCAAAACCTCTCATTTTATTGCTACAAAGAAAATTGAATCTCTTGACAAGTTGGCTGAAATTTATGTTGAGAATATTGTCAGACTTCATGGGATTCCCAAGAGTATTGTGTCAGACAGAGATCCGAGATTCACATCTCAGTTCTGACAGAAGATTCAAAAAGCTTTGGGCACGTCATTGAGCTTCAGTACCTCTCATCATCCTCAAACTGATGGACAATCTGAAAGAACTATCTTAATATTAGAGGATATGCTTCGAGCATGCATTCTGGACTTCGGTAAAAGTTGGGAGAAATACTTA
Source organism: Ehretia macrophylla (assembly GCA_037974665.1). Classification (NCBI taxonomy): domain Eukaryota; kingdom Viridiplantae; phylum Streptophyta; class Magnoliopsida; order Boraginales; family Ehretiaceae; genus Ehretia; species Ehretia macrophylla. Next base: position 72,165,826 of record CM075773.1, read on the forward strand.
CCTCTTGCAGAATTTGCTTATAACAATAGTTATCAAGCTACTATCGGTATGGCACCATATGAAGCTTTGTATGGGCGAAAATGCAGATCTACTTTTATATTGGGATGAAGTTGGAGAGTTGAAATCTATTGATCCTACTTTATTGCCAGAGATGAACATAATGATTGATAATGTTCAGCTTATCAGGAAAAGAATGCTTACAGCACAGAGTCGGCAACAGAGTTATGCAGATAGACGCTGTCGTGATCTAAAACTTGCCGTAGGGGATCGGGTATTTCTGAAAATTTCTCCTCACAAGGGCTTGATTCGGCATGGCAAGGGAGGTAAACTCATTCCTCATTACGTGGGACCATTTGAAGTAATTGAAACTATTGGTGAATTGGCTTATCGACAAGCTTTGTCTCCTAGCCTGGGCAGAATTCATGATGTCTTCCATGTTTTTATGCTTCGGAAGTATCAGCCAGATCCTTCTCATGTTCTTGAGCCCGAGCCTCTAGAGATCAGTGAAACTTTAGCCTACACGGAGAAACCTCTTCGGATTGTTGATCAGAAAGTTCAAGAGCTGAGGACTAAAAGCATTCCGATAGTTAAAGTTCTGTGGGATCATCATGGGTTAGAGGATGCTACCTGGGAAATAGGGGATCAGATGCGAGATCGATATCCAGAGTTATTTGCCGAATCATGTAAGAATTGCGTGGACACAATTAGTTTAAGGGGGAGAGGATGTGATGCCCGAGCTTTTTGCCTTGCATTAACTTACTGTTGCACCCATTATTTGCGCATTTCCTTCTGTGCTTTATTAACTGTCTTCTTTAGCCGCTATTCACTCCATTTTCAAACTGCATTATATTAGTGAATTAGCAATTTTATTAAATCATATTAATTGTTAAAAGAATGGGAAAAATGTGTCTTTGTGCGATTAGCGTTTAGAACCATCGTCTAAAAAATGTTTTAGCAAACTAGGAATAGTGTTACGTAACATAACTTAGTAATTTAATTAGCTAGCCTACACTTTTCACCTTAGGCTTGTTTTAAAGTTAACAACGCTCATTTTAGAAGTCCACTTAAGCACCCAATTGAACCCCACCCAATATATACTCAACACATAACATTTAAGCTCATAAAATACAAAAAAAAAAGCAAAGGCTGAAATTACTGTGCAAAACCCAACAGCCCTCTCGTGCACTTGGGAGATTTTTTGCTTCAACAATTCTTCACTTCAAGCGAAGCCAAGTTAGAAGCACATAGTTTAGGGTGTTTGCAAGTCTCTCGAGAGCTCTTGCGTGCATTGGTGAGGGATTTCATGACTTTTTGCGCATTTTAAAATTGTTGCTATTTTCTTGATTTGTTAGAAATGTGTTCCAATGCTATTGTAATGTAACTATACTATTATACCTTGTCTATAAGTGCCAGAGAACACATTTAAGCCATTGGTACGCATTTTTAACGGTTAGAATCGTTATTTTGATTTATGAGGTGAATAGTGATGAAATTCTAGGGTTTTGTGTAATTGCGTGTATTAGCTTGATTCAATGCTTTTAATAGATGCCTTAGGTGCTAATGAGGGTAGTCTAATAGCCCCGTGCATTTGAATTGCTCCAAATTTGCATAGAACGTGAATTAGCCGACTTTAACAAAGGGATATCGGGGTTAAAGCAAATCCGGGTGGATTCGGGCTTCACTTCTAGTGTTCTTAGGCTACCTAGGTGCTATAGAACCTTTGCTAACTCTTGTTTGAAGCCCGGTTAAGGTAGGTGTAGTTCAAAGCTATAAGAGAAAAATTGGGGCTTTCGGGGTAATTGCAGATAATTGAATGAATTTGTGGGTTGTAAGGGTACCTTAAGGGCTAATTAGAAGATTGGTATAGCTTCCCCTCGAATTGGCATCCTTAATATGAGTTTGGAAGAAAAATAGACGGAATTACAAAGGGGTCTAAGGGTAAATTCAATAGTCACTTGCATCTAAGTCCTTGACATGTCTCCATATGTGTTTAAATACGGTTTCAAGTTGTTTTGAAGCTTTTAGTATAATTCTATGTGTACCTTGGATATTTCCGTTTGTAAACCTCTTAATTGCTTATATTGACCTGCTTCTAATCTATCTGTTTCGAGGTCAACCTACTTTGTTGATCCTCCAACGTGTTATTGTTTATATTGTTATCGATATCATGCCATTGTTAAGTGCATTGCATAGTGGTTGCGCAACCATAGTGTCAGGGACGGATGTGTTGAACATCAGTTGGGCGGCAGAGGGCTTGCCAGTGGATATTCAAACTTCGTGCCCTAGTCCCTCATTCGCCTGGTCCGGAGATTGCAAGGGGATGTTGGGTCATAGGATTATCGAGGTACATCCGGAGTACACCCACTGGAGTGTTTGGGGTTATGCCGCTTATCGTGATTGTGATCGTGGTTCGTGGATCGTGAATGAAGACCAAGTGAAGATTGGAGTATAGTGGTTATGTGAATGTATCCTTTTTAATGTGTGGTATTCAATCTTTTGTCCTTCTTAAATGGTTTTTAGTGCTATTAATGTTTAATTGTATTATTTGTTGCATTGCACGTCCCGGGAGACCTTATCCCTCATTGGGCAACAATGTTGCCCATACCTCGATAGCATGTTTCAGGAAGTGCTGAGGGTGATCCCCAGCTAGTTGAGGTAGTAGTGGAAGAAGAAGAAGTGCAGGCTGAGCCTTTGCCCTAGTAGCTGTGTGTTTGTTGTCTGAGGTGGATGTGTTTTCTTGTTGCTTTATGGCGTACTTGTATTATTATACTATGATCTATTTTGTGGCCTTAGGGCTATGTATATGCTTTGTAGTTGCAAGTTAAAGATAGTTGGTTGTAGTAAGTGTAGTAAGTCAATGGCTTGGAATAACTTTTAATTTCTTCTTTTAGTTCTTGCATGCTTGGGGTGTATGTTTAGAGGTATGTGTGACTTCAACTTCTAAGATTGCTCTAATGTTGTCATAGAAAGGCATGTTAAAAAGGTTTAATGAAAAGTTAAGTTGGGTGCATGCTTGTGTGGTTTGGAGCTGTTGTATGTTTCAAGGCTCGGATGGCCTGGAACTTTTAAACTTTAATAATAAAAGTTTATCTTAATATATTGTGGCTATTTTGAGAGTTTACAGGTTTCCAAAATGTCCGTGGTATAGAGGAGACTCTGTCCGTTTATCGGGTCCAGACTTAACCATTAGCGTGGGGTTACATTACTCATTTAAAATTAAACTACTAGTAAAGTGTTATGTTTTCTAGTTTTCATAATTCGTTAGTTGTCATTGTGGACTGATGTATGTATATTGATAGATAAAGAGCTAGAACTACCATATGGACTAGAATGGAAACTTGTATATGTTGTGATTATTGTTTGTGGTTGAATTCTTCTAAGTGCAAGATTTGGTTAGGCCTAAATACAGGGAAGATTCCGTCTATTTTCCCTTGTTTTTGGTGCCTCAGGGTTTTGGGTTAAGGTTCTGATTCCATGAGGGGTCAGGGTGATACATTTAGGCTCCGTTTTTTGTCGTAAAATAACTTGTTATGGAAAAATGTTTTCCTGGAAAATGGAATATTGGAAAACATTTTCTGGTGTTTGAATGTACAGTGAAAAATATTTTTTGACATGACATTTTATGAAGAAAAAAAAATGTACACATATAATATATATGTTAACCGTGAGGGTAGAGGATGGATGGGGTGGGGAGTAGCGGGTGAGGTGGGGTAGAAGGTAGGATAGGGATGGATTGGGGTGGATGGGTGGAGGTTGAAATGTGTAAGCTCCGAAAATGTTTTCTTCTCCCAAAGGACAAAAAATGTTTTTTCACTCTTTTGAACTAAAATTTCCCTTGTCCGGAAAATATTTTCCAGATAACCAAATTTTCCTTGTTATCAAACATCAAAAAATATTTTTTAGGAAAATATTTTACTACAAACAAACGGAGCCTCAAGTAAAAAAACAAAATAACTAAACATAAGTGGAAAAACAAAATAACTAAACATCATCATCATCATCATCTTTTTCTTCTTCTTCTTCTTCTTCTTCTTCTTCTTCATGTTCAGCATGTAAATCATTAATATATTCTTCCAAAATTTAAATGTTTTCACCCGATACATGACACGTGGAAAGGTCTTAATGGCTCGCCTTTGTCTCATTCCCTTCCCTTACTATTCCTCCCTACTAAAAAGAACAACTAAGAATCTCGATGTCTATGATGACCTTCTTACAAGTAGCAATGCTCAAGTCTGTTTGGAACATGCTTGTTTTAATAGTATAACACAACTAAGAGATTTGGCAGATTGATGTTAAAACCATATTTCTCAATGGGGAACTTGAGAAAGATGTGTACATGGTACAATCCAAGGGTTTCACATTAGGGAATGCTGAACCCAAGGTATGCAAGCTGCAAACATCCTTTTGTGGGTTAAAACAAACGTCTCATAGTTAGGGTAATTGTTCCGAGGAAAGACAAAGAGTATGGTTTTGTCCGAAATAAAGAGAAATGTTACATGTACAAAATGGTTAGTAGGAGCAAAAGTCATTTTTTAGGTGCTCAATGTCGATCACATACTACTCATTTGGAATAATATAGGAACGCTAAAGAAATTAATGATACGGCTCTTTGAAGCAGTTCTCCATTAAGGACTAGGGAGGAGCATCCTATGTACTGGGTATAAACATCTATAGAGATAGATGAAGAAGGATGATGGGCTTGTCCCAGTCTACATAAATAGACACCATTCAGAATAGGTATCACATAGATACGTTCAAGAAGATATACATAAGTAGTGGAGCTGGGATCCTTCTGGGCATGGGTGACTATCCATAGTCTAATGTCAAATGAGAATGCATGTAGGGGATTTTGTATGCTTCGACAGTTAAATCTCTCATGTATGCCATAGTACCTACGAGGGTTGATATTATTTATTCACTTAGAGCGATAAGCATATATCTGGCCTGAAAGCTTTATGAATTCTAGTTTCAAGTTCGACCATGATAGCATATTAGTGTCGGGTTATGCATTCACCTTGAATGGTGGTATAGTGACTTCCAAGAGTTCCAAACAGAGCTTTGTAGTTGTTTTAATGATTGAGGCATAATTCGTTGTTGCATGTGATGCAACAAAAGAAACGGCTTGGTTGAGAAAGTTCATCCCTGAACTTGGTATGGTTCTTGATAGTAATGCTCCAATAATATTACATTGTGATAACACTGGGGCGATTGTTCAGGCCAAGGCACCAAGGTCTCATCTAGAAACCAAGCACATTTTGCGGCATTTTCACTTGATTTGTGAGATCATAGAAAGATGAGATGTACGGCTAGAGAAGATATATAGGAAATAGAATTTAGCAGACCTGTTCACCAAAGCCTTGGGTTCAACGAAGTTTGACTACCTTTGATCCAAGATGGGTATTAGATACTGAAATGATTGACTATGAGTGCAAGTGGGAGATTATTGGAAATATGCCCTTTAAGCCCTTGAAAAGTACCATTTGGGATTTATTTTTATTTTTTATGCATTTTCATATAGTATATTTATAAATGGTGTGTAATTGGTAAAGCCCTTGGATATGTCGGTATAGGCTCGAACCATAAAAGTTTATGGTAGATGAGAATTGATACTTGAGACATTTCTAAAACCTGTCCTAGGTCATAGGATTCATCAAGACTAGGCATTGACGAATCTGCCAAGACCAACATCTAGTTAGCTTTACCAAGGTTGATCTCGCCAACCAAGTGGCATAAGATGTCAAGGCTAATACATAGTGCGTATAGAAATATCTACAACAGACACGGTGCACTGAAAAGACTCAACGTGGGTTTCATCAGCCTGAGTCACTAAGTGGGTTCTTAAGTGATAGTGGAACAATGTATCCCTTTAACTCGAGGACATCATAGTAGCTTGCAAGCAACTCACTGTACTTTGACCTTGGAAAAAAGGGAAGAAGATAAAACCTGATTGAATAGAGATCAGGTGTAGTCAAATGCTTACGAAGTTAATGAGTGTTACTGCAGGGATCCACTACCCTAGATGAAAGGAAGAATGCCATATGTCATCTCATAAAGATGTTAACATAAATCCATGCCTATGGTACTATTATTAGATCATACAAGGAAAAGTCAACATAGCGTCTATGGTATCATAAAGATGGACCCATTAAGGTTTGACCAATAGTTGACCATACCTCAGGGTCAGTCCAGGATATCTAGTGGAAGGAATGGACTGCATGTAACTATTCACCAAAAGGTTCTTGAATAAGAAAGTTTGGTTTAAGCATTCGAGCCATCTGGTCATTGTCGAGTATTGCTAGACGCCAACCTCGATAAGTGGCAACTAGAAGGTGTTCTAATAGTGATGGGTTAGTTGGTACTTGTCCCAACTGCTACCGGCTTGGCACTTGAACCTATAGGATCGTACACAAGTTGAAAGATTTGAACTATGAGGGATAGAATGGAGAAGTTATGCCAGAACAAGGACTTTCTCTATTCTATCAAGTAGCAAAGATATTGTGCCTTGCGTATGGTTAGAATAAGTTTTGGGAGCCATTTGAGTATACAATTGAGAGAGAATATTTGATGATCAAACATTTGACTTATTGTCAAGGTCAATTTAGACAATAGACTTTTGTATTAAGTTCAATTAATAACTAATTGAGTGTCAATTTATATTAGGGTTAATGTATAATTGACTAATAGTTGGTTGGAAAAGGTTTGGGCTGAAATTATAAAGGTCCCATAAGGTTTGGGGTCTATATGGGAGTACTGAAAATGTTAAGTTTAATATAAATTCAACATTAAGAGAAAACCTATAAAAAAAAAAAAAGATAGAAAAAACCCTAGCCCTTCCCTCTCACTCTCAGACGTCCCTCTCTCCACGTGGTGTATATATGACCATGGAGGACTGCAAGTTCGTAGTCTTCAACCAAGCCATCGAACCAGAATTCCTTTATAAGGTAATAAATTTCAAATTCAAGTTATTCAATTATTATCATGTTTTTAGCATATGCATGCTTGGATGATCCAATGTAATTCTCGTGATTATTTTATTGTTATGTTTTTCTTTTTCATTGCATATTATTCTTCAATAAAAACCACCGCAATACTCTTATTGTAATGTTGTGGGAGGACATAGTCTCTAATTGTACCAATGCTCCTCCTTCTCAAAAAGTGAATGTTCCACCTTAAGTGATTATACATCCTTTAAAAAACACTAAATGGAATGATATTTCTAAGTATATTGCATCTATGGTGTCCTCCACAAAGACTGTTCCTCTAAAGATTGCCCCTACCAAGAATCAATTTGAAGTTTTAAAGAATTCAAATGAGAACTTAAAAGTTGTCAATCATGACCAAGGTTTGATGACTGAAGAACAATCGAGGCTCGAGGCCCCACCCATCATTATGCATTGCCCACCTCACTCTTCCCATCCCCTAACTGTGGCCAGCAATGTGATAGAAGATGGGGAATTTATCCCTCTTATTCAAGGTACCCTTTCTAAGGACATGAACTCCTTTGTAAATGGTACCCTTCCCAACCTTTTGCATGTTTCCTCTATTACCAATAATGCTTACCCTAAATCCAAAAATGGATCTTCGAGATCTGCTTCTGGTTTTGGCATATTTTGAAGGTTTTGGAATATTTTGAAGTACCATGTCATTAAAATTGACTCTTTTGATCAAGCTTTCCTCTATCATATTCTCCCCCTTGATAATTCTTCCTCCTATTACATCTCCTTTGTTTATGGTAGAAATACCCCCTCCCCGGATAGGAAAAATCTTTGGTCAAAGATGTCTCATTACCATCCCATTTGTGTTGGCTTTAGGGCTAATGCATGATTTTGATGATAACAAATATGGTTATTTGGATGTTATCAAGTGTAATTAATTTAACGCATTTTTACATTGTTAAATTCATACTTGTGACTATTGTGGTTAAATTGTACATATTTGTTTGAGTCATATATTGATTGGTGACATAACTTGCATAAAGAAGATAATGACATTGATTAAATGATGATGCAACTATAAAGAAAGAAGATGATATACTAGATTTATTAAGTGTGATTGTATTTATATGTTTATATGATTAAACCCACACTTAAGGCTCATGATATTGAAATTGGATGAATAACTTGCAAAATGAAAACAATTGTATTGATAAAGAATGAAAGTATAATCAATTTGATTTATCAAGTGTGTTTGTTTCGAAAAGTTTATATGCTTAATCACACACTTGTTGGCTTGTGCATTAAATGTATATATCATAGTGAGCCAATTTGTATTTGAATGCTTTAGCTTATGTGGATTATATTTTACTAATGATTTTATGAGCCAAAATATGCTTGAATTATTTCTGGAAGAGAATCGTGCAACAAGAGAAAAGTGAGATTCAAAAAGAAAAAAAATGCAAGATTGAAAAGATGTAAATCTTGTCGGCCATTGAAGATTGGAATGATCAAGCTTACCACAAGTATGAACCAATGAAGTCTTGAAGAATAAAATAAGTGAAGATCTTGAAGATCAAGACTTGAAGACTTGAAAATAGGGTGGTGAAATAAAGTGAAAACGAGGCAACATAAGGGGTAGCGATATTATTATTGTTTTTTTGCCTTAGATTTGCACTTGTATGGCTTAAACTCTTGGTAATCTCTTAAAATATTCTTTAAATCTTTCCTCAAGAGCTCTTTGAGGTCAAAGTATCTTTTGAATAATTATTCTTAATAAGTCCAAATAATTTTATCTTAGAAAGATTGTTTTTAGGTAAAAATTGGTTTTAAACTCTTGGATTGCAAAAATCAATTTTAATCTTTTCTTAAAAGTTTATAAACTATTTTTGGATGTCTAAAAGATTGAAAAATGTTTTGAAGATGTGTTCTTGAGGTGCCCAAATGTTTTACCTTCAAAAGATTGGATTTCAGATGATTTTTTGCCAAAAGGACTATTCTAAAAAATCTATAGGATAAGGCCCTCATCTGGAAACCTCATCTAACAAAGGAAGAATGTACCGGACGAGTATGATAGACAAGCACCTCATCCTGCAAGCTTATCAGGCACAGGCTGAATTTTAAAATATAACCGTTAGAATGTCGTTGAAACATTTTCTATTTATACCAAAACTCAACCATTTCATCCAAGACCTCTTCCACATATTTTCTATTGATGTTAAGCTTATATTGTTGATTCAAAATATCAAAATGCATCAAGCTTGAGCTTATAACGTGCAAATCCTATGAGCATTCAAAAGAGCTTCAATTATATTATCTACTTATTGAGGAGTTAGGGTGTCATTCATTGTAATATCAATTATTTGTATTGTATACACTCATGGGGCTCTAGACTAGGTTTGAGAGAATCATTGTAAAGATATGAGTGTGAGAAGATCCTTTGTGGATTCAAAGGGTAGAGGTTGTAGGTTTAAGGTCTCACCTTTATTTGAAGAGACCTTGGTTGACTCTTGTGGATTCAAGAGTGGAATTGTACCTTGGTTTGTCTTCACCAACATTTGAAGAAGCATGGAAACTCTAGTAGAGTTTGTGAAAATCCTAAGGGGAAGAAGACCTTAGGTGGTGGATGTAGATTAGGGAACCACCTAAAATACTGCGTTTGATTTATCTATCCCAACTCTATTTACTTTAATTGTTGTGCATTATAACTTCCTAGGTTATATTGTTCTTATATGTGAATTTATTGAGTATAATATATCTTTACAAGTTATGAATATAAGGTATTTGATAAATGGCCAAAGTGAGCATAGCAATTGAATTCCATAATTTTTAAAGTAATAATTTGTCTCCGTAAGCCTAATTCATCTCCCCTCTTAGGCTAACTTTAGCTAACAAGTGGTACTAGAGTTGGGGCTCTATGTATAGTGTAACAACTAGTAGTGAAAAGATCATGACAAATACTAGTATATGCTCTTTCAAATGCTATACGAATTGATTCATGGCAAATATGTGATTCATTGATGAAATTATTTTGAAATGCAAAAGATAGAAAGAAGAGGTTTTGAGATGGCTAAAACATTGAATGCAATGATAACCCCTAAGGACCCAAATAAAGTTAGGTACCTAGATCTTGCCATGATTTGTTTTAAGAATCTAAAACAACACCAAAGAAGTTGATGATGCAACTCATGAAAGAGACAAGATCATTGAGATTAGGAAACACGGGTAACATTGAACTTATTCTCATATATGTTCCTTGAGAAATGTTACTATATGCATTGGTTGTATGTTCATTATAATCTATTGATAGTATATGCTTCAATAATTATTGATGCATTTACACTTGAAGTGGTATATGCATTGTTGTGTCAACCTAGAAGTTACATGTTTTATTTGTACATCATGAACTTGATAATTTGTATTAATGAAAATGAATCATACTTGAGTTTGATACTCTTAAAGGATAAAAGTGATAATTGGTGCAAGTATGAAATAAATGATTAATTTCTTGAAAGACATGCATTGTAAATGGGGTAAATCATTTTATTTAAATTTTCCCTCATGCTCGTTTGGATGAAAGTATATATGATACTTGATGTTTTGATTAGTCATTGATTGATTGATTGAATATGATTGGATGACATGTGAAACTCTTTGATAAGTTATGTGAGACCCCAGATTTTGTCTTTACCTAGATTTACGCGATTTGACCTGTTTATGTGTTATATGAGTTAGAATGTGCTAATTCTGTGATTTATATTCATAATACATACTATGTGTGCATTCACGAAATTTTCATCAAAAAGTCAAAAAATTTATCGACGGTTTTTGTGAATAGTATTTTGGACGCACATCCATTAAAATTTTTACATGGGTATTTTAAACGTTTTAAAACCTAGTCCTCGGATATTAATAGACCCGTGTCTGATTAAAATGGATTTTGAATCGGATTAAGAATTTTAAAGGTTTTTACACTTTTTTTTGTAAAAATCGCGTTTTTAACTGAGTCGGGTGAGAGTCTTTGCATGTGAAAATTTGTGTCACCTAAAATAAACTATCTAAAAATAGTCTAAGTGTTGAATACTTGTTTTGAGCAAAAATAGTCAAGAAATAGAATTAAAAGACTAGAAAACAAATTAAAAGACTAAAAAATACTAAGTGTTCACCTTTGACTTTCTATTTTTGCATTTGACTTTAACTATTTATACGTAATAACTAAAATAACTCATAAAAACAAAGCTCAAAACACCACAAACAGACACACACATGGCCGAAACTCCCAAGGCCATTTTTGCTTTATTTTTATCAATTTTTCTCATAGAAATTGCAATACAAAGCCACACTTCTTCATGCAAAGTTTGATTGCACTTGTTGGGCATCCGTTTTACACCTTTCTTGGATCATATAATATCAAAGGTGAGAGAAAAATTCTAGATCTCAAAATGCAATTTTTATGTCAATTCATATAATTGAATTTTTAATCGTTGAAATGTTGAATTGATGTTAGAATATTGTTCAGTAGATGCTAAGGGTCAATTATATGAGTTTATAGCAGCTTTGAACCATTGTAGCATGTATTTCTATTTTTTGGGTATTAAAATTGAGTTATTGACTTGTTGTTGATTTAATGGAGTTGTGGTGGTTGGAATTGATTGTTGTTAGCTTCTAAAAGTTTGTTAAATACGTAGTAGTAATGTTGTAATACCGAAATTTTGATTGTGATATCGTGGTGAAAGTCCAAAAATTTCAGTCATAGTACATTGAGGTTTTAGGGTTGTTAGGCTTGTTTTGGATAAAATGTGGTTGGTTTCTAAGGGGGTTAATGTAGTTGCTTGAGTGGGTGAGTGATAGAAACTGGTTTGGAAGTTATTGGATTAGTAGATTGTAAGTTATGACTTTTAGAAGTTTGAGTAGTCTTTCTTTAAATGTTGAAATAATGCCTTTAGTTGTTTGGGTGGTGTTTGAGTGATTGAATCTCGGGTTGTTGATGGTTAGATTCGGATTGGTTGTGTGGTTTAATGCATGTTAAGTTGGGTGGCCTACTTTGTCATCTAACTTAGTTGTTAGTTGTTTATTTGATTAATTAATGTTATGTTGTTGAAATGATATTAATTGATTGATTATTGATGAAGTCGGAAGATAGGCAACCTACTTTGTTGTCCTCCTGTGATATGAATGATTATTATTATTGTCATGAGTCTTGGTATGTGTGTGCCACCTCTCGGGCAGCGTTGGGCTGTCGGGTTGATAACGGTATGACTATCATAGACTACCCCTAGCTCGCATGGGCGGAGGTGCCATGGAGGGAGGGGCTAGTGAGGTACCTCGGGTGCATAAGTAATGGGGAGTTATAAAAAGATGATTGAGATCGTGATAGCGTTTGGAGCTACACCAACTAAAGTATCCTTATTGATTGGTTATTATTATTGTTGTGTTTATATTGTTATTGATGTTTATTATGTGTTTACTGCTCAAAGGATGATTTCCAAAGAGTATAGTAAATACTTTTAAAAGATCTATCGAATCCTCACTAGGCTTGTTTTATATAAGCTCACTCTTATTCGTTATATACATACAGGTGTTACTGAACAAGACTACACGTATGTGTCTCCAGAGGTTGAGAATGTGACTTTTGTTGAAGAGTCTTATGTGCCAGAGTCATATCTTGATGCTTAGCTAGAATATTTTATACTATGTTGTAGTATGACTTATATTGTAGAGTTTCAAGTTTTTAAAGGTTGTATTATATAAACTGATCTAAAGATAGTAAAAGTATTATGCTAGTTTAGTTGTCTTACTTTTGGATTTTAAATAAGTTGTTAAGCTAGTATAATATGTTTTGTATGTATATGATTTTACTTAGTGATGTATGATGTTGGAACTGAGGCGTATAACTTATGGATGAAATGGTGAAAGAATGTTTAATGTATATTTTGGTTGCGTTGTATGTTGCTATCTTGATTGTGGAGTTGATTGGTGATTTGTGGAGTTGGTTGTATGAGTTACAAAGAGGTTGGTTTAGAGCCTCAGAATCTAAGTTACTGTTGTTATACTGCCGAAATTTCGTTGTGTCCTGACTGATCGTAGGTGGGGTTGAGTTGGGGCGTTACATTAAGTGGTATCAGAGCTTATGTTTAGTTGTCAACCGGGGTATTCTCAGAATATGGGTAATGGTGTTAGCATGAAAGTATGTATGAAGTGAAAGAAAAGTGAAATATGTGTTAATATGATTAGGTGATTAAGTGATTATGTGATTTAGTGACTATGTGATTATGTGATTAATTTATTTATGTGATTGATACTTAAGTGATTTATGTGCTTTATGTGAGTTTGTTACTTATGTGCTAATAATTTTCTATAGCCTGTCTATGTGCTATAACCTATGCTAACTCTTTGTTAGTAGAATGGCGGGTCGACCAAGAACAAGAGGTAGGCCGGAGGCAGATAATGAGGCACCGGGTAGTGTGGCACCGGGCTGAGATCGGGGTGATGACCATATTACTGCAGCTATAGATAGAATGACGGAAATCATGGCAGGACAGACATAGTTATTACCAAGGCAGGCTACCCAGACACAGATGATGAACGTACAGGGTGGTTACCACGGGCGAAATACGTTGAAGGAATTCTTGGGTTACTATCCTCCGAGGTTCCAGGATGAGCCAAATGATAGAAAGGCAGAGGCATGGATCAATAAGATTGAGAAGATTTTTGATCCTTTGGATTACACTAACTAGATGAAAGTCACTTTTTGCAGTTTATTTGTTTGATGATGAGACCGAAGAGTGGTAGCGTATAGTGAAAGCTGGTTGGGAGGCACGAGGTACTCCTTATGTTTGGGATACCTTTTTTAGAGCGTTCTGGGCCAAGTACGTTATGAGGATTGCACGGGAACGGAGAGAGGCGGAGTTCTTGTCTTTAGTTCAGAGTGATGCTACAGTGGCCCAGTATGAGGCCACTTGTTTCAATATGCTCTTTATAAGAGGGAGTCTTGAATAAGATCTCATTGTGATGATATCTTACAATCATACATATTACTTCTCATATCTCCTTATTATGAATATTTGTTTTTGTTGATGACAAAGGGGGAGAGAGATGTGTGATTGTGTTAAGATATGGTTCAAAAGTATATATCTCTCTTCCAGCTTCCTCTAGAGCCGCAAACTCTAATATCCATGGTTGAGTTAACAATACCAAATTGTCACCCCTCAACCACACACAAAGTGAAGACACTTCCAGAGATCCATTCGCTAGATACTACATGACTAGTTTCTTAAGTCTTTATTCCTAACAGGAATAAGATATGCAGATAGATATCAGCATATATCAACTCTCAGAAAATACTTGAGTTTATGCTTACCTATGAATCAAAAGACCTAGTTTTGGTTCGACTAATATTTGCTTATTATGCCCAAGGCAAATCTAATATCTCCCCTAAAATTAAACTTGACATACATGAGATTTCCAACTGTTATTGCCCATAGAATTGTCTACATTGTTTCTATTTCCTCAGTTGTCTCCAGATAATGATTTGAGATAGAATTACTCCATATTTGAAAAGTAATGCCCCTTTTCTTGGAGCCTTATATGTGATAACCCGAACCCGGCATGCATTTAATAGCACTTGACTGCATTTGATTAAATGTTTAATTAGTTAAATCAACCAATTTGCACTATTTTAATATTTCTCTTGGAAGCATTTAGTAGTTATATATTGAATAATTAAAATATTATTACCTATTTCTAATAATTATAGTAATTGAATTTATTCTCTTGTGATTAATTAAGTGTCATCTTAAATGTTAGGGTTTAATTATATTTGACTACGTGTTTATATTAATCTTCATTTGTAGCTTAATATTAACTTTATAATTCTTTAAAATGTTCTAGAAATAGTTAAATTAATTATTTTAAATGAATATTGATTACCTTGATTGTTTTGATTATTTTAATAATCGGTTTTGGTTGTTTTGCGTTAAAATCACTCGGTTTTTAAATAAATGAGAAAAGTAACTCCGAGCCGAAGTAAATTTTAAACTATAATGCTTTCCAAAAATAATATATTTCTTAGATTCTTTGAGATTTAATTATCACTTCTTTGTTGACGCAAAGTGCATAGCATATCGAGAGCGAAAGTTAGAGAGCGGTTCCTAGTCCTCAACAAATAGTGAAAACTAGTGTTTGGTGTCTTAAATTTTATATTTTAATTGTTGTTAGCTAGAATTAATATTTCATTAGTTGTTTTAGCTTTAAAATGCATAAAATAAGCTAGTTTGACCAACTTAAGTGAGCATTGACCAAAGCTTTGACCTTTTGACCTTGTGTCATCTTTTAATAGCCTAAAATAACACACACAAAAAACAGAGCTGAACATAACATCAAAGGGCCGAAAAAATAAGGAGAGAAAAAAAAAGAAAATTTAACACCAAATCTTCGATTCTTCGCGTGAGCTTGCACGGGGTGGTTTCCCGAGGCATCCTACGAGGTTTTCCTAACGTCTAGGAGCGTCTAAGGTGAGGGTTTCATCGTTATTTGTGCATTTGAATATTTTGTGTATTAACTTTGATTTTTGAGTTTTATCCATATATTGTTGTTTTAATTGATTTGAGGCTTAAAGTATGTTCCCTAGCAATCGTAGAACACGTATTTATAGTTTTTTAACATTTTCTGCGGTTGAATATTGAAATTGAAATATAAATTGTTAGTTGAATAGTATTTTATGAATAGTAAACCCTTGAAACGATAAAGTTGCGCTGTTATGCTGTCTGTTGATGTGAAAAGGTGCTAGGTATGCTAGAATGTCTAAATGCATGATTTTTTTAGGTTGTGTAATGGAAAAAATGAGAAATATGCCTTGGTGAAAGTCGGGGTCGTTTAGGTCGAGTTTAGCGTTTTCTCGTATTGCGTGATGGCATTATTTCAGGAGGCCATGAAAGCACTTTTGGTGCGATTATGGCGTTGGTTGGGTGTTTGGTTAGTATAGTTGTAGTTCAAACGAGCAAAGGGAGAAATCGAGACTTTGCGTGAATTCTAGGGTAAAGTAGGGTTTCGGGGTCTTTAGACGTGCCTTATAGTGACTTAGGAGGATTGGTGAAGTCGGTTTTCAAAGCTCGTGGCTCGTTTGAAAGTAGTAGCGTTTTGAAAGTTGGGGTCATTTTTTAAATTTTGTGTGTTTTCATAGTAT
Source organism: Ehretia macrophylla (assembly GCA_037974665.1). NCBI lineage: Eukaryota > Viridiplantae > Streptophyta > Magnoliopsida > Boraginales > Ehretiaceae > Ehretia > Ehretia macrophylla. The sequence goes on from CM075773.1 coordinate 72,181,942, forward strand.
ATTGCCTATAGAATGCTTATATTGCCTATAGAATGTTTATAATGCTTATAGAATGTTTATAATGTTTATAGAATGTTTATAATGCCTATAGAATGCTTATAATGTCTATAGAATACTTATTATTGCTTGATAATATTGTTGGTGTTGTTCTTGTTACATATTTGCTTGTTAATGCTTGTTAATGCTTATTACGTTTGTTAGAGTTGATTGTTGATTGAAATGTTTTTCAATTGTTGATAATGCTTGATATCTTGTTTATCGCTCGTTTATCGCCTTGTATCGAGTCTTGCATTGCATAGTGTCCAGCGCGTGAGTGATGGGCCTCTCTGGGTGGCCTCGGGTTGCCAGTGTTGGTTGCTCTAGCTCCGTAGCTATTCCCTCTTCTCGCTTGGGTTGCCTCCCAGGGAGATTTGGGTTGTAGATTGATGGATACTTCCGGGGTATTGCAAACTGGTGTTATAAGGTGGTTGCACGCTTATTGTCATCGTTGTCAACATCAAGCTCGAGATTGATGTATCGCTCGTGAAATGTGGTATATTGCTCATAAGAGTGAACCATAGCCTTCAGAGTGTGGTATAACTTTGAATGGTTGTGTTAATGCTTTCTTGATTGTTTATTATATTGTCGTTTGTATTGAATGCTTTCTTATCGACTTTATTGCTTAACTGTCTTATTTGCATTGCACGAATTTCTTTATCTCCAACTCGATATCTGTCTCGCCCTCACTGAGTATACGTGTTGTGTATACTCACTCTCACCACCACATTTCAGGATATGCCTTGTTAGCTAGAAAGTTCATGGTTACATGAAAGATTGTGCTTGAAGAGTTGTCTTCCGTTCTATGTGGCTTGAGTTGTCAAAGATGCAAAGATGTATGCTTTCATGTATTGTATGTATTTAATGTCAAAAGGAATGTAATTTAAGTTTCATTGGATTGTTGAAGTAGTTTGATAGGTTAGATTATGTATCTAGTTATTATAGTTTAACTTCAATGCATGTTTGTAATGTCCAAAGGAAAAGAGTTAGAATGGCATGATAGTTTATTTTGTGCAGTAGCTTAGTATGGTTTAATTGTCAAGTTCAAATGTACTTGTCAAAAATAAAAAGAGATAGGTTAGCTTTTATATTAGAAAGGTATGTATACTTGCTGAGTTTAATTGTTGAGAACCGAGGCTCGGATGGCCTTGAGGTGGTTGAATGTTTGGACATGGTATTGGTCCCCTTATATGCTGTCGCAGGTTTTACATTTCGCCTAGAAACATGGGAGAGTCCTTCCGTTTTTCCTAAAATTTATGCTCGGGTTTGGTTTGGGTTGTGATTAGATTGATTGATAGAACTCCCGGTCTCGAGAGGGATCGGGGTGTCACATTATATGTCAAACATGACTCATGTCTTCTCCAAATCAGAAAACATCTAGATCTTAATAGTATTTTCACACTCATAACCAAGAGTGCCCCTCAATAATTTTCTTTGTTCTTTCACATAAAGAGTTCACTAACATTTTGATCAAAACGCTAAACGAATTTGATCAAATCCAATGTTCAAGTACCCTGGATGTTAGCTTATATCCAAATAAATGGACCTCTTAAACTTACATATAATTTGTTCTTGAACCCAATAGCACATCTTACGGATCTGTTAGGACTTCTACCCAAAGAAAACTATTTTGATATCTACTTGCCATTTCTGGTAATCAAGATGATTTCAAATGACAAAGAGTGTCTAGATGGACTCAAACCTGATCATTTTCAAAAATGGTTTCTATAATCAGTTCATTCCTTTCTAAGAAAAGACTTTGCGACAAGCCCAGCTTTAAAGATTATTATCTTCTTGACCATCTACTCTACTTATTATATACTATTCACACCTTATGAGATTTTTTTCTTCGGTGTGATACAAATATATGGTTCCTTATGTCTGTATGTACATAGATAACTACTTCGATATAATCTATGGGATCTATCACTAGATTATTGGAATTAGTTTCGAAGAAAAACTCTCCGAAGTAGCTATCTAGGAATCTGGAATTCCTCCTACTACAATGTAATTCCATCTATGTATAAGAACTAGATTATTATTTATCTACAACCTTGTAATAATGGGTAATCTAAAACTCTTAGTTTTAGAACTATATATGAGTTATGATATTGGAAGATTCATACAATACACCTTCAAGTGCTTAGCTTGGATACTACACAATATCCTCTGGTCCTTCGTATTTTAAAATATTCCTTACATTGTACCCTCACTACAAAAAACAAGTTGTTTTGTGACGGCATTTTGTGACAAATAAAATCGTCGCAAAATTGGCATGAAAATGCTATGAAATATTTTAGCGCTCAAATTACGTAGAACTTGTGACAAATCTGTGACGGCCACTACAAATCGATGCAACTTCGTCACAATCTATGACAATTTTCCCACGACTGGAAATAGTCCAGCATGGGAAACAAAAGTCGTCGCATGGTCGTGCTCTTATGCTACGATTATGTGACAGTTGTCGAATAGTTACACTTAATTTGTGGCAAAAAGATAATTTTGTTTGTAAAAATTAGATTCTCTCGTTGTAGTTTTGTGACATTATGCTACAATTTAGTGACGACATTTGGTAAATTAAAAGTTGTCGCAAATTTGACGCAATGTTTACGACAAAATTGTGATGACATGAACAAATCAGATAATTTTCATTTAATGTAGACGACTTTTTTGTGATGACATGCAGTAAAAGTCATGTTGTCGCAATTTTGACGCAATTATTATGACGAAAGAGCGACGAATTTTTATTTTATGACCTATTTGATAATAGTCATAGTTTTTCTTTAAAAACATACATGGGTGAAAAATGGGTAATTAACCTAACCCATTTTTCAAACATACCCCATTTTTACTCCCCCAAACACACACAAACACCACCACCACCTTGCACCACTGCCACCATCGCGCGCGCGTGTAGACGTTAAAGAATAGGTCAGTTTTCTTACATTGGTTATATGGTTTAGTCTATAACTCTCAATCGCTCATTCATTAAATTCACATCGAAATCTCACAATTCAGGTACAATTTATCAATCTTTAGATTTAGAGTAAAATGCAACAAATCTCCCTGTGTTTTCATTAAGTTGTATCATAAACCCTATATTTTGAAAAGTTGCGTTATAGATCCTGTGTTATGAATAATGTTGTACACTCTCCCCAATTTAACCTCTTACTTAACTTTGTTAGTCAAAAGGCATAAAAGACTAAATTACCCCTGCTAAAAAATATATTTTTGTATCTAGACTTTTGAATTTCTTTCTTCAACATAGATCACAATAACAAAATATTGATAAAACAAATTCGTATAACTTTATTTTTCCTCATTCTACATAAAATTATGAATCCAATGCTTCAAGTTTCAAGCAATTTGAACAAGAAATGAAAAAGATATGAATTTTGTAATTTTGTTTTCATGGTGAAAACGTCGCTGGCCCCAAAATGACGTCGTTTTGGTTTAGCCAATGCCGTAATGACACGTGGCAAGTGGGTTGACAAAAAAATTTAATCTTGTTGTTACAAGGATTTGATCCCATAACCTAAAACCTGCCAAGCTCACACCCTACCGCCATGCTAACTTATATTTATTCATTCATTTTGAGTGGCTAAATTATTATATTATCTTAACTAAACAACACCTGAAACTACATCCGCCATTTTTTAAAGTCATTTTCATCAACTAGTTTCACCAACCATCAACCTTTGAAAAACCATCAGCATAAAGATCCAAATAACAAATAAACAATAATAAATATTTTTAGATCATGAAATTTTATAAAAATTGAAGTTTAGCTTAAAACCCAATAACAAGGTTAAATTAAATCAAACTATTTTTGAGATTAAATTCTTATAGGAAAATGATGTATATGCGATAAGGATTGTGATAAGATTATTAATGGTGAGCTTGTAAGAGTAATTTATGGTGGAGAGATGTGGTGATGGTGGGATGTTCAAATGGTGAGGAAAAAGAGTGAAAAATATATTTTTTTTTAAACGATAAACAAAAGAAAAAAAAATGGGTTGAATAAAGAGGCTACTGATTTAAGGATGAATATTTTTGTCATTCTCCATCTATTTTACAGTATGATAGCTTCCATCTTCGCATTATTGGTGCGTGTAGGACAAATAACGTTAAAAATGACAGAAACATGGACGGCGGGGGGCAATATGCAACATTTTTTATAACACAGGGTTTGTAATGCGACTTTTGAAAATACGAAATTTATGATATAATTTTATAAAAATATAGGGGGTATGATGCATTTTACTCTTAGATTTATAAACCCTAGAATTTGCAAAATTGGGGTCAAATTGTTATTTATTGCATATACTTACGAAAATTAGTGTATAATTGCAAATAACAATTTTGTTTTTGTGACTAAACAAACCAATCCCATCTTCTGGTTTGCTCCCTTTAGCTAGCTTGCGATCTTTTGCGGTTTCTTGAGTCCTATCAAGCATAAAATTTGCATTTGTATTAAGATAGTTCAATGATAATAGCCTAAAGCCTAAAGGCTGTGATTGTATATTTGAATTATACATGTAGCTTGTTTCTGGTGGTGACAGTACTCTATGGGATTTTCTTAATCAGCTGAATAGGAAAACGTTGTCCAGTGATTTGAGATTTAATAAGGCTGTTAGTGACGGTAGTCTATGGGATTTGGCTAAGAAAGTTGGGTTTGAAGTAGTACAAGAAAAGGATTTGGCTAAGCCACCATCGAAGCCATGATGGACAAGGCTCAAGATGGTAGAATTGCTGACTGGAGGAACCACATTGTAGTCACAGTACTTGCTTGGCTTGGAATTGCACCCAAAAGTGCCGTTGATGTCCACGAAATGTTGTTTATCACTGCAGATTACTTGACTAAAAAGGTGGTGACGCTAGAATTTTTCAGTCCTATGCATATGATTTTATGCAGAAAACCTGCAGAGTAAAACTAGTTGCAATGTATTTTTTTGCTTTTTTTTTGTCTGTTTATTATTGGATTAAATTTATGGTTTTTGTCGTTTTTAGGTTCATTTTCTGGGTTTTATACAAGTTTGAGACTCTTAATGCTTTGATGTACTAAAAGGTGGTGGTGTTTGCCGAAATTTTGCTGTGTCCTTAAACTGGCTCCTCTAACTCAACCAAATTTTGTGAGTCTTGAATTTGAAACAACTAAATCACAATTTAATTTTCAATTGTTTAATGAGAGAATGCATTTCAATTGTTTATGGGATGTATCAGATTTGAACTCAAGTTATAATACAAGCACTGAAATGTATTTCAATTATTTATTGTACTTTTGTCCCTGTGTTGGTTATGGAAGTAAGCTATGTCACTGGTACACAAATTTTAAAGAATTATATCAGTTTGTTGAAGCTTTATAAACTTAAGCTCTATTAGGACGTCGTTGTATACTTTATGTTTTTTATTTTTAAATTTATGATTCGAGAGTTGTCTGATTTAATTACTAATATAAATAAAGATGCTAAAGAAAATGTGAAGGCTAAGCAATATGTATTACCTGTCAGTGTTTTTAATAGTTCTGTACATTTGCATTGGGAACCATTTGTGCACATTAAGACAATTGACCGAATGAAAAAATCAAAAGTGATAAGCAAATATGAAATTAGAAAGAAAGAAAGAAAAAAATGTTACAGTAGCCATCAGATCTCTATCCCCCTCAGACATAGACATACAGTGAAATGTGTACTGTGAGGTTCTGGACTTTGGTTTGATCATTAATCTCACTCCTAAATTAATTGTGAGTTTCTTGTACTACTAATTTATGGTTTTAAAAAAAAGAATCTATTAGCTCTGAACCAATGGTATAAAATACAGTTATAAGTTTTTAAGTTTTTAAGTTCTTGCATCAAATGTTGCAATGGTTATTGATAGTTGAGGGGTTTAACAAAGGATAACACTAAGGGGGTTTACCATGAATAATGCATGTTTTCCAGCTGTAGTAACTGCTCATTTTGTAGCTGTGGAAGGACGGCAACGACCTCGGGTACCTATTTAGATAAAATTTGCTGAAGAGATAATTGTTAAATTTTGCTTTTGATCATTGTTTCTTGTTAAGGCTCAGCAGACAGCATGAGTGTGCTTGGTGAAATGGGAAAGCATACGCTTATCATATTCTAACTTGAATGGGAAAAAATCCTATGTGCAAAAAGTCAAAGGACCTTAGACTGGGACAAACTGGTCTCTTTAGTCGGCCCTGTTTTATGCTTCTTCTCTGTTGTTGTGTGCTTCCCAGCTGTTTCTTGCATTTGGTTTGAGAAAAATTTACATATAAGTTATTCTCTTGTCCAATGGCTTCTTACAATGGTCGCACCGTAAGGTTCACCTATTGTGCAACTAAACTGTCCATGAAGGTAACCACAGCCTCAATTTCAGTTTTGTGCAGTATAGATTTCTTCCATTATGTACTATTTTTCTTTGTGAAACTATGCAGATAGATACATTTTCGATGTGATTGCCAAATTGATCAGCTTTGCTAAATTAGGTTTGTTGTTATTGGTTGTTTTGTTTCCTTGTAAACTCATTTCTGAGCTTCTTCAAGTGATCTATGGGTACATATATATACCTATCTCTCAATCAAATTATCATTAGCCACAATCTTAAGCAGTACAACGGCTTTCAAGTTTATTAAAACTTTACTATTTTAGCAAATAAGTTTCATCATCTTATTATAAACACTTTGTAGATAAAAGCTTACCCAACTGAAATGAGTAACCTGAAAGATGGCGCTGCAACCACCATAGCCAATTTCATTAGTGTTTTTCTTTTGTCCCTCTTTTAATTTCCCACCTCCCGTTTTTTGGTTCATTTTTGGTCTCTTGCTCTTATTTATATTTCTGGCATACTTGTCCTCACCATCCCCTTGAACGTTAAGGTGATGCCAGCCAGCAGTTTATGAAGACTTGCCCCTCTGACTCATTCAACTTTTATTCCTTTTCCTTTTTCTTCGTTGTTACACGGTGAGTACTTATCTCACTTAAGAAAACTATTTCACTAACTTATCAACTCACCCCACAAGATAGTCCTAATCAAAATAATCCCAAACAGAGTTGGCACAAGCTACAAATCCAAATATAATACTGTCAAAAATGCTAATTCATCCCCCGTAAATAGTTTAGATACATTTTACTAAAATAATCATAACTTTTTATAAAATAAAAAAAACTCCAATTGATACACAATTTAAAACATTAGAAACTAGACTCGTAAATATTTCTAACCATGTATAAATCATTATTTAATTCTTCCCCAATTGTTACAGTTTTAATTTCAAAATTGGTCCAAAACTGATCGTAATTTTGAAATCTTGCAAACTTCTTTAAATAAATTTTGGAGTTTAACTTATTTACTTAAGCATACATATCTAAATGGTCCAACATTACTTTTTATCATACTAAATTATACATAAGCTCGTATGTGTTCACACGCTATATAATAATTATCATTAACTGATCTTTCTTTAATAATTTAATAATTTATTATTAACTCGCATTTATTAGGGGTATTATAGGTAGAAGGTAAACTCTTTACTTCGAAAGTTTCATTCTATGAGTTATACGAGGTAGAAAGTGTGTTTTCCCTAATTAGATAAGTTATTTCATCTTTATTTTGAGATATACCTCCGCTCGAGCTATTACTTAATTAGAGTGTTGTAAGGTGTGATATTTCACTCTAAGACTTTGGTTTGACCTTCTACTATAGGAATATGGACATCTTTAATTTCTAGCTGCCTGCTGAACCTACTCTCTACATAAATATGTACTGTTCCACCTCCCCTCTTCATACCAACTTGTTATAAACATAAAAATATAATTTTTGAAGGTCTTGTTTCCATCTTATTGTAGTATCTAATAACTGTCTTTGGCTTGCTGAACATACTTCCTGCATAACTGTTCTTCTAGTGATATCATTTATTTATCATTAAATATAACATTTGTAACGCCCCAATCTCTTACGAGACTGGAGACTTTAAAAACTAAGCTATTCTCAACTCAATCCTAACTTGGTCTCAAAATTTTAGGAAAAAACAGACAGAGTCTCCCCTGTACGGTGGACATTCTGAAAACCTGAAAGCATTTAATAAAGCCACAACATAACAAGATATGCCTTTATAACTAAAGTTCAAAGCTTCAAGGCCATCCGAGCCTTGAGACATACAATAGTTCAAAATTACACAAGCATGCATCCAACTTAACTTTTTTACAAAAACTGCTTATTATGCCACTCCATGATAGCATTGAGACATTCTTGGAAGTTGAAAAACAAACATACATCAGAACATTCACTCCCAAGCATGCAAAGCAACTAGAAGTAGAAACACAAGTTATTACATGCCATGGTTCTAAATCTACCACTACAACATCTATCCTTCAATTTGCAAACTATATAATATACACATATCACTTAGGCTACAAAATAGAACATAAAGTAAAGCAAACAAGTTCTACTCTCATCAACAAAAACATAGTCCACCTCAGACAACTAGACACAGCAACTAAGGAAACTCCTCCAACTGCGCTACCTGAAACATGTTAGCAAGGTATGAGCAACGACTATTTCCCAGTGAGAGATAAAGTCTCCCGGGGTATGCAATGCAACAAGTAATACAGTTAAACATTAATAGCAATTAAAACCATTCAAGAATGACAACAGATTAAGTAACCACACATTAAAAAGGATACATTACACTTAACCCCAATACTCCAATCTTCACTTGATCTTCATTCACGATCCACGAACCACGATCAATGTGCCGGCATAATCCTAATCACTCCAGTGGGTGTACTCTAGATGTACCCTGATAATCTTACGACCTAACATCCCTTGGCAATCTCCGGACCAGGCGAATGAAGGAATAGGGCACGGAGTTTGAATATCCACTGGCAAGCCTTCTGCCGCCCAACCAATATTCAACACATCTGCCCCTAACACTATGGTTGTGCAACCACTATGCAATGCACGTTAACATTTAACAATAAGATAATCAAATAAGAATAGCAACACTTAGGAGGGTCAACAAAAGAGGTTGCCCTTGAGACAGTTCAATATAAGTAATAATACAAACTAATTAAATGAGCATAAAGGCAAAAAATTGCACATTTACCAATAAACCAATACCATAAGCTCATAAACATCTTATAATTGCAATTACACACTTAATAAACACTTACAAGGTTGTAGAAGTGAAAAATCATTCATTTCTCCATTAACCCCATTTTTAACCTAAGTCATTTTCCTTCCAAGTCAAAGTTAATGTTTCAAATTCAAGGGGAAGCTATACCAATCTTCTACTTAACCCTTAAGGCACCCTTACAACTCTCAAACACGTTCAATTACCCGCAATCACTCCAAAAGCCCTAATTTCCCTCTTACAGCTTTGAACTACACATACCTTAACCGGGCTTCAAACAAGGGTTAGCAAATGTGATGCCCGAGATTCTACCGTACACATTTTTAACTTTTGCATCCATTAATTGCGCATTTAATTCTGTACTTGTTGTCTTTCTTAGTTACTATTCATTCCATTTTTCAACTGCATTATATTAATGAATTAGCATTTTTATTAAATCATATTAATTATTTTAGGAATGAGAAAAATATGCTTTTGAGCTAAGAGCGATAAGAGCACTTGTTTAGAAAATGTTTTGTCAATCTAATGAATAGTGTTACGTAACTTAACTTAGTGTTTTAATTAGCTAACATTAATTTGCACTTTAGGACTTGGTTCTAGCTAGTTTAACTCATATTTTAACCACACTCTCGCACTAAAATAGCTCACCCAAGCATATACTCACACAACACACAACATAAGCTCATAACTAGCAAAACAAAAAAAAACAAAAAAGAAAGATGCAGGAATTACTGTAGCAAATCCGAGAATCAACATAGGAGGAGAATGAGAGGATTTTGCTCATCAAATCTTCAAGCCAAGCCAAGCCAAGCAAGGAGCAAGTAGTTTAGGGTGTTTGCTAGCCTCCCGAGAGTTCCTACGCGCATTGGTGAGGGTTTTCATGCTTGTTTGTGCATTTTAAAATTGTTGCTCATTTCTTGATTTGTTAGAAATGCTATCAAATGCTATTGCAAAGCTTATCTATGCTATTATACATTGTATATAAGTGCTAGAGAACACATTTAAGCCTTTAGTTCGCATTTTAAATGGTTGGAATCGTTACTTTGATCTTTGAGGTGAATAGTGACGGGATTTCTAGGGTTTTGTATAATTGTGCATATTAGCTTGATTCAATACTTCTAATAGATGCCTTAGGTGCTAGTGAAGGTAGTCCAACAGCCCCGTGCACTTGAATTGCTCCAAATTTGTATAAAACGCGAAATAGCTGACTTTATAAAAGGGGTTTCGGGCTTAATGCTAATCCGGGTGGATTCGGGCTTCACTTCTAGTATTCTTAGGCTACCTAGGTACTATAGAAGCTTGGCTAACTCTTGTTTGAAGTTCGGTTAAGGTAGGTGTAGTTCAAAGCTATAAGAGGGAAATTGGGGCTTTTGGGATAATTGCGAGTAATTCAACATATTTGTGGGTTGTAAGGGTACCTTAAGGGTTAATTAGAAAATTAATATAGCTTCCCCTTGAATTTGAATCATTGACATGAGTTTGGAAGGAAAACGGGTTGTATTGCAAAGAGGTTAAAGCAGAAATTCGAATGTCTCACACTTCTAAGACCTTGGCATGACTCCTTGTGTGCTTAAATGTGGTTTCAAGATGTTTTGGAGCTTTTGGTATAGTTTTATGTGAATCTTGAATATGCCCTTTGTAATTTGCATAATTGTTTTCCGAATTGAAGATTCTAAGTGAATTATTGTTTATAGTAATTGTATTGCCATAGTTCTAAGTGTTTTCCTTGAGTTTTATATTGAGTTAATTATAATGAGAATAAGTATGGATTAATGGTTTTATAAATTGATAGTACTATTAGGGAATTGAATATGGTTATCCATGCTTAAAATGCTCTTTTAAATGATTGTGGAACATGCTTATATCATGATTTTATTGCTTGTTAGTTATATTATTTGTATATTATATTACTTGAATGATTACTTGGTTGTATGTTAATTAAGTAAACTTTGAGTTAGATAACCTAGTTGGACAATTAATGAATGTTGTAGTTAAAGAGTAATTGAAATAATGTTTAACTTTATGTTCAAGGTGATTGGGGGTGATTTGAAGCCAATCTTGCATTTTGGAGCTTGGTAGAGGTGAGGGAGACTTCATCCTTATGTGCTTAATAGTTTATTTACTTGTACTTAGATTATGTGCACTTATTGTCTATATATTGTGTGTAAGGGCAACCTACTTTGTTGTCCCTCAACCATGTGTTTATTGATTTATACTATTGTTATAATTTTGAGTGCATTGCATCGTGGTTGCGCAACCATTCGGGCATGGTAGTGTCGGGGAAACCGGGCGGCATCGGGCTTGCCAGTCCACCTCGGCTACCATGGTTGCCCAGTCCCTCTCTCGCTTAGGATGCCGCCTAGGGAGAGTTGGGTCGTAGGATTTCGGGGTACATCCGGCGTACACCCATTTTGGAGTTATAAGGGATGATGGCTTATCGATATTAGTGTCATTATTACATCGAGATTTTAGTTCCTGGCTCGTGGTTTGTGATTGAAGAACAAAGTGAATCGTATCCTTTTTAATGTGTGATAACTTGTTGTTTTAATTGTTCTTTGGTTGTAAAATGCTTTATTTGTACTAACTGCTGCATTGCACGTCCCCGGTAGACCTTATCCCTCACTGGGCAATTATGATTGCTCACACCTCGCTAAACATGTTTCAGGTGATGCAGTTGGAGGAATTGCCTTGATTGCTGTGTGCTATTACTTGAGATTAGAGTGATTGCCTGCTAAACTGTGGAAGACTTTGCTTGTCGTACTTTCTGTTCTATTTTGGAGCCTAATGGCTTATGTATATATTTGGATAGTCACAGGTTTGAAAGCTAAGTGGATGTAACAAGTGTTATGGAATTGTGACATGTAATAACTTATGATTCTGCTTCTAGCTACGTTGCATGCTTGGGTGTGAATGAACGGATGTATGGTTGGCATTAATTTATGAGAATGTTTAATTGCTAACATAGAATGGTATGATAAGCGAATGAAGACAAATATTTTAGGACTATTGTTGCATGCTTGTGTGTATTTATATTGTCTTGTGTTGCTTAAGGCTCGGATGGCCTTGAAGTTTGGATTTCAATTACAGATGTTGTTCCTTTTGCTTCGTGGTTTTATTTGATTGTTTACAGGTTTTCAGAATGTTCACAGTACAGGGGAAACTCTGTCCGTTTTTTTCTAAAATTTTGAGACTGGGTTGGAATTGGGTCGAGAATAGCATGGTTAGTAGAGCCTCCGGTCTCATGAGGGATCGGGGAGTTACAAGTGGTATCAGAGCTTAGTTAGCTCTAAGCTGGGACAGGGTCCTCGGCCTGTCAGGTAATAACCTTACGTGTGTGCTTGTTAAGTGTGTGTCTTGAAAAAGTATGCTTGCATGTATATCTTGTATTGAATATGTGCACCTATGTGATATAATTATGTGTTACGTGCTAAATGTGTGCTAAGTGAAGTAAAGAGGCTGGTTATGCATCGAATTGACCTTGTGAATTGTTAATTGCTTGAACTGTTGCTTGTAATGTGTGTATTTGAATGTCTTTGATTGAGTTGTGTTATGATTGACTTGATTGTCGTGCTTGAATGACTTTGATGGTTACACTGTTTCATAAACTCTTATATAAACATGTTTGCATAATAGTTTAAAACATATATGTGTAAATGTGATATCTTGGCATCCGTACATATCAGGTTGAAATGGTAAGAAACACTTCTTCCTCCCCCTAAAAAGAGCTAATTAGTGGCAGGCCTTCTAAACCATGTGGATTAGCGGGAATGAGAAGCATTTGATCAGCCTTTATTTGGGAGTTAGTGTTTATAGTTGAAGCTCGGTTATTGGCATTCTATTAAGGTGTTCTTTTACGCTCAGCAGTCTTAAATGAGTGGCTTCTTTTGGGATTTCTATATGACGGTTCTCTTGAGCATTTTCTTATCGGGACTCCTCCTGGTATTCTTTTGTCAGTATCTCTCGAAAGGCTTAGTATATGGGATTCTTTTCAGCCTTATTAAATGGTATTATCTATAGTACTCCTACCCGGGTCTTTTATTAGTATTTTCTCACCGCACTTAGTTGTGATTCTACTTTTCTATGACATTTGTACCAGTAGGATTCTTATTCGGATTTCTAAGTAGCATTTCTATTGGAGCCTTTATTTGGCCTTATTACTTGGGGATTCGCTGACAGTACTACTGGGATTTCTTAATGGGTTCTTACGAGAATTCGTATACGGTAGTCTTGCTTAGCAACTGATAAAAAGTAATTGAAGTTGGTTTTCAGTTGATGCGGAGTTCTTTTGGAAGAAGAATTGTGTGGACGCAATTTGTTTAAGGGGGAGAGGATGTGACGCCTGAGATTTTACCGTACACATTTTTAACTGTTGCATCCATTAATTGCGCTTTTAATTATGTGCTTTACTTGTTGTCTTTCTTAGTTACTATTCATTCTATTTTTCAACTGCATTATATTAATGAATTAGCATTTTTATTAAATCATATTAATTATTTTAAGAATGAGAAAAATATGCTTTTGAGCTAAAAGCGATAAGAGCACTCGTTTAGAAAATATTTTGTCAATCTAATGAATAGTGTTACGTAACTTAACTTATTGTTTTAATTAGCTAGCATTAATTTGCACTTTAGGACTTGGTTCTAGCTAGTTTAACTCATATTTTAACCACACTCTCACTAAAATAGCTCACCCAAACATATACTCACACAACACACAACATAAGCTCATAACTAGCAAAACAAAAAAAAACAAAAAAAAGAAAGATGCAGGAATTACTGTAGCAAATCCGACAATCAACATAGTAGGAGAATGAGAGGATTTTGCTCATCAAATCTTAAAGCCAAGCCAAGCCAAGCAAGGACCAAGTAGTTTAGGGTGTTTGCTAGCCTCCTGAGAGTTCCTACGCGCATTGGTGAGGGTTTTCATGCTTGTTTGCGCATTTTAAAATTGTTGCTCATTTCTTGATTTTTTAGAAATGCTATCAAATGCAATTGCAAAGCTTATCTATGCTTTTATACATTGTATATAAGTGCTAGAGAACACATTTAATTCTTTAGTTCGCATTTTAAACAGTGGGAATCATTACTTTGATCTTTGAGGTGAATAGTGACGGGATTTCTAGGGTTTTGTGTAATTGTGCGTATTAGCTTGATTCAATACTTCTAATAGATGCCTTAGGTGCTAATGAATGTAGTCCAATAGCCCCGTACACTTGAATTGCTCCAAATTTGTATAAAACGTGAAATAACCGACTTTATAAAAGGGGTTTCGGGATTAATACTAATTCGGGTGGATTCGGGCTTCACTTCTAGTATTCTTAGGCTACCTAGGTGCTATAGAAGTTTGGATAACTCTTGTTTGAAGCCTAGTTAAGGTAGGTGTAGTTCAAAGCTATAAGAGGGAAATTGGGGCTTTTAGGATAATTGTCGGTAATTCAACATATTTGCGGGTTGTAAGGGTACCTTAAGGGTTAATTAGAAGATTGGTATAGCTTCCCCTTGAATTTGAATCATTGACATGAGTTTGGAAGGAAAACGGGTTTTATTGCAAAGAGGTTAAAGCAGGAATTCAAATGTCTCACGCTTCTAAGACCTTGGCATGACTCCTTATGTGCTTAAATGTGGTTTCAAGATGTTTTGGAGCTTTTGGTATAGTTTTATGTGAATCTTGAATATGCCCTTTGTAATTTGCATAATTGTTTTCCGAATTGAAGATTCTAAGTGAATTCTTGTTTATAGTAATTGTATTGTCATAGTTCTAAGTGTTTTCCTTGAGTTTTATATTGATTTAATTATAATGAGAATAAGTATGGATTAATGGTTTTATAAATTGATAGTACTATTATGGAATTGAATATGGTTATCCATGCTTAAAATGCTCTTTTAAATGATTGTGGAACATGCTTATATCATGATTTTATTGCTTGTTAGTTATATAATTTGTATATTATATTACTTGAATGATTACTTGGTTGTATGTTAATTAAGTAAACTATGAGTTAGCTAACCTAGTTGGACAATTAATGAATGTTGTAGTTAAAGAGTAATTGAAACAATGTTTAACTTTATGTTCAAGGTGATTGAGGGTGATTTGAAGTCAATCTTGCATTTTGGAGCTTGGTAGAGGTGAAGGAGACTTCATCCTTATGTGCATAATAGTTTATTTACTTGTACTTAGATTATGTGCACTTATTGTCTATATATTGTGTGTGAGAGCAACCTACTTTGTTGTCATTCAACCATGTGTTTTTTGGTTTATACTATTGTTATCATTTTGAGTGCATTGCATCATGGTTGCACAACCATTCGGGCATGGTAGTGACAGGGAAACAGAGCGGTATCGGGCTTGCCGGTCCACCTCGGCTACCATGGTTGCTCAGTCCCTCTCTCGCTTGGGATGCCGCCCAGGGAGAGTTGGGTCGTAGGATTTCGGGGTACATCCGGAGTACACCCATTTTGGAGTTATAAGGGATGCCGGCTTATCAATATCAGTGTCATTATTACATCGAGATTTCAGTTCGTGGCTCGTGGTTTGTGATTGAAGAACAAAGTGAATCGTATCCTTTTTAATGTGTGATAACTTGTTGTTTTAATTGTTCTTTGGTTGTAAAATGCTTTATTTGTACTAACTACTGCATTGCACGTCCCCGGTGGACCTTATCCCTCACTGGGCAATTGTGATTGCTCACACCTCGTTAAACATGTTTCATGTGATGCAGTTGGAGGAATTGCCTTAATTGCTGTGTGCTATTACTTGAGATTAGAGTGATTGCCTGCTAAACTGTGGAAGACCTTGTTGTCCTACTTTCTGTTCTATTTTGGAGCCTAAGGGCTTATGTATATATTTGGGTAGTTGCAGGTTTGAAAGCTAAGTGGATGTAGCAAGTGTTATGGAGTTGTGGCATGTAATAACTTATGCTTCTGCATCTAGCTACGTTGCATGCTTGGGTGTGAATGAACGGATGTATGGTTGGCATTAATTTATGAGAATGTTTAATTGCTAACATAGAATGGTATGATAAGCGAATGAAGACAAATTTTTTAGGACTATTGTTGCATGCTTGTGTGTATTTATATTGTCTTGTGTTGCTTAAGGCTCGGATGGACTTGAAGTTTGGATTTCAATTACAGATGTTGTTCTTTTTGCTTCGTGGTTTTATTTGATTGTTTACAGGTTTTCAAAATGTCCACAATATAGGGGAAACTTTGTCTGTTTTTCCCTAAAATTTTGAGACTGGGTTAGAATTGGGTCGAGAATAGCATGGTTAGTAGAGCCTCCGGTCTCGTGAGGGATCGGGGCGTTACAGCAAAGCTTCTATAGTGCCTAGGTAGCCTAAGATTACCAAATGTGAAGCTTAAATGCACCCGGATTAATATTAACCCCGAAACCCCTTTTAAAAAGTCGGCTATTTCACGTTTTATACAAGTTTAGAGCAATTCGAGGGCACGGGACTATTGGACTACCATCATTAGCACCTAAGGCATCTATTAGAAGTAATGAATCAATGCAATACACATAATTACACAAAACCCTTAAATTTTATCACTATTCACCTCATAAAATTAAAATAACGATTCCAACCATTTAAAATGTGAACTAATGGTTTAAATGTGTTATCTAGCACCTATATACAATGTGTAATAGCATAGATAAGCTTTGCATTAACATTTGATAGCATTTCTAACAAATCAAGAAAAGTGTAACATTTTTAATATGCGCAAATAGTCATGAAATCCCTCACCTAAAGCACGTAGGAGCATCTAGAAGGCTTGCACACACCCTCAACTACTTGCTCTAGGCTTGGAGAGGCTTGGATTGATGAATTGGTGAGCAAAATCTCCTCCCTTGGTTGCTATAGGGCTGTTCGGATTTTGAACAGTAATTCCTGCATCTTTTTTTTTGGCTAAGTTATGAGCTTATGTGGTGCTTATGAGAATATATATTAAATTGGTTTTAAATTGGGGCAATATATGGTCTTCTAAAATGAGTCTAATAAGCTTCAGAACGAGTCTAAGGTGCAAAATAAGTGCTAGCTAATTAAAACACTAAGTTAAGTTACGTAATACTATTCATTAGTTCACTAAACCATTTTCTAAACGAAGGCTCCTATCGCTTTAAGCTCAAATGCACATTTTTCTCATTCCTATAACAATTAATATGATTTAAGAAAAATGCTAATTCATGGTAATTATGTAGTTGAAAAATAGAATGAATAGTAGCTAAAGAAGACAACAAGCAAACCACAAAAGAAATCCGCAATTAGTGGATGCAATAGTGAATGAATGTACGGCAAAAATCTTGGGCGTCACACCCTCTCCCCCTTAAACAAATTGCGTCCACGCAATTCTCTTTCAAAGAACTCCTGTTGTGCACTCTAAAAGCCCTTGAATAAAACCAACGCATCAGTTGAAAGAATGCCATTGAAACCCCTAGTAGGCCAACAAGGGAACCTTCAGCTAAGAAGTCTCACAATAAGGATGTCAAATAAAGGCTCCGAATAAGAATACTAATCCAGAAATCCGAGAAAATACCAAACAAGAAATCCGTAGCAGAAATTCCCTAGAAGGTTGCCAAATGAAGACTTGTTCAAGAATGCCAAATAAGATTCCAATTAAGATTGTATATAAGAAGTCCCAATAGAAGGGTCAAGTGGAAATACACAAGAGAATACCATAGAAGCTTGACAGGAAGGCCCCGGGATGATAACCAAAGAAAGGGACCGATAAGAGATCCGAATGAGAACAGCATGGGCTGAACATCTCTGGAAGATCTGTTACTGACCATCTCTTTATAGGGGAGAGTTTATTGATGAATTCAAGGGACAATACATTTATACAATGGTTAAACATAGGATAGACACTTAACATACCTTACCACATACATCTAAGCTAATAAGTCCTTAGGAAATCTCTTAGATGCCAAATTAATCATATAAACATACTTGCCACAAAACTTTTACATATTGCATAGTTAAGACACATAGGTACAAATAATTCTAATCAAAGCCACACAAGTACACAGTCACATAATGGCGTATCTAACACATTCTTCATATTTCACTTAAGCAATTCACGCAGAAATACATTTCCACGTAAGTCACCCATAATCACACAACTACACTTATCAAAAAGCATTCATAATTTACGCAAATATAACACATAAAAACGTATTTTAATGCAAACAAGCTCGAACCCACATGCCGGCACATACTTATTCAAAACACACTTCGCATGCACGCACTTAGGTTTTCACTACCCAACAGACCGAGGACCCTATCCCGGCTGTGAGCTACTAAGCTCTGATACCACCTGTAATGCCCCAATCTGTCACGCCCCGACCCAACCCCGCAAAAGGCCAAGCCCGGACTCGACACACGGACGGAGTCTCCTCTGTACCATGGACGATCCGAAAACCCTACATTCAACATAATATTCACGAAAACCACAATAATCATTTGAAACAAGTCAACTTTCTTTTAGAAACATACATCTTCTCATTATCCAACTTTGCAACCCAAAATGTCATGCGTACTACACAGGTACTTATGCTACTAAGCAGTAAAACCATTAGCATGCAGTTCTTTACTAGTCACGAGAGTACATCTTTACAACTTTACAACCTTTCAACTTTTACAACATAAGACCATAGAGGCCTCAAAATAAAAACTACATACAAGGCTACAAGCCTCAAAATGAAGCGACAACGAAGCAATATACACATCATGTAACACCCCGTTCCCTCTCGAGACCGGGAGTTCTATCAATCAATCTAACCACAACCCAAACCAAACCCGGGCAAGATTTTAGGGAAAGACGGACAGAGTCTCCCCTGTTTCTAGGCAAATTGCAAAACCTGTAATAGCATATAAATGGACCAACACCATGTCCAACCATTCAACCACCTCAAGGCCATCCGAGCCTTGGTTCACAACAATTTAAACTCAGCAAGTATACATACATTTCCAATTTAAAAGCTAACATATCTCTTTTCATTTTTGACAAGTACATTCAAACTAGACAATAAAACCACACTAAGCTACTGTACAAAATAAACTATCATGCCATTCTAACTCTTTTCCTCTAGACATTACAAACATGTTGTGAAGTTAAGCTATGCTAACTGATTACATAAACTAGCTTATCAATTCACCTCAACTACTTAGCTAAATTTAAATTACATTTTTTTTAACAATAAATACATACAACATATGAAATCATATATCTTTACATCTTCAACACTCAAGCCACATAGGCACGCAAAACAACTCTTCAAGCATGAACTTTCACGAAATCATGAACTTTCCAGCTAACATGACATTTCCTGAAATGTGGTGGTAAGGAGTGAGTATACACAACACGTATACTCAGTGAGGGCGATACATATATCGAGGTGGAGAGAAAGAAGATCGTGCAATGCAAATAGGTACAGTTAAGCAATACAATCAATAAAAGGCATTCGATATATATAACAATACAATAAACAATTAAGAAAAAAATTAACACAACCAATCAAAGCTATACCACACTTTGAAGGCTATGGATCACTCGAGCGAGTAATGTACCGATCACGATTCCGATGACATTAACGATGACGCGCCGGCCCAAACCACCTTATAACACCAGTTTGGAATACCCCGGAAGTATCCATCAATTCTACGACCCAAAACTCCCTGGGAGGCAACCCAAGCGAGAAGAGGGAATAGCAGCGGAGCTAGAGCAACCAACACTGGCAACCCGAGGCTACCCAGAGAGGCCCATCACTCATGTGCGAAACACTATGCAATGCAAGACTCGATACAAGGCAATAAACGAGCAATATCAAGCATTCTCAACAATCGATAAACATTTCAATCAATAATCAACTCCAACAAGTGTAATAAGCATTAACAAGCATTTGCAATCAAACAAGTAACAAGAACAACACCAACTAACATTATCAAGCAATAACAAGCATTCTATAGGCATTATAAGCATTCTATAGGCAACATAAGCATTCTATAAGCAATATAAGCTTACTATAATCAATTTAATCATTCTATGAGCAATATAAGAATTCTATAATCAATATAAACATACTATAAGCAATATTCTATGAACACACACAAAATCACAAAAATGACCCCAACTTCAAAACACTACTACTTTCAAACGAGCCACGAGCTTTGGAAACCGACTTCACCAATCCTCCTAGGTCACCATAAGGCACGTCTAAAGACCCCAAAACCCTACTTAACCCTGGAATTTACGCAAAGTCCCGATTTTCCCTTTTGCTCGTTTGAACTATAACTATACTAACGAAACACTCAACCAAATCCATAATCGTACCAAAAGTGCTTCCATGGCCTCCCGAAACAATGCCATCACGCAAAACGAGAAAATGCTAAACTCGATCTAAACGACCCCGACTTTCACCAAGGCATAATTCATGTTTTTTCCATTACGCAACCCAAACAAACCATGCATTTAGGCATTCTAGCACACCTAGCACATTTCTACATCAACGGATAACATAACGGAGCAACTTCATCGTTTCAAGGGTTTACTATTCATAAAATACTATTCATTAATCAATTTAAATTGCAATCTGAACATTTAACCGCAGAAAATGTTAAAAAGCTATAAATACATGTTCTACAATCAACAAGGAACATTCTTTAAGCAACAAAATGATTAAAACAACAATCTACGCATAAAATCCAAAAATCAAAGTTTAGACACAAATATTTCAAATGCGCAAATAACGATGAAACCCTCACCTTAGACACTCCTAGATGCTAGGGAAACCACGCTGGATGCCTCGGAAACCACCCCGCACAAGCTCACGTGACGAAATGAAGATTTGAAGTTGAAATGTTTTTTTTTTCTTTTTCCTCCATGGTTTCAGCCATGGCCTTTATTTTTCTGGTTTTTGCTCTTTTTTTCGTATTTCATACATAAATAAAAGATTACAAATGGTCAAAGCTTCGGTCAACCCGCTAAACCAAAACAGCTATGCGCGACCTTATGAAAATGGCCATAACTTCTTCTAGAAAACTCCAATTCACGAACGGTTTGAAGCCTCAGAAACTAGACTCATAGAGCTTTCCAACCATATATAATTTGCTACCTAACTCTTCCCCAATTGGTTCATATTTAATTCAAAAGTTGACCCAAAATTTGACTAACTTAACATTTGCATTTTTGTTATTTCTAATCCCAAGTTTGCCCTTTATTAAACATTTTAAAAATTCCCACCTTGTCCTAGTTGGTCAATGTAGATGAAAAATCAACTAGTTTGGTCAAAGAAGGTGAAAGGTGAATAAAATGAAATTTAAATGAACTTTAAATGCTATTGAATACATGTCAGGTTCGGGGTATCACACATCAAGCATGGCCCACACAAAAGACTGGCAACCAACCACCAGCTAAGCAAAGAAAGTGCTATCAAGGAAACACCTCCACTTGCTCCTCCTCCTCCTCAACCACCTCAATAGGATCAACCTCAACTACTCCTGTAAAATATAGTATAGAAAGGGATGAGCAAAAACTATTCCTCAGTGAGGGTTAACTGGTCTCAAGGACGGAAGTGAGAGGAGAATGCAATGCAAATAGTCAAGTAGATCAGTCAATTAACATATAGAGATACAAGCTAAGCCAATAATAAATCAAGACAAGCATTAAGGCTATAATCATTCAATTAAAGGATACAATTCACTTTCCACGAGCAACTTTCAATCACGAATCCGATGACGACGCATCGGCCCAACCACCTTATAACTTCAGTTTGGAATACCCCAGAAGTATCCAATCAATTCTACGACCCAAATCTCCCTGGGCGGCAACCCAAGCAAGAAAGGGAATAGGACACGGAGCTAGAGCAACTAACCCTGGCAACCCGAGGCTACCCAGAGAGGCCCATCACACCGCCCCTGACTCTATGAATGAAATATAATATACAATGCAACAATCAAGCAATAGAGCCACACGTGGGAGAATAACAAAATAGGTTACTCTCGCACGCAATAGTAACAGTTGATATATATTTCAACCACAATCAACTATAATAAGCACAATAAGCAACAACAAGCAACAATAACATTCTAAAAACCAAAACATGATAAAACCCAACAAAACACACAACGACCCCAACTTCCAAAATGCTACCACTTCCAAACGAGCTACGAGTTTTGGAAACCGACTTCACCACTCCTCCTAAGACACCATAAGGCACGTCTAAAGACCACAAAACCCTACTTTACCCTAGAATTCCCGCAAAGCCACGATTTCTCCCTTTGCTCGTTTGAACTACAGCTACCTCAACCGATCACCCAACCAATGTCACAACTGCACCAAAAGTGCTTCCATGACATACCTTTGACAATGCTTTCACGCAAAACGAAGAATTGCCAAACTCAACCGGAACGACCCCAACATGCACCAAGCCATTTTCCCCCGGTTTTCCATTACACAACCCAAACAAATCAAACATTTAAGCATTCTAATATATCTCGCATCTTTTCACATCTGCAAAATGCATAACAGAGCAACTTTTACGAAACAGGGATTTACTATTCATATTTTACTATTCTATTCGCATTTTAAATTGCAATTCCTATATTTAACCATAGAAAATGCTAAAAAGCTACAAATACATGTTCTACGATCATCAAGAAACATTCTTTAAACAACAAAATGGATAAAATAACAACCTACGGCTAAATCACAAAAATTAAAGGTTAGATACAATAACTTCAAATGCACAAATAACGATGCAACCCTCACCTTAGACTCTATTAGATGCTAGGAAAACCTCGTTGGAAGCCTTGGAAACAATCCCGTGCAAGCCCTTGCGAAGATGTGAAGATTTGAAGTTGAAAATATTTTTTTTTTCTTTTCCTTGAAGCTCTCGGCCTCCCACTCTTTTTTTCCAGCTTTTTTTTTGTTTTATGATGCTATTATATGCTTTTAAAAGATGACAACTTAATTGGTCAAAGGTCAATGGTCTTTGGCTTGGTCAAATCTAGCTATTTTGGCATTTTTTAACTTAAAATAAAGCATAAAACTACTAGTCTAATAAACTAACAACTAAATACTAAACTACTAATATACTAAAACTCCAAAATACTATTTTTACTATTTGCTGAGGACTATAAATCATTTTCTAACTATCGCTCTCGAAATGCAATGCAATTTGTGACGATAGACAAATAACAATTAAATATCAAAGAATTTAAGAAAAATATAATTTTCAAAAAAATAAACAGAAAAATTTCACGTTCCGGGCTCGGGTATTACACCCTCTCCCCCTTAAGACAATTGCATCCACGCAATTCTTACCTGGTCGACAAACAACTCCGGATACTGACTCCGAACCTGGTCCTCTCTTCCCAAGTTACTTCCTCAAACCCGTGATGATTCCACAGAACCTTTACCATCGGAATACTCTTCTTGCGAAGTTCCTGAACTTTTCAATCCACAATTCGAATCGGTCACTCTTCATAAGTTAACTTTTCCTCAATCTGCAAAGGCTCTGGTTCAAGTACCTGTGAAGGATCTGGATGATATTTCCTTATCATTGACACGTGGAAGACATCGTGCAGTCTTGACAAGCTCGGAGGTAAAGCTAACCGATAAGCTAAAGGACCTATCTTTTCGGTGATCTCAAACGGACCCACATACCTGGGACTAAGTTTCCCACTCTTACTGTGCCGAATGAACCCCTTTCGAGAAGAAATCTTAAGAAACACCCGATCTCCCAAAGCAAACTCAAGATCCCGACGGTGCTTATCTGCATAACTCTTTTGATGACTCTGAGCTATAAGCATACGCTGGCGAATAAGATGAACATTATTTACCATCTTAATCATCTCAGGTAACACAGTCGGATCACCTTTTCTCATCTCTTCAACCTCTTCCTAATACAATAGGGATCTGCATTTATGATCGTACAACGCCTCGTAGGGAGACATACCTATAGTAGATTGATAACTATTATTGTAGGCGAACTCCGCTAAAGGCAAAAACTTTTCCCAATTCTTCCCAAAGTCTAACACACATGCCCGTAGCATGTCTTCCAAGATCCTGATGGTTCTATCCGACTGGCCATCAGTTTGTGGATGGTATGGAGTACTGAAGCTCAATTTAGTTCCCATGGCCTCTTGCAACTTCTGCCAAAAACGAGATCTAAATCTGGGATCTCTATCTGACACTATACTCTGTGGCACACCATGAAGTCTCACAATATTAGCAACATAAAGCTCAGCTAGTTTATCAAGGCTATCCTGTTTGTTCACGGGAATAAAATGTGAAACCTTAGTCAATCGGTCCACAACAACCCAAACAGAATCACATCCTCTCGGAGATCTCGGAAAATCAGTCACAAGGTCCATTATTATATAGACCCATTTCCATTGCGGAATCGACAACAGTTGCAGAAGCCCGGCTGGCCTTTGATGCTCAGCTTTAACCCTCTGGCAAGTCAAACACCTGGATACATACCTAGCAATCTCCCTCTTCATATTGTTTCTCCAGAAGTGTTGTTTCAAGTCTCTGTACATTTTAGTACTGCCCGGGTGAATCGTATATCTTGAATTATGTGCCTCAGACAGAATCTCGTTCTTCAAAGTCGGATCACCAGGAACACACACCCTGTCCCTAAATCTAAAGATACCATCTGCATGTAATTTAAACTCCGACTCTCCCCCTTTTGTTTTTTCTTGGATTTTCAAGATGTGAGGATCAGTCTTCTGAGCCTCCCTGATTTGTGTTAGCAATCCCGACTGAATTTGCAAACTAGCAAATCGAATCCCTACTTCAGTAGCTTCTGGCTTCCATGAACAAATTTCCTCCAAAGTCTCCCAATCCTTGATAATTAGGCTTGCAACAGTAGCCTTTCGGCTCAAAGCATCTGTAACAACATTGGGCTTACCTGGCACGTAGTTTATAGAACAATTATAGCCACTTAATAGCTCTAGCCATCTTCGCTGCCTCATATTCAAATCCCTTTGTGAAAATAAATATTTGAGACTCTTGTGATTAGTAAAAATTTCAAATCTACTACCCCACAAGTAATGACGCCACTTCTTTAAAGCAAAAACCACGGCAGCTAACTCAAGATCATGTGTAGGGTAATTGACTTCATATGGTTTTAACTTCCTAGAAGCATAGGCAATCACCTTACTATTCTACATTAAAACACATCCCAAACCTTCTTTAGACGCATCACTGTAGACAACAAAGTTTTCTTCACCTTCAGGTAAAGCTAGTACATGAGCTGTAGTTAGTCTCTTCTTCAGTTCTTGGAAACTGGATTCACATTTAGCATCCAAGTTGTAAGTAACTTTCTTTCGAGTCAACTAGTTTAAAGGCCCATAATTTTTAGAAAAGTCTTTAACAAACCTCCGATAGTAACCAGCCAACCCCAGAAAGCTCCAAATCTCTGACACCGTTTCAGGTCTCTTCCAAGACGAAACAACTTCAATCTTAGCTGGGTCTACTAAAATTCCTTGATGTGAAATGATATGGCCCAGAAAAGATATTTGATTCAACCAGAATTCGCACTTGCTGAATTTAGCAAAAAGCTTGTTTTCTTGCAAAGTCTGTAGCACAATCTTTAAATGTTGTTCATGTTCAGCCTCATTCTTAGAGTATACTAAAATGTCGTCAATAAATATTATGACAAATTGTTCAAGATAAGGTCGAAAGATCCTCTGCATTGAGTCCATGAATGCGGCTGGTGTATTCGTCAATCCAAACGGTAACACAACAAATTCGTAGTGGCCATATCTAGTCCTGAATGCTATTTTAGGTATATTATCACTCCGAATCCTGAGTTGATAGTAACCTTGCCTCAAGTCAAATTTTGGGTAAACACACGCACCCTGCAATTGGTCAAACAATTCTTCAATCAACAGCAAGGGGTATTTATTCTTAATCATAACTTGATTAAGTCCCCTGTAATCAATACATAACCATAGCGTGCCGTCTTTCTTTCTCACAAACAACACGGGTGCACCCCACGGCGAAGAACTAGGTTGTATAAACCCTTTCTCAAGCAAGTTCTGAAGTTGAATTTTCAATTCCTGAAGTTCGGCCGGTGCCATTCTATAAGGACTTCTAGAAATTGGCGCAGTGCCCGGCATAAGATCAATCACAAACTCAATCTCCCTATCCGGTGGTAAACCCCGTAGTTCCTTGGGAAATACACCAGGGAAGTCTTTAACAATTGGAACCTCATTCAAATTCAACTTATCAGTAGGTTGATTGATTAGATAAGCTAGGTAAGTTTCACAGCCCTTATTCAACAACTTGGAAGCCTTAATTGATGATAAAGGGGTATCCTAGCAACCTTGTAGTTCTCAACAATCTCTAGTACTGGTAGGTCAGGAATCTGAAGATAAACAATTTTTGTTCTACAATCCAACTGAGCATAGTATTTCCCCAACCAGTCCATTCCCAAAATGATTTCAAAGTCACGAAAGGGCAGTATAATTAAATCAGTAGGAAAATTACGGTCCTTAATGCATATATCACAAGATTTGCAAATAGACTCAGTAACAAATTTCACACCCAAAGACGTACTAACTTCAACTTTATATGGCAGTTTATCAATCCTAACATTCACAGATCGTGCACATGCAGGAGTTATAAATGAATGCGTAGCTTTGGGATCAATCAAAACTTTAACTGGCTGAGTATTGAGAAGAAAGGTACCTTCGAGTATTGTTGTGGTATCGGGTAACTCCTCCGCATCTAGTGCAAAGACCCTAGCATGTACCCTCTGTGCTGGACCTGCACCTGTAGCCCTGTTCTGCACACCCTGGCCTCCAGTACGACCCTGAACATTCTTAAACTTAGGGCAATCTTTCACCCTATGCTGATCGCTCCTACAACCCACTTACCACTCTTCCTCCAGCAATTAGCTTCAATGTGCCCCGATCGATTACAAAAGTTACACTACTGATTTTGCCTTACAACAGTGTTTCCCGTAGGTTCGGGGCCTCTGACAGTGGTAGGAACTGTACCTCCCTGCTGGGGTCTAGTCATAGCTGGTCTCGCCTGAATCTGATATTGTGGCTGATACGGGCACTGCTAAGGAACCTAAACAAAAGTCTGATACTGCCTCTACTGACTCTGGCTGCTCTGGCCCAAGTACTGTTTCTTACTCGGCTGGCTACTCTCATCTATCATCTCTGACTTCCGTTTCTCAAACTTCGAGGCTGCTTGGAATGCCTCGGGATAAGTAGCATAAGTCTGCCCAGTCAAATGCAGCTGTATATCCATTCTCAGCCCACGAACAAACGTACTAATCATCTTCCTAGCTGGCTACACCAGCTCAGGCATATACCTCGACAATCTGACAAACCTAGCCTCATTCTGTGCGACAGTCATGTTTTCCTGCTTCAGGCTCACAAATTTTCTTCCCGCCTTTCCCTAGCCATCTCGGGAATATACTTGTCCCGAAACTCACTCACGAAGTCATCCCACAAATGCGGAACATCCTCGTAGTCCCATCTCAACCTAACAGTGTTCCACCACTGTTCTGCGTCACCTTCAAACAGAAATACTGCATATGCTATCTTTGCCTCATCAGTGTACCTCAAAGCAGCATAAATCTTCTCAACACGGGTAAGCCATTTCTCGGCTACCTCGTCATCTGGCTCTCCAAAGAACTTACCCGGTTCGTTTTCTCCAACTGATTATTCTCAGGATTAGCTTGATTTCCCTGGGGATTACTATTCCTTTCCTGCCTCTGCTTATGCAGTACCTGAGTAATCCGGTCTACCGCAGTGGTCATAGTAGCCATAAACTATTCAGGCATCGGTTGCTGACCCTGTTCTGCTGCCTCCGCATCTGCCTCTTGGCCTCAAGTACTACGACGTGGCGGCATAGTAACAACTTACAGTAGCTGGCAACATATAAAAGCAGTTTATAGACAGAAATATAACACGTAAGATTGGATAACACTCAAGACAATAACAATCAAATATCCTATCATACAATTCACATAACACGAGATTGATATGCCAAACTAGTTCACTTAAACACATAAGCACTCCAAGTTCATATAGTCATACTATAACATTTTTTCACTTAACAATCACACAATAACACTTTATCATTTTAGACCTTTACCCCACAAATCGAGAAACATATCCCAGCTCATGCAATACTATCATGCTCTGATACCACCTAAGATGTCACGCCTCGACCCGACCCCGCAAAAGGCCAAGCCCGGACCTGACACACGGACGAAGTCTCCTCTATATCGTGGACGATCCGAAAACCCTACACTCAACATAATATTTGCGAAAACCAAAATAATCATTTAAAACAAGTCAACTTTCTTTTAGAAACATACATTTTCTCATTATCCAACTTTGCAACCCAAAATGACATGCATACTACACAGGTACTTATGCCACTAAGCAATAAAACCATTAGCATGCAGTTCTTTACTAGTCACTAGAGTACAACTTTACAACTTTACAACCTTTCAACTTTTACAACATAAGACAATAGAGGCCTCAAAATATAAACTACATACAAGGCGACAAGCTTCAAAATGAAGCGACAACCAAGCAATATACACATCAAGCATGGCCCGCACAAAAGATTGGCAACCAACCACTAGCTAAGCAAAGAGAGTGCTATCAAGGAAACACCTCCACTTGCTCCTCCTTCTCCTCAACCACCTCAAAAGGATCAGCCTCAACTACTCCTGTAAAATATAGTATAGAAAGGGATAAGCAAAAACTATTGCTCAACGAGGGTCAATTGGTCTCAAGGACGGAGGTGAGAGGAGAATGCAATGCAAATAGTCAAGTAGATCAGTCAATTAACATATAGAGATACAAGCTAAGCCAACAATAAATCAAGGAAAGCATTAAGGCTAAAATCATTCAATTAAAGGATACAATTCACTTTCCACGAGCAACTTTCAATCACGAATCCGATGATGACGCGCCGGCCCAACCACCTTATAACTTCAGTTTAGAATACCTCCGAAGTATCTAATCAATTCTACGACCCAAATCTCCCTGGGCGGCAACCCAAGCAAGAAAGGGAATAGGACATGGAGCTAGAACAACCAACCCAGAAACCTGAGGCTACCCAGAGAGGCCCCTCACACCGCCCCTGACTCTATGAATGCAATACAATATACAATGCAACAATCAAGCAATAGAGCGCAATAGAGCCACACGTGGGAGAATAACAAAGTAGGTTACTCTCGCACGCAATAGCAACAGTTGATATACATTTCAACCACAATCAACTATAATAAGCACAATAAGCAACAACAAGCAACAATAACATTCTAAAAACCAAAACATGATAAAACCCAACAAAACACACAACGACCCCAACTTCCAAAATGCTACCACTTCCAAACGAGCTACGAGTTTTGGAAACCGATTTCACCACTCCTCCTAGGACACCATAAGGCACGATTAAAGACCACGAAACCCTACTTTACCCTAGAATCCCCGCACAGCCCCGATTTCCTCCTTTGCTCGTTTGAACTACAGCTACCTCAACCGATCACCCAACCAATGTCACAACTGCACCAAAAGTGCTTCCATGACATACCTCGCAATGCCTTCACGCAAAACGAAGAATTGCCAAATTCGACCGGAATGACCCCAATATGTACCAAGCCATTTTTCCCCGGTTTTCCATTACCCAAACAAATCATACATTTAAGCATTCTAACATATCTAGCATCTTTTCACATCAACAGAACGCATAACGGAGCAACTTTTACGAAACAGGGGTTTACTATTCATATTTTACTATTCCATTCGCATTTTAAATTGCAATTGCTATATTTAACCGTAGAAAATGCTAAAAAGCTACAAATACATGTTCTACGATCATCAAGGAACATTCTTTAAGCAACAAAACGGATAAAATAACAACCTGCGGCTAAATCACAAAAATTAAAGTTTAGATACAATAACTTCAAATTCGCAAATAACGATGCAACCCTCACCTTAGACGCTATTAGATGCTAAGAAAATCACGTTGGAAGCATTGGAAACAACCCCGTGGAAGCCATCGCGAAGATTTGAAGATTTGAAGATTTGAAGTTGAAAGTGTTTTTTTTTTCCTTTTCCTTGAAGCTCTCGGCCTCCCTCTCTTATTTTCCAGCTTTTTTTTTGTTTTATGATGCTATTATATGCTTTTAAAAGATGACAACTTAATTGGTCAAAGGTCAATGGTCTTTGGCTTGGTCAAATCTAGCTATTTTGGCATTTTTTAACTTAAAATAAAGCATAAAACTACTAGTCTAATAAACTAACAACTAAATACTAAACTACTAATATACTAAAACTCCAAAATACTATTTTTACTATTTGCTGAGGACTATAAATCATTTTCTAACTATCGCTCTCGAAATGCAATGCAATTTGTGACGATAGACAAATAACAATTAAATATCAAAGAATTTAAGAAAAATATAATTTTCAGAAAAATAAATAGGAAAATTTCACGTTCCGGGCTCGGGTATTACACAATCTCTCACGAGATCGGAGGCTCTAAAAACCAAGCTATTCTCAACCCGATCTCAAAATTTTAGGAAGAAACGGACAGAGTCTCCCCTGTACCGTGGACATTCTGAAAACCTGAAAGCATTCAATAAAGCCACAACATAACAAGACATTCCTTTATAACTAAAGTTCAAAGCTTCAAGGCCATCCGAGCCTTGAGACATACAATAGTTTAGAATCACACAAGCATGCATCCAACTTAACTTCTTTACAAAAACCGCTTATCATGCCACTCCATGATAGCACTGAGATATTCTTGGAAGTTGAAAAACAAACATACATCAGAACATTCACTCCCAAGCATACAAATCAACTAGAAGTAGAAACATAAGTTATTACATGCCATGGTTCTAAATCTACCACTACAACATCTATCCTTCAATTTGCAAACTATATAATATACACATATCACTTAGGCTACAAAATAGAACATAAAGTAAAGCAAACAAGTTCTACTCTCATCAACAAGAACATAGTCCACCTCAGGCAACTAGACACAGCAACTAAGGCAACTCCTCCAACTGCGCCACCTGAAACATGTTAGCGAGGTATAAGCAACCACTGTTGCCCAGTGAGGGATAAAGTCTCCCGGGGCGTGCAATGCAACAAGTAATATAGTTAAACATTAATAGCAATTAAAACCATTCAAGAATGACGACAGATTAAGTAACCACACACTAAAAAGTATACATTACACTTAACCCCAACACTCCAATCTTCACTTGATCTTCATTCACGATCCACGAACCACGATCACTATGCCAGCATAATCCCAATCACTCCAGTGGGTGTACTCCGGATGTACCCCGATAATCCTACGACCCAACATCCCTTGGCAATCTTTGGACCAGGCGAATGAGGGAATAGGGCATGGAGTTTGAATATCCACTGGGAAGCTCTCTACCGCCCATCCGATATTCAACACATCCACCCCTGACACTATGGTTGCGCAACCACTATGTAATGCACGATTACACTTAACAATAAGATAATCAAATAAGAACAACAACACTTATGAGGGTCAACAAAATAGGTTTCCCTTGAGACCGTTCAATATAAATAATAATACAAACTAATTAAATGAGCATAAAGGGAAAAATTGCACATTTACCAATAAACCAATACCAAAAGCTCATAAACATCTTATAATTGCAATTAAACACTTAATAAACACTTACAAGGTTGTAAAAGTGAAAAATCAACCATTTCTCCATTAACCCCCTTTTTAACCTAAGCCATTTTCCTTCCAAATCAAAGTTCATGTTTCAAATTCAAGGGGAAGCTATATCAATCTTCTACTTAACCCTTAAGGCACCCTTACAACCCTCAAACATGTTCAATTACCCGCAATTACCCCTAAAGCCCTAATTTCCCTCTTATAGCTTTGAACTACACATACCTTAACCAGGATTCATACAATGGTTAACAAAGCTTCTATAGGACCTAGGTAGCCTAAGAATACCAAATGTTAAGCTCAAATCCAACCAGATTAACATGAACCCCGAAACCCCTTTTAAAAAGTTGGCTATTTCATGTTTTATGCAAGTTTAGAGCAATTCGAGGGCATGGAGCTATTGGACTACTATCATTAGCACCTAAGGCATCTATTAGAAGCAATGAATCAATCCAATACGCACAATTACACAAAACCCTAAAATTGCATCACTATTCACCTCATAAAATTAAAATAACGATTTCAACCTTTTAAAATGCGAACTAATGGTTTAAATGTGTTCTCTAGCACCTATATACAATGTATAATAGCATAGATAAGCTTTGCATTAATATTTGATAGCAATTCTAACAAATCAAAAAATGTGTAACATTTTAAATATGCACAAATAGTCATAAAATCCCTCACCTAAAGTGCGTAGGAACACCTAGAAGAGGCTTGGATTGATGAATTGGTTAGCAAAATCTCCTCCCTTGGCTGCTATAGGGCTGTTCAGATTTTGAACATTAATTCCTACATCTTTTTTGTTTTTGTTTTTGCTAAGTTATGAGCTTATGTTGTGCTTATGAGAATATATATTAAATTGGTTTTAAATTGGGGCAATATATGGTCTTCTAAAATGAGTCTAATAAGCTTCAGAACGAGTCTAAGGTGCAAAATAAGTGCTAGCTAATTAAAACACTAAGTTAAGTTACGTAATACTATTCATTAGTTCACTAAACCATTTTCTAAACGAAGGCTCCTATCGCTTTAAGCTCAAATGCACATTTTTTTCATTCCTATAACAATTAATATGATTTAAGAAAAATGCTAATTCATGGTAATTATGTAGTTGAAAAATGGAATAAATAGTAACTAAAGAAGACAACAAGCAAACCACAGAAGAAATGCGCAATTAGTAGATGCAACAGTGAATGAATGTATGGCAAAAATCTCGGGCGTCACAACATTAGTTCTTAGTTATGTGGATGACCCAGTAGTATATGGACACTGCTGATGGCATTCTCTTGATGTTTTTTCAGGAACATGTAACGCCCCAACTCGACCCCTCTTAAGATCAAGCCGAGATGCGACAGAATTTTGGTATGGTAACGTTTGAAACTAGGCACTATCCCAATTTATAAACCTGCACAAAACTCATATAGCAACAACCAATCCCAACATTTCATATTCAAGTCCTTCACATACATTCAAACCCTATCGTCCGTCACACTACATAACTATTACAACAAGGATACAAGATCTCAGAAGTGCACTTGAATAAACTTTCTAAGTCTAACTATATACATACATATCAAAAGGAGGTTAATTAATACACAATCCAGTCCTCTAAACTTTAAAATAAACTATTTAGCATATTTATATATACATCAATAACAAGTAATCAAGCCTCGTGCTTATCCACATTATCAGCAAGTACGTACTCCACATAAGCTAAATCTGGTTCACCTGAAAGGTTGGAAAGAGGGGTGAGCTAACCGGCACATAGCTCAGTGAAGGAAGAAAATAAATACAGGGAGTTTTGAAACTCATTTTATCTTTTGAACATCTCTTTTGAAAACATGCTATGCACATCAATCGCATTAAGTAACACTTGAATAATAAAATAAGTATTCTTTAATAAAGTAAACACATTTAAATAGAATATTCTCATTTTGTTGATGCCGAACTTCTACCACCATTGCGAACACGTTTCCCCGACCAACAAGCAGTACCATCGGGTATGCTGACTCAACCTACGATCCAGACCCTCATGGAACACTCTGTCCATTCGGGATAGGGATTAGTACATCGGTAGTCATGACATCGCCTGACAAGCCCAATGTTCCCCAGGGTGACACGAACCAACCGTAGCTGTTTGGTTGCAACCACGCATCGTATCGCATGCACACATAACACATAACATGCAATCACATACGCATCGTATCGCATTCATATCATATAACATTTCATATCTCATATTCATATATAGACTAGGTAACAAATTAGGTTACCCAATCTTATCATGACATAATTATGCCTTTAATAAGCTAACTAAGTTATAACTAAGCACTTAAGTCACATTAGACACCAACTCAAGTTAAACATACATTTTTAACATAAAAGACTTCATAAACGAGCATTCACTTATTTCACAAAGATAGGATTCTAATTCTACAACACATTAACTCAACACATACATTCATTCACACACCGATTACATTCACATTGAATACTATTAGAGCCTAACCAACACATTTATACATTATCATAACTAAGTTACACCACACTTTAATTAACACAATCATTAAAACCTAACCAACCCCTCAAATACTTAAGCTACACTTGACACCACATTAACTTCTCAACTAAACCATATGCATTTGATACCATTTAGAGCTTAACAACACATCAATCACAAAAGAACATACTAAAATACATTCTAGCTAACTTTTAGCACAAAATGCAAACTAATTTAACATCATTTAGCACCATTACGTAACTCATTTTACTTCAATCATTACCTATCATCAACCTAAGCTAGCAAGCATTTAAACATCATAAGAATAACCCAAAAAGCTCTTAAAACCCATTTATTTCTAAAAATTCAGGCAAGGTATCACATTCATTTTCTCCACATTTATGCATTTCTAAGCTAATCTACTACGCTAATTTAATATATAAACATTTATGAGCAACAAAACTAGGCTAAGAATCAAATTTAGGCATCAATTTTAGCATTTCAACACAAAACCCAACTACTATTCATCATGAAAATAAAATACGTTATAAATAAATTCTAAAAAGGTAAACATGTGCCATAACACCTAAATAGCAAGTATAAAATATAAATTTAATGATACAACACCTAAACGATGCATCTTAAAGTAATTTTGAAAAGAGTCCTCACAAATTTTACGTTCTGAAATGCGAAAAATGAATGGTAGAAAGATAGAGCACATCAAGACAAGTCCGAATATTCGATTTGAGCTTCAAACTCCTTTCGTTTACACCTTCAAAGAGCCAAAATTGCACAAAATACACTATTCAGGAATAAGGGTTTTTTGGCTGATTTGGGCATTTTTTTGGTTGAATTTTACAATTTTGAGCTAATTTTTGGCTTTATATAATATTAGCTTAGTCAACAAAAGTCAAAGGCCGTTACAAAAAAAAAAAAAAAAGTCAAAGGATGAGCTATGTTAGTGGTTTTTCATTATTTGGCTTAAAAATGTCACGTTTTCGCGCGAAAAGTCCACTTTTAATTCCTAG
The DNA here is from genome assembly GCA_037974665.1 of Ehretia macrophylla. Classification (NCBI taxonomy): domain Eukaryota; kingdom Viridiplantae; phylum Streptophyta; class Magnoliopsida; order Boraginales; family Ehretiaceae; genus Ehretia; species Ehretia macrophylla. The sequence continues at coordinate 72,217,342 of CM075773.1, forward strand.
TTTGTTTTCAAATCAATTTTTATTAAGTCAAGAGTCAAATAATATTGGAGGACTAGTTTTTAAAATGTTTAAAAGACCAATTTTAAAAATTTAGCAGAAAAGTCCTCAAATAAAATTTGAAAGTTCTTTAAATGCTATTTTTACTTAAAAATCTTTATGAAATAATATGAATTGTCATATATCAAATACTAAAATAAATAAACTCATAATTTTGCTAACTAAAGTTAATTAAGTACGTAGTTGCACGTAATAATCAATTAAGTAAATATTTGTACATATTGTGACAAATAGATGTTTTAAACAATTAAATGCACATATTATATGCAAATAAATAAAAATAGACATGCTCTCGGCTCGATCTTCACAAAACATCTAATTACTAATATCATGTGGAGGAGCTTACTACTTCGTAAAAGTTGTTAGATTGTTGTCTAAAGTAGGTAATGAGATATTATTGTTTATAGTTGTCTATACGTTGATAATAAATGTTGAGCTTCTTCAAGAGCTTGTCTCTATTATTATGTTTTATTTTTCAACTATATCATCTTCAAGGCCACGATAGAAGATAATATTATGAATACTGGACATTGGCTATTATGTATACTTAGCTACTTTGGTGTGGAATTGTGTTTCTTTTGAATGGATATGTAGGTTGTGTAATTACTTGAGAGTCAATTATAAAACAAATTATGGGGTTATATTTAGAAATTGCTACTTTGGTGTGGAATTGTGTTTCTTTTGAATGGATGTGTAGGTTGTATAATTACTTGAGAGTCAATTATAAAACAAATTATAGGGTTGTATTTAGAAATTGCTTGAGATTCAATTGTGGATGTTCTTTTGTAATTTAGCAGGACAAACTAGATGATGTTACAAACAACATTAGAATAGTGGATTTGAAAATTGCCACGAATTTGTGACAAAATGAATGAAATATAGCCACGATTTTGGAACAAAAATAATTTGGTACGAATTTACGATGAAACAAGTAGCCATAAATTTGTGACAACATTCGACCACGAAATATTGATGAAATGTTACCTACGATATTACCACGGGTTATATGTCACGCTTCTACGTCAATTTAAGCCACGAAAATTGTCACGCCCTAACTCGACCCCACCTAAAACCAAGTTAGGATGCGACAGAATTTTGGCATTATAACATTTAAAACATGGCCCCATAAATAAATAAACCTGTACAACAACTCATATAAACCACAAATAAACCAAATGTACATTCGTGGGCCTTCCAACATACAACAAAAGTATAGGTTGTCCGTCACAACTACTTCAACATAGTTATAAAGATACATGTCGCAAAATAAACTTCATAAGCCTAGCAACCTATACAACAAAATGGACTTATGAAATTACATTGCAAGTCTACAAACTTTAAAGTAAACAACTTAAACTTAGCATAATTTACATATAGCTAACAAGTCTCCATAATATTTACTACAAGTTCCATGGACATAGACATCAACAAAGCAAGCAGACTACACTTCAGGCTCAACAACAGGTTCAACTGGCACATACTCTACATACTCCACCTTTGCTCTCTTGAAATGTTAGCAAATGGGGGTGAGTTTCCACAAACTCAGTGAGATGGGATAAAGGGAAGGTTTTGAAAAGCCTTTTTAACTTTGAAAACTCATTTTGAAAACATGTCATGAACTTCAATATGCATCAAGTATAAATGAAGCGAGAAATGTAAAGTAAATAAACACATAGTAAGGATACGCTCGTTCTGCTGATGTTATTCTCCATGCACCATCACGGACCCTACCCATGTACCAAATATACTCCGGATATACACCAACCTATGATCCATTCCTTTATGAAACACTCTGTTCATTCGGGAAAGGGATTAGTGAAACAACCCGATCCCTCACGAAATCAAGTCTCGATGTAACAACCCGATCCAATCCCCAAGGCAAGAAATGAGGGAAAATATATGGAGTTTTCCTTGCACTATGGTCAATCCAACTCAACCACAAACATACAACCTCAATATTCAAAGTCCTATTTCACATGCACAATAGGTTCACATCTCTTTAACTCATATTTTACAATTCAAGCTTATCACATTACAAATTCAAAGTAAGCTATTTATGCATTTATTACATTCCCTCAATAACTATCTCTTGACATTACAAGATAACTATGAACTAACACGCGCATAGTAGAACCCTGTTGAAAAATAGGCCAAACATCTTGCAAACACTTCAATTCACCTCACATTTCCTAAAATTATAAAGAAAAAAAGGGTGAGAAATTATGTGCTCAGTGAGGGGGGAACACGTACTAGAAGGTTATGAAAAAAACCTTTTCATGAATACACATAAGGCAAGCATCATGCATTAAATGAGTGATAACAATAAATAAGGATTAGCAAGGCACATAGTCAACAAGTGAACACCAAAGCCAAATAACTTTAAGTAAAGTAAACACATATATGAAGGGATACACTTCCAATACTATGATGCAGTGAACAATCAATAGCAAGTAATATAAGATTATGTAACACTTTAGAAAAGGATACGATTCTGCTTACTGCACCTGCTCTTCGTTCCTTTTCCACGAACACTTTAATGCTTAAACGCTTGCTGGCATCCCCTTATCACTCCCGCGTGGGTACTCCAGATGTACCCAAAACGTACGACCCAATACCCCAAGGCCTTCAATGACCAACGAGTGAGGGAATAGGACACGGAGGTTGTGCAACCAATAACTAGCAAGCCTATTGCTGCCTAGTGAAGGCACAACACTACCGTGTCTCGCTTAAGGTTACAACTTTCACTAACGCTTGATAAATCACTTGAATAATCAGTTAAGTAACATTCGATAAGCACGTAAAATGATGGGACAACAAAGTAGGTTGCCCCTCAAACATTTAAAAAATTATCAATCAATATAACCAATAAGGCATTTACAATCAATAATTCAATTAACTCTTGCATTTAAACATTTAAGCAATCTATATAGCTCATAAACATTCAAGCACCTAGCTTTAACAAGTAAACTACAATTCACTTAGACATTCATTAAGGAAATTAAGCATTCAAACATTCAAGTAAACAATATAACCAATAAAGCATTCACAACTGTTAACTCAATTAATTCAGCCATGACTTAACCAGTTCGGTTATCAACCTTAATGTTCTTTAAAATTTCTGAAACTGTACATAAATGTAGTTCTTTAAATGTAGATGGGTTTTGCATCAAACGGATCTTGATTTGGAGTTATATTCAATAAAGTATTACATTTAGAAGTTTATTGCGGAGACTGTCCAGTACCTACACGTGGAATAGAACCCGACTATAATAAGCTTAAAACAGCATCTTAACCTCAAAATTAGCTCATGCACCAAACATAGAGTTTGTTCTATTATAAGTGTAGTATAACATATCCGAAAATCAGCCTCATTCATTATGGTTTAAATAGATACTATGTTTACATATAGATCCCTACGTCGTTACATTCTATTTAGGATTAGGAATAGGCGTAATCGGACCTGCTTTTTACATATCTCTCGTTATTTACCACATCAAAATACTCATGCAAAAATAGTGCGCAGGATTCTCTATTTTGTTTGCCTATACCTTTCAACATTTTACTTGTTATTTTTAACAACTAAAACAGTCACTTAGACCTTTAATAAAACACATAGACATCACTTTATATCTCTACATCAAGCAACAACTTCTACTACAAGTCTTTAGAAATTAACAATACTCTAGCCATATAATTCACAATTACTACACAATATTCAAACAAGCATGCAAACTCACATGCAAACTCATGGCTTACTCTATCATTTAACTTCATGAAAATAACTTGCCATCAAGAATACAACAATAAATATGCATAAAAACTTAAACCCATCACCTTGAAATTGAGATTAGAAGCAAGAGAAGGCAAAAATGAGCAAGAAACTGGCTAGAATGCACAAGAAAGCCTCTACTTTTCCTTCTTTTCTTCTTCTTCTCTTTTTTTCTTCTCCCTCGACTTTTCTCTCTTTTCTTTCTCTTCCACCCGACTCTCTAGAGCCTTCTTGAAGACTTTGGTTGTTTTATTTTGATAATTTAAATGCTTAGCTTAGTTGGGCTATTTAATTGGGCTACAAATGCACTTAAGTAACTAAATTAAGCCCACAATCTTATTTGGCTAATCAATTGGGTCTCTATTGCAATTATGAAACTAAATTGAGCCCACAACTATTTTTAGCTAGCTTATAATCCAATGGCCCACTAAAATGCACTTACTTTGAATACAATACAAACACGTATCGATTCAAGTAACAAGAAACAAGTCAATTTAATGCGGATGAATAAATGCAAGTTAATAAAATAATAATTTTCTTCAGCTCCGGGGCTTCACAATTAGAACATCGGTAGTCGTGTCATCACTTGGCAAGCTCGATGCCGCCCAGTGCAACACAAACTACCACATCTAGTTTAAAGGTTACAACCTTACACCTCGCATTCGTATTCGCATCGCATATAACCACATCGCATTTGCATTCACATTCAACCACATTCACACATTCATGATAATTAGGGGAAACAACAAAGTAGGTTGTTTCTTGAACACATTAGCAATTCATATTCATTTCGCATTTAAATAGCCAAGCAATCAAACCACAGTTAACATGCACATTTCCCCTTCATCCAACCCAACCACATTGACACCATTACAAGCCTTAATAACACAATCAACAATTAAAGAATCTAAAACAACATTCTAACTACTTTAATCAACCCAAAACTCAAGCATTTAGCATATTTTCATGACCAACCAAACTCATACTTTAGCATACATATACACCTAACTTTTAAGCACTAAAGCAAGCATAATAGTACGCAAAACGGGCAATCAAGGGGCTGCAAACAAATTGTCTAACGCCGGCAATCTACTATTCACGCTAGAAAATTTCAGCCATAACTAAACTTCAATTTTTCACCATCCTTGCAACATTCAAGTGATTCTAGCATGCTACAACATATATTAATGATATACACATCATATTTAAGCCATAACAACAAGAATCAAACTCATATTTATGCATTTAATCCAACATACAACACATAAAATCCAACTACAACAACTATGGTTTATAAAAGCTAATAACCAAGCAAATTGTTCTCTAAGTCTACTTAGCAAGAATTAAGTGCATTAATATCAATATAAAGCATATACATACACATATATTCAAAATGCTTTAACTTTAAACTCTTGATTTAGAAAATCCCCTCACCTTTTCCGAAAAATAAAGCTTGAATAAGGTACTAGGAAGCTAGATAATGCTAAAACCAGTTCAAATTTGGTTGGTTTGACCTTTGATCTTGCTCTTTTCCTTGAATTTTGCACAAAATAACCTAGGTTTTACTATTCACTCAAGGCCTCTCATACACGGCGGAAATAGGGACAAAAATGAGTGTTTTTGGCTTTGTTTTGAAGATATAAGTTATTGGTTAAGTCAATGCTAATGTCAAAGATAGATATAGTTAGTGGGTTTTAATATTTAGTCTAGGATATGATATTAAAATGGTTAAATAACTACCTAAACATGCAATTTGATTATATTTACAAATATGTCAAGTCAAAAGTCAATTCAACTATGGTAGACTAAATATTTAAAAGTGTAAAAGACTAATTGGGTCAATTATATGAAAAGTCAACTAAATGCAACTAAATGAACTTTAAATACACAATTTACATTCAAATAACAAATAAATCATGTAGTGTCACGCCCCGACCCGGTCCCACAGGAACTGTTAGCCTAAAGGCTTTAAATCCAATATATTGATGACAACTAAATCTTGATTAAGAAATTGATCTATTGACTCATCATATCTTGTAATGAGTTTATTGTTTGAGAATTAGTCAAAGCTTGAAGGATATTCAACATATTAAGTAAGCTCATGAGGATTGGAATAATGCTCATTGAAAGTAATGATCAAGCAAAATGCATGCTCCAACGAGAAGATCAAAGTACTTTAATAGTCAAGATCTATGAAGATTCAAGATGTGAACATCCTAGCTAAGATCTTGTCCTAAAGAAGGAAGATTGAAGAGATGATCAAAGCACTTTGTGAATATCAATGTTATACAAGCTTAAGAACAAGTTCATGAAGAATGATGTTGATTAAGCTCAAATGATCTAATCATGAAGATAAAATGAAAAGTTCAACATGATCAAGCTCAACTGTCTTTTTGTCAAGATCTTTACAAGCTCAAGTTGTAAAGATTCAAGTGAAGATCTTTGAAGAATAAAGATGGAGCTATAAGGATGGAGACGAAAGTCATAAGAGGTACCAGTTGGGACTTGACTGGGGTTTGGGTCTTGCAAACGGTATATGCTCAATGATGATTCTCAAATATCGTTTTTGAAATATTTGAAAAGGTTTTACAAAAGACGCTCAAAAGAAATGCTTTCAAAAACCCAAACCTTTGCAGTTTTTGAGCCCATCGGACAACCCCAGGGCAACTAGTCGACCGGTGGCCAAAGGGTCGTATGCCCGAGGCCTGTCCACTGGACGAGGGTCTCTCGACCGGTCGACTAGTGGAGCAGGGGTTTACCAGTCGAGCCAAAACGCTGGTTTAAAATATAGTCATTTTATGAACGTTGGAATACATTTATTACACACATTTCAACCACTATTAATGCCTCTCAACTAAAAACTTGCAAAGAATTGATTCAAAGCATTTACTCTTGATTTCTTACACTAATTTCATCTTTGAATCATCATTGTGCTATACTTGAGCAAGAATTTGTGAGCAATATTAAAAGAAGCTTTCATTGTATTCATCTACCCTAAAAGAGGGCTTTTATTGTTAATCTCAAACACTTATCAAAAGAGAGAGTTAAACATTTTGAAAGGAAGGACTTCCTTGTCAAAGGTGTTGGGGTTGAAGATTTGTATTGAGGAGGAATTTTCTATTGTAAAAGCTTGAACTATTGTTGTAGTTGGTTTGTGGACTCACCAACATTTGAAGAGTCACAATAGTAAAGATTGTAGAAATCCTAAGCATGGAGCTTAGGTTGTCGACTTAGGCAGGGGTCAAACCACGCTAAAATCGCGATTTGCAATCTCCCTCTCTCAACTCTCTCTTTGTATTAATTTCTGCACACTAAGTGTTTGATATATTGCCTCACTTTGTTTAAAATTGTTTTTGATTGATCATTGCTAGTATATTGCCTAATCGAAAAAGTAGTAATATTATCTATATAACCTAATTCACCCATCTCCTAGGTTTAATTATGGGACAACATGTAGTATCAAGAGCTAGGGCTTTACATATAGCTTAACATCTAGTAAAGTCAAGATCATGGCGTATACTACTCTACATCCCCTTACATTGAAGGATATTCAATTGATAGACCTCCTTTGTTTACAGGAACTGATTTCATGAATTGGATGATTCATATGGAAACATATATTCAATCCGTGAACTACACATTGTGGCATATTGTTGAGCATGGGCCATACGAAGTTGAAGATGAGTCAACCGAGCAAAACATTTCCAAATTGACCAAAAATGCTCAAGCTATGCATATTCTCTATTGTGCTTTCAATGATCAAGAGTTTGAACAAATTCGAGAATGTACATCCGCTCATGAAATATGGAATCTTCTTGAAAAGCTTTATCAAAAGGAAGAAGAAGATGTTAAAGAAGAAAATGAAGCATACATTAGTGCATTTGATGAAGAGGTATGTCTATCTCATGAATCCAATTGCTTCTCATTTATTGATAATGATCTTATAATTGATGAACTTGAAGAAGCCATCTTGGATATTCAAAATGAATTGATATTTGCAATTTTTAAAAATAAAAATTTGCTTGAGAAAATTGAATGTGCTTTATTTGAGATAAATGAGATTAACAAGAAAAATACTATACTTGAAATTGATTATATTAGCTTGATTAACAAAGGAAAAGTGTTTGAAAATGAGATTTCATGGTTAAGAAGGATTTGCAATGAATTGAATGAAGAAATAGAAAATTCTAGTAAAGAAAAAGAAAAATGGGATATTATGCGTAATCCACGATACATGGTATGCAAATTAAATGTGTTAGGATATAAACCATATTTCATTTAAAAGATCTTAAAGAATTGTTTTCTTAAAATCTCAAATCACGATGTATCACCTTGTGCTTGTACATATTGTGATAAAATAGAACAACTTGTTTCACTATTTCATAATATGAAACTAATTGATGAAATAACAAAAGTTCCATGGTGGCTAAAACACAAATGGATTGTTAAAGTCACAACAAATGAAACTCACCCTCGAGGACCCAATTAAAGACGGGTACCTAGATCTTGCTTTGTTGTAGGAATGTCAAGCAACACTAAAGAAGACGGTGATGCAACTTATGATAAAGGAAAGATCATTGAGATAAAGAGGCACAGGTAACATTGAAATTATTTATTTTCATATGTGCTTCTTGAGAATGGTTTAAAATTCAACTTGATTAGTCAACTATGTGTTATTTTACATGTGTGATTGAAAATAAAAATGATGATACATTATTTGATAATTGAGTGAAAAGGTTTATGCTAAATGTAATAATCTTGACTAGAATATTCATTTTCTTAGAATTCCCTCAATTGGATAAATTAAGTCATACTTGGTATTTGGATATGCGATACATCCAATAAGATAGGAATACATTGGCACAATGGAAGACATTTTAGTAAAAATGAATTTGAGATACCTCCAAAGAATGTTAAAAGATAACATTGAAAAAAACTAAGAAACGGTTCTCTTTTGAGGAAGATGAAATGAGCATTGATGGAGAAGATTATGAACATGAAAGTGAGGTTTGGGAGATTTTGATGATTTACATGCCTCTTTAATGTTAGAATTCAAAAGATAGATAAAGAAAAAGATGAACTAGCTTCTAGTGGTGGAAGATAGAAGTTAAAAGAACCTTATCACCCATGTGACCTATGAATCAATTTCTTTTGTTTAAATTTTGTGGTATAAAATTAAATTGATTAAATGAATACTCATGTATGAATGTCATATGAAGTGTTTAGAAAGATGAATATCTTACAAATGAATCATATATACTTGAGTTTGATATTATCAAATGTTGAATGTGATAATTGTTACAAGTGCAAAATAAATGGTTGAATTGTTGAATGTCATGCATGATGAAATGGGATGCAACTTATGAGCTTGATTCTATAATTGCTTAAATTGATAGTTTTAATTGATGGAAATAGGTTGAAAGAATAAGTGAATATGATCTTTTGATGTCCAAAAGAAGAATGACATTATATGCTCTTTTCCTGACTTAAATGTTATTATATCTAGAGAAGAAGTGGAGTAATGCAGAAAAATATTGAAGAACTTCAAGAAACAATATCCACATTTTCCAATGATAGGAAAACATTAAACTAAATATTGGGAAATGATATGTGCTTACATGGCTCATTAAAATATTGAAAATGTGTAATGATTGCAATATTTGAAATTTTTGGCTTTTCTTTATCATGCACACACATGGAATTTATCATGAATCTTGAAAATGCTCAATCTTCTAAATGATAATGACAATACTTGATTATGATATAAAAAGAGCATGCTTGTTTGAAGTTTATTTTGATTCCATCATGAAAAGATATTAGTGCATTAAATGTATCTCGATGAGAGAATAATTCCTTAAAGCATGTAAAGTGTATTTTAATTAAGCAAATAAAGGGAAAGTCAAAGTTCTTCCTCGCACTACAAATCAAGAAAGTTCACAAGTCAAACCAAGATTACAAAGGAATCAAGCCAAGAAGTTTGTACTTGTTCATGACAAAGCAATCAAGAACTCAAAAGAGGACATCAACCAAGTTCTACAAAGATAAGAAAATGTATATTGGTTGAGAAAATGAAAGAATAGAAGTATGTCCTATAATGTATTTCATTCAACTACCTCTAACATATCGATAACATATTGATAACAATGCTCTCTTTGCTAAATAGCAATATTGCCCCAAATTTTTTATTAGAGCATTGTAAAAGGAAACTTGAATTGTCTTTCAGTCACCATACCAAAACATTATCATAACTTCTTGATAAATTGTTCTTTTGATCATATTTGACTTCATGAATATATTAAATGCATGAGAACTTTGATGATGCTAATCTCTTTGCACCGAGAAAGATTAATGATGATATAGGCACTCAAAAAGATAGAACTCCAAGTGAATCTACTACATCAAGATCTCAAGAAAATGGATCTCCTACTACTTCAAGGGATTAATCCAATCAAGGAGTTCAATCAATCTTATAGGTGGAAGAGCAACAAAGAGCAAATCAAGATAAACAACAAACATCCTATGAGCAAAGTATTGATCAAAATCTCTAAGATGTTGATAGGATGTGAAGAATCATCCACATGATAGGATCCTTGGTAATTCACCAAAAGGTATAAGAACTCTCTCAAATTTAAAGATCTTTTTGAACATGATGGGTTTCTTTCTTAAATTGAACATATTGTTGAAAATAACGTGTTATAGCAACGAACATACCCGTTATGCTTGTCTCTTGTTATTGGTAAAGTAGTATGTTCATCTCATTACCATAGTATGTGTAGGTGATACATGTTGAAGTATCAATGATCGATTATGTCTTGATGGTGTATAGAATTTTTTAATGAATATAATGTGCAAAATTGATACAATGACATAGAAGACTAATGTTTGCATGATTTATTTGAATATCAAACATGTATGATAATTTTGATGCGTGATGATGGTTTCTCTCTCTATCATACACATACATAGTTTTTTATGAATCTTGAAAATGCTTGTCTTTCATTCGAAAATGACTATATCTGATCATGCCATAAAAAGAAGGCATGTTTGCTTGAGATTAATCTTTAGTCCATCTTGAAAAGATATTGTTGCAAACATATATAATTGATAAAAATGTCATGCATGATTGGTACATATCAAATTGATTCAACTAAGGTCAACACACTTAAAGTTTTTCTAAAGTTGATTCAAGGACCTTGTTGGACTATTTTATCTTGTTGGAGCAACTGATCCTTTTCTTTGTGAGATTTCCTTAAGAGCTTGCATAGATTATTCAAATATGAGCATAAAGGAAGAGTTAAAAGTTCCTTCTTGGACTCTCAATTGAGAAAAACAAGGAGAAGTATTCATAAGTCAAGCCTAGCACACAAAAGTACAAATAAAGAAGATTGGGCTTAGTGAAGGAAATGAACTGAGATTCAAATGAATATATCAACCAAGCTCTACAAAGTTGAGATAAGATAATATCAATTGATGGAAAAGAAGTATAGAGGTATAATCTATAATCTTCTATATCCAATTGCCTCTAAAACCAATGTAATAATGGTTATGCTCTTATGTGCTTACTTGCAATATTGTTCCAATCTTCTCATTAAGAGTATTACAAAAGGAAATTTCAAGTGTCACTCTATCACAATACAAAATGTTATCATAACCTTTGATGAAGTATACTATTGATCATACTTGTTTTTATCTCAATATGAAATGACCATTGTGCTTAACAAATTATTATAATACATTGAGATACTTCATTTTAGCATGTATTCTATACTCATATGAGAATTGAGATGAATATTTTGAAGAAAAGTATATATGAAAGCTTTGATTGTTTATGCACATAGAGATGTGTACTTTGATGAGAAAACTATTATTGAACATACACACCATTACCATCTCTAGATTATCTTCCACAGATTTTGATTAATCTCTTGAACTAAAACTCGTGTTCCTCCATGAATTGGCTTTCATCATATCTTCTTAAGTATTCCTACTACTTGCTCCTTAGTGTGCTTATTACTTGTTCATAATGATCATAAAGAAGAAGTATGCATGATATCAACATGAATGAAATGCCAAACGAATTTGAGAAATTGAATATCATGCCAAATAAGGAATATAAGAAAATTTTAAAAGAATTGGAATTTATGATGAATACCTTGAATATCATTCGTTTCTTATAGTGTTAAATTTGCTATATGATTTGATTGAATACCAAAGGGGGAGATATAACAGTGGTATCCTTTCCTAAAAAGAGAGAAATATAAATCATTTTGTATGCTATGACTTATGCTATATGTGAATGATTTTAATGCTTATAGTGTGCAATGATAATATGATTAAGATATGCATACAACAAAGGGGGAACTTACTTGTCTAAATGAAATCATCCTTATGCATTGCTCTTCTAAAGGGATTGTTATGCTATAAAATTGTCATATGCTTTGGTTGAGTACCAAAAGAGGAGAAACAATAATGGAATGATAACAATTCATCAAAGAAGAAAAGTTTTGGAGAAAGCAAATGCATGCTTCAAGAAAGGTAAACTCATATACCTAAATGCTTTCATGTTATCTATGTAAGTTTAACCAATACGATGTTTGAGTCTTGTGCAAGATCCCATTGAAATGATATCTTACAAGCTTATATATTATATCTTACACCTTCTTAGTGTGGAAATATGTTTCTTTGTTAATTACAAAAGGGGAGAGAGATATGTGATTGATACATGATCTAAAGGGAAAGTCTTTGTTCTTATTATGCACTTAGTATAGGGGAGACTTGGTGAAAATGACCATTGTGATTCTATTTTCATGGAAATTTCATTGTTATATATTTCCCAAAAATCCCATTGTAGTGCTATTTTTAGATAAGATCACATTGAATTGCTATCTTATGACCAAGAAACAATATAAGATATGGAGAGTTATGCAATATAGTGAAGAAGGACTTTATGTGTTTATCATTTCCTTACCTATACATATTCTTAGAGAGAGCTTGCATACTTTGTGAACTTGATATCAATTGCAGAGGTGACACAGTGATATCATATGCATATATTAGCTTGTGTTTGGATCATCTGCTCTAAGTTAAAATGATTTTTATGATATGCACTTAGCAAGGGGGAGCTTTGTCTGTAGATATTTTTCAAAAAGGAGAGATGTTCAAAATCCCATTGAGATAATATTTAGATAAAATCCCATTGTGGTTATCTATGCATTGTCCCATTATGATGCTATCTTGCCCCTCCTATGTTTAATTCTCTTTGTTGATGCCAAAGGGGAGAATAATCAAGAGAGAACATAAGAATTAGAAAACATATGGGGAGAATATGGGAGAAACCTTGATATGGGAGAAGCCTTGAACATGAAAATTAATTTGATATGCATATAGTAAGAGGGAGCTTTGTTTTGTTTTTTCTTGAACATCTTACTTATGCCTTGATATCAAATTATGGTGTTCTATTGTGCTTCATTGTATAAGATTTGTCATCATAAAAAAGGGGGAGATTGTTAGCCTAAAGACTTTAAATCCTATATTTTGATGATAACTAAATCTTGATTATGAAATTGATCTATTGACTCATCATATCTTGTAATGAGTTTATTGTTTGAGAATTAGTCAAAGCTTGAAGGATATTCAACATATTAAGTAAGCTCATGAGGATTGGAATAATGCTCATTGAAAGTAATGATCAAGCAAAATGCATCCTCCAACTAGAAGATCAAAGTACTTTAATGGTCAAGATCTATGAAGATTCAAGATGTGAACATCCTAGCTAAGATCTTGTCCTAAAGAAGGAAGATTGAAGAGATGATCAAAGCACTTTGTGAATATCAATGTTATACAAGCTCAAGAGCAAGTTCATGAAGAATGATGTTGATCAAGCTCAAATGATCTAATCATGAAGATAAAATAAAAAGTTCAACATTATCAAGCTTAACTGTCTTTTTGTCAAGATCTTTACAAGCTCAAGTTGTAAAGACTCAAGTAAAGATCTTCGAAGAATGAAGATGGAACTATAAGGATGGGGACGGAAGTCATAAGAGGTACCAATTGGGACTTGACTGGGGTTTGGGTCTTGCAAATGGTATATGCTCAATGATGATTCTCAAATATCATTTTAAAAATATTTGAAAAAGGTTTTACAAAAGACGCTCAAAAGAATCGCTTTCAAAAACCCAAACCCTTGCAGTTTTTGAGTCCACCGAACAACCCCAGGACAACCGGTCGACCGGTGACCAAAGGGTCGTCCGCCGAGGCCTGTCCACCGAACAAGGGTCTTTCGACTGGTCGACCGGTGGAGCAGGGGTCGACCGGTCAAGCCAAAATGCTAGTTTAAAATATAGTCATTTTATAGACGTTGTGGTGCATTTATTACACACATTTCAACCTCTATTAATGCCTCTCAATTGAAAACTTTCAAAGAATTGATTCAAAGTATTTACTCTTAATTTCTTACACTAATTTCATCTTTGAATCATCATTGTACTATACTTGAGCAAGAATTTGTGAGCAATATTAAGATAAGTTTTCATTGTATTCATCTACCCTAAAAGAGGGCTTTCATTGTTAATCTCAAACACTTATCAAAAGAGAGAGTTAAACACTTTGAAAGGAAGGACTTCCTTATCAAAGGTGTTGGGGTTGAAGCTTTGTATTGAGAATGAATTTTCTATTGTAAAAGCTTGAACTATCGTTGTAGTTGGTTTGTAGACTCACCAACATTTGAAGAGTCACAATAGTGAAGATTGTTGAAATCCTAAGCCGGGAGCTTAGGTCGTGGACTTAGGTGGGGGCCGAACCACGCTAAAATTGTGATTTGCAATCATTCTCTCAACTCTCTCTTTGCATTAATTTCTGCACACTAAGTGTTTGATATATTGCCTCACTTACACTTTATATTGCTAGAGTGCATATTTGTTTAAAATTGTTTTTGATTGATCATTGCTAGTATATTGCCTAATCAAAAAAGTAGTAGTATTGTCTATATAACCTAATCCACCCCTCCCCTTCTTAGGTTTAATTAAGGGACAACAGGAACCGAACCCGGACGCGACGATCCACGAACAAGAAAATGCTAAAAAATAGTAACATTCAATCACACGATACTCTCACATACATCCTGAAAGCTCGCAACGCGCTTAAAACAATCAACAAAAGCGGAAACATAATGATACATTCATAACTAAATACAATACTGGACATTACATACGAAGGTAAATAGACTTGGTTAAGATTCCACAAAAGAAGTCTAGCTAGACATGAATGATGTGCCCCATGACCAATCATAAAACAACAAAAGACTAGACTAGGAGCAAGCATCCAATACAAAGACTTCAACAGTCCAGTAAACAAGAGTTCCAAGAGATAACAATATCTTCTCGTCAAGTAAACACATCAATCATGTTGCACGTTCTCTAACTCATTAACAACATCTTCATGCACAAAATCCACATCGTGAACACCTGAAGCATGCAAAATAGAGGGTGAGCTAAACAGGCTCAGTGAGGAACGACTCGGCGATTTGAGAAACTTGAACCTGAAAACTCTTTAGCACATTAGCAACAACATAACATGAAAGAAATGCTTAGTCATATTCGCGTAATAACACATATTCAAGGATACGCTTAGTAACATTGTTGAAGTCGATGCTTGAATCTTATCACGAACACGTAACATAACCAACCTTACTCCCGCTTGTGTACTCATGATGTGTACTATTCCACAACATCCCTCGATATGATATACACGGATCACACGAGAGGAACTAGCACATGATAGTCAAGTTAGCACCAGCAAGCCCTATGCCGCCTAGTGTTCCAAGACACTATCATTGCGGACTCGAGTTGTAACTGTACAATGCACGAACACGTAACATACACACATAACACTTATCATGCAATCACATCGCTACGATTTGAAACTCATTCTTGTCACACATACGTAGAGAGATCAACAAAGTAGGTTGATACATCCTAACATCACATTAGTATTAATCCTAACATAGAAACGAGAATAACCAGGTAGAAATAGATGCATGAACCAATTAAGCCTAAGGTGACCTCAATTAAACTCATAGCTAAGTTAACTCTGCAATGTTCCAAATTAATCAATTACGTTACCTATTCTATTGACCTCCAAATAAGCTGATTTTGGTATAGAATTAAATCTCTTCAAAAGTAGATAACTCTAGAATCAAAAAAAGCTCAATTCCGATCTAAAATGACAAAGTTATGATCACAACAGTGCAAGGTGTACGCAACAAAGAATGGGATTCGGACGTGATGTCCGGTCATGTTGATCATGACCAGGTATCAGGACCGGAAAAACGACCAGTGGACTGCCCAAACGTCCAAGGCTGATGTACGGTTGTGTTAACACGACCGGGTATCACGACCGGGCAGGCACGAACAACACACAAACTTTTGATCCTTGAACCAACTCAAGCCCTTTTTCATGCAAACTCATATGAACACTTAAGAACATCTATAAGCTAGCAAAATACTCAACTTATAACCATATAACTCATCTTCAAAACTACAAATAAACTCAAGAACACAACAATGGCTCATCAACTCCATTTTTATCATAGATCCAACTACAACAAGCAACAATAACACATACACTAGCATTAACATCATAATTATAACACATACATGCAAGAACATAGAAATCCCTCACCATAGAAATGTTGAAACAAGAGAAAACAATCTGATAGAAAGCTTGCACAAGATGAGAAGAGCTCAAATCTATAATATTAGCTCTTGGTTCCACCTCTATACTATTCAAATAGCTCAAAATGCAAGAAAAGCACTATTTATTCCTCTTGTTCTTTTCACACGCCTAAACTAGGGTTTTGTGCGCATTTTTGTTCATTTGTTTGCTATTTATAATTATCTCT
This sequence comes from Ehretia macrophylla, assembly GCA_037974665.1. Taxonomy (NCBI): domain Eukaryota; kingdom Viridiplantae; phylum Streptophyta; class Magnoliopsida; order Boraginales; family Ehretiaceae; genus Ehretia; species Ehretia macrophylla. The sequence continues at coordinate 72,234,066 of CM075773.1, forward strand.
AAGTTGGTCAAAGGCAAGGTCAAAGCAAGACAACTCTTGTTGGTGATTTATGATTAAAATGTCTAGCTATTTCATCTTTATTACCATTTTACCCCTAATGAATCCTCTAAAATGCTTATGACCAAAAACCCTTGATATTTTGCACATATTACCTTTCTACCCTTTCTAGAAGATTGGCCAATGTGAAAAGACTATTTTATCCCTCTAGCAATTATAGGTGAAATGAACTCAAAATCATGTAGAATGCAAATTTGAATGTACAAATAAGTTCAAGAAATAGAATAAGATGTTTAAATGTATGTGATGCATGTTGGGATCTCACATCCTCCCCTTCTTAAGAAAATTTTGCTCACAAAATTCTTACATGTTCACTGCTCACTGAACAACCTTGGATACTACTGCTCAATCTGATCCCGTTTCTCCCAAGTAGCCTCCTCAATACCATGATGAAGCCACAAAACTTTAACCATCGGAATCTCTTTCAAATGCAGCTTCAGAACTGACTAATCCAGGATACGAATAGGTTGCTCCTCATAAGTCAAATCACCACTAAGCTCTAACGGTTCTGGCTTGAAAACATGAGAAGAATCTGGATGATACTTCCAAAGCATAGATACATGGGCTCTCTCTTTTTCTTTTCCACTTTGGAGGCTACCTCAAAAGTTTTAATGAAGGATGTAAACTCTAATGCAACTAGTTGATCTTGAATTTTAGACCTTAACCCTCGAACAAACTTTCAAATCCTTCTCTTCGTGGTATCGACCACCTGAGGTGCATACTAAGATAGCTGTTGAACCTCACCTCGTAACAAACAATTGTAAGTTCACCTTTCTCAAGAGTCATGAATTCATCCTCTCTTCTTTTTCTAGCAAGAGCAGAAATAAAAGTATCCTTGAAGGTTGTTATAAAGCTCTCCCATAGAAGAGGAGTGTGTTGAAGCTCCCACTGAGCTTTGGTGACCCTCCACCATTGTTTTGCATTACCATCAAGCAAAAATATAACAAAGGCAATTTTCTTCTCCTCCGTGTAATTCGAGGCATCATAAATGCTCTGAACCCGTTCTAACCAATTCTCAACTACCTCATCATCCGGTTCCCCAATAAACCTCGGTGGTCTAAAATAAAGAAACCCCCTCAACGTATTATCAAGTCCTCGAGCATAACCACCCTGATCACCATTGCCACTAAGACCTTTGTTACCCTTATTACCACCTTGATAATAAACGTGTTAGGGATTGTTGTATCGATCTTCCCAGTCAGCTTGCCTCTCTAATACAGTCGCAAATCGGTTAATAGACTGTGCCATCTAACCCAACACTCGTTGATCAATCGGAACTTGTTCAGGCTTTGCCGCGGGCCCTCTGCGTGGTCTACCTCTTGGCACCATCTTAGAACAACAAGGGATCATGAACAATTATAGTATGTATGAACAGTTTATATCAAGTAAAAGTTATTAGCATTTAGTAAATAAACACATCACATCACATCATATCATGATACTTCACTTTGGATCACATAACACACATACCGAAGTTCTTATCCTGACTTACGCTTAGACAAGCTAAGCTCTGATACCACAAAATGTCACTCCCCGACCCGGTCCCACGGGAATCCAACCCGGACGCAACGATGCACGGACGCGAAAATGCTAAAAAATAGGAACATAAAACCACACGATACTCTCACATACATCCTGAAAGCTCGCAACGCGCATAAAACAATCAACAAAAGCGGAAACATAATGATACATTCATAACTAAATACAATACTTGACATTAGATACGAAGGTAAATAGACTTGGTTAAGATTCCACAAAAGAAGTCTAGCTAGACATGATCACGTGCCCCATGACCAATCATAAAACAACAAAAGACTAGACTACAAGCAAACATCCAGTACAAAGACTTCAATAGTCCAGTAAACAAGAGTTCCAAAAGATAACATGTTCTCGTCAAGAAAACAAATCAATCATGTTGCACGTTCTCTAACTCATTAACAGCATCTTCATGCACATAATCCACGTCGTGAACACTTGAAGCATACAAAATAGAGGGTGAGTTAAACAGGCTTAATGAGGAATGACTCGGCGATTTGAGAAACTTGAACCTGAAAACTCTTTAGCACATTAGCAACAACATAACATGAAAGAAACGCTTTGTCACATTCGCGTAATAACACATATTCAAGGATACGTTTAGTAACATTGCTGAAGCCGATGCTTGATTCTTATCATGAACACATAACATAACCAACCTTACTCTCGCTTGTATACTCATGATGTATACTATTCTACGACCTCCCTCAATATGATTTACGCGGATTACACGAGAGGGACTAGCACATGATAGTCAAGTTAACACTAGCAAGCCCTATGCCACTCAGTTTTCCAAGACACTATCATCGCGGACTCGAGTTGCAACTGTACAGTGCACGAACAAGTAACATGCACTCATAACACTTATCATGCAATCACATCGCTACGCATTGAAACTCATTCTTATCACACATACGTAGAGAAATCAACAAAATAGGTTGATACATCCTAACATCACATTAGTATTAACCCCAACACAAAAACAAGAATAACCAGGTAAAGATAGATGCATGAACCAATTAAGCCTAAGGTGACCTCAATTAAACTCATAACTAAGTTAACTCTGTAATGGTCCAACTTAATCAAATTTGTTACCTATTCTCCTAACCTCCAAATAAGATTATTTTGATATAGAATTAAATCACTTCTAAATTAGATAACTCTAGAATCAAACAGAGCTCAATTCCGATCTAAAATGACAAAGTTATGATCAAAATAGTGCAAGGTGTACGCAACAAAAAATGGTGTCCAGACGTGATGTCCGGTCGTGTTGATCACAACGGGAAAAATGACCAGTGGACTGCCCAAACGTCCGGGGCTAATGTCCGGTCATGTTAACACGACCGGGTATCATGACCGGGCAGGCACAAACAACACACAAACTTTTGATCCTTGAACCAACTCAAGCCCTTTTTCATGCAAACTCATATGAACACTTAAGAACATCTATAAGCTAGCAAAATACTCAACTTATAACCATATAACTTATCTTCAAAACTACAAATAAACATAAGAACACAAGAATGGCTCATCAACTCCATTTTTATCATAGATCCAACTACAACAAGCAACAATAACACATACATGCAAGAACATGGAAATCCCTCACCTTAGAAATGTTGAAACAAGAGAAAACAATCCGATAGAAATCTTGCACAAGATGAGAAGAGCTCAAATCTATAATATTAGCTCTTGGTTCCACCTCTACACCATTCAAATAGCTCAAAATGCAAGAAAAGCACTATTCCTTCCTCTTATTCTCTTCACACGCCTAAACTAGGGTTTTGTGAGAATTTTTGTTCATTTGTTTGCGATTTATAATTGTCTCTAAGTTGGTCAAAGACAAGGTCGAAGCAAGACAACTCTTGCAGGTGATTTATGACTAAAATGCCTAGCTATTTCATCTTTATTACCATTTTACCCCTAATAAATCCTCTAAAATACTTATGACCAAAAACCCTTGATATTTTGCACATATTACCTTTCTACCCCTTTCTAGAAGATTGGCCAATATAAAAAGACTATTTTACCCCTCTAGCAATTATAGGTGAAATACACTCAAAATCATGTAGAATGCAAATTTGAATGCACAAATAAGTTCATGAAATAGAATGAGCAGTTTAAATGTATGTGATGCATGTTGGGGTCTCACATAGATGCACATATTATGTCAAATAATAATTTAAAACAAGTAAATGCACATAAATCCATGGCCGAGTCTCACAAAATTACGACAAAATACTTGCCACGAGTTTACCATGAAATATTTGCCACGAAATGGCCTCAACTACATTGCCATAGTCTTGGAATGATTTTTTGACGACCATAGTTATAGCATATTTGTCGCACTTGCCACGAGTTTTCCACGAACACTTCTAGCTTTACATATCGTTGCAAATTAGTCACAATGCAACAAAAATGTGATGAAAAACGATTTCGCCACGCCATGTTAGGCGAGAACTTAAATTTCATCATAATTTCGTCACATATTCTTGTTTGTGACAAAATGTGACGTTTATTGGCCATTGCAAAACAACTTTTTTTTTTGTAGTGCCTTTGGATAGCCTATGAAATAGTACGCATTTGATCTTGGCTTCCTATTTGTATAGCGTAGCTATTCAGTGTATAGGCTGGATAATCCCTTCATGGACATGCACTAAAACTAGGTTTTGGTCTGCCTGTGGTTCTAGGGTGCCCTAAGCACTGATTCAAATAGAACCATGATCTGTTATTTCAACTGCATATTACATGATAATATTAGTGAAGATCTATGAGACATTCATGTATCTTACTATATCTAATGGGACACAACTGCTCATATCTTAACACATCATTTTACTCATGTAAAATCTGGTGTGGACAACCTAGTGGTCTTTGAGCTCACCTAAAAGATATACACTTCCAAGATCCATTGAAGTACTTTGATTTCATAACCCATTAGTCGTTTCGTCTAAGCCTAAAGGCTTTGACATGAGTCATAAGGTGTACAAAATCAAACTTCTAATGATCATCTATGAAAGTCATGAATATCTACTTATAAACTGGTTTTCAAGTTAGACTACACTTATGTGTATCAAGCCTAGTATGTCATTTGTCTTCTGCCGTTCACTGACAAATGACCTTTTGATCACTTTCCATTAAGTCAATATTCTAATTGAGTTGTTGGTCCAAACTCTAATGAGTCCAAGGATTCATTCTTTGACCATTCTTTGAATTAGCATAAAGAATAAATGTCATTAATAGACTTTGCTGGAATGAGACTTTTCTACTTGGTATTATGCAACTTAATACCAAGCTCAGAAATTGTTTTACTCATGATACCCTAAGTGTGTGACTTTCTAGGTTCATGACCGTACAACGATAAATGATCGATTTTGAAAATGTCTCCGCCATTTTTTGGAATACCTTCATGTTCATGAGTAACGCGCTAGCAACGAACGTATCATAATAATATGTACAGTAATGAAGTCCAATTCCAATTAACCTATTTACAGCTGCAAATTAGCGTGCAGTCCAATCCTTTTGTTTAAATATCCCGATCGTTATGGGGACCATGAAATGATTAAGTCCACTAAACAATTTTATGCATAGATCTAATTCGGTATGATGATAGATGACATCTATGGAAAACACCTTTCCATCGTTCAACTACCCCAACCGAGGATTTCTCATTTCAGACAACCAACACTAGATCGCATAGGACATCGCCTCACTGTCGGAGGTTAACAGATTCTATCTCGACAATTACCTGTTGCTCTCTATATCACAAGACTAAACTGCAAGTGGCTGTATATTACCCTCAAGGAAGGCGAGGATTGTCCAAACGCAAGATTTAGCCCTTGATATAGCAGTCAACCGTAATTTCTCAAGTCAAATGATTAATTTGCACAATTTGCAATGAATGACAGACCATTAATCCAAAGTCATATAGTCTCGTCATTCTAGTCACATTCAATGATCCGTTCAACAAACGATCATTTATATGTGAGTTAATCGCACCCCTATGTTGTTGTAGCTCAATGCTCGCTACCCTTTATCATTAACATCTCTATGTTAATCAAAGGTAACTGCATATGATAGTCCGTATTTGATTATTCTAGTCATGGTCGAATAATCTAAGGACTATGAATAATTTTGAATGTTTATCATGTCGAAGAAACATGCCATCGAATTCTCAACACTTTAAAAATATATTTCTAAAAACATTGAGGACACATTCATACAATTGAACGGAGAATATGAATATCGAATTAACATGCCATTCATTTTTACATCAAAATGCCCTATATAGGTCATCTAACTATACAGCATTAGGGCATATTTCTAACAATCTCCCATTTGCATTAATGTTATAGAATCTAGCCTTTAGCGCATATTTACTGCGATTGACTCATGGGCTTAATAAGTGGGTCAGCTACATTCTCTAATGTAGGGACTTGCTGCAGACTTATATCTTTTCGAGCAACTATCTCTCGAATGATATGGAAACGCCTTTCAATGTGTTTGGATTTCTGATGAGATCTAGGTTCCTTAGCTTGTACAATAGCTCCATTGTTGTCGCAATACAGCAGTATTGACAACTCGATGGAAGAAATCACTTCTAGCTCTAACAAGAACTTCTTCATCCAAACAGCTTCATTTGCTGCATTGGATGTAGCAATGTACTCGGCTTCTGTAGTGGAGTCTACAGTAACTGGTTGCTTGGAACTTTTCCAACTTACTGCTCCTCCATTACAAACAAACACAAATCCAGATGTAGACTTTCTATCATCCGTACCAGATTGAAAATCTGAATCTGTGTACCTATCCATCCGGAGTTCTCCTCCTCCATAAATCAATGCAAGGTCCTTAGTCCTTCGCAAGTACTTAAGGATATGTTTCACTGCCATCCAGTGTTCTTCTCCTGGATCGGACTGATATCTGCTCACAAGGCTTACATCATATGCAATATCAGGCCTTGTACATAGCATGGCATACATGAGACTGCCAACAACCGAAGCATAAGGCACACGTTCTATGCGTTGCCTTTCATCCTCGGATTTGGAAGACATGTTCTTAAAAAGATATATTCCATGCCGAATAGGCAGAAGACCTTTCTTAGAACTCTCCATATTGAATTTTTTCAAAACTCACTCTATGTACATACTTTGAGACAAGCCAATCAATCTTTTCGCTCTATCTTTATAGACACGAATCCCTAAGAAATAACAAGCTTTTCCTAAATCTTTCATGGAGAATTTGCTGTTTAACCAAATTTTAGTGGACATCATCTGTCCAACATCATTTCCTATGATTAAAATGTCATCAACATACAGAATGAGAAAAGTGGTCATATTCCCACTAATCTTCTTGTATACACAAGGTTCATCATCATTACTAATGAAACCAATCTATTTGATCTCATTATTAAATCTGATGTTCCAAGAACGAAAGGCTTGCTTTAGACCATAAATTGATCTTTTAAGCTTACACACTTGATCTTCGTTGGATTTAAAACCTCCAGGTTGTTCCATATAGATATCTTCCTCAAGATGTCCATTTAGGAATGCAATTTTAACATCCATTTTGTAATACCCGAGCCCGGAATGTGAAAATTCTTTGTTTATTATTTTGAAAATTATATTTCCTTAAATTCTTTGTGAATTAATTGTTACTTTCTCGCCGTCGCAACGTGCATTGCATTTCAGGAGTGATAGCTAGAGAACGATTTCCAGTCCTCAACAAATAGTGAAACTAGTGTTTAGATGACTTAAATTTTATATTTTAATTGTTGCTAACTTTAATTGATCTTACCTTAGCTAGAATGGCTTTAAAATGCACAAAATAGAGTCTTCGACCAAGTTTTAAGTAGTTTGACCTTGGACCTTTGACCCTTTGACCATTTAACACCTTATAAGCGTTTAACTAAGCAAAATAAAAATAAAAAACAGCAGCTGAAAAATAGAGGAGCAGGCCGTGGCTTTGAAGATAGAAAAAAAAACCTTTCAACTTCCAATTGATCAATCTTCGCGTGAGCTCGTGCGGGGTGGTTTCCAAGGTGATTAGTGTTGTTTTCCTAGCGACTAGGAGTACCTGAGGTGAGGGAAGCATGTTATTTGCGCATTTAAACGTTATGTATGTTAACTTTGTCAATTTTGAGATTTATTCGTAGATCGTTATTTAAAGCGATTTGATGCTTCTAGAATGTTCCTTGGCATTTGTAGAACATGTATTTATAGCTTTGTAACATTTTCTGCGGTTAAATGTTGTGATTGCAAATTAACTTGTCAATTGAATAGTGTTTTGTGAATAGTAAAACCTTGAAACGTTGAAGTTGCACTGTTATGCTTTCTGTTGATATAGAAATGTGCTAGGTACGCTAGAATGCTAAAATGTGTGGTTTGTTTGGGTTGCGTAGTGGAAAAAATGAGAATTATGCCTTTGGGAAAGTCGGGGTCGTTTTGGTCGACTTTAGCGTTTTCTCGTTTTGCATGTTAGCATTGCTTCGGGAGGCCATCGAAGCACTTTTGGTGCAATTGTGGCGTTGGTTGGGTGTTTGGTTGGTATAGTTGTAGTTCAAACGAGAAAGGGGGAAATCGAGGCTTTGCGCGAGTTCTAGGGTAAAGTAAGGTTTCAGGGTCTTTAGACGTGCCTTATTGTGACCTAGGAGGGTTGGCGAAGTCGGTTTCCAGAACTCGTGGCTCGTTTGGAAATGGTAGCATTTTGATAGTTGGGGCCGATTTGTGTTTTTGTGTGTTTTCTTGACTTTATGCCTATAGAATGCTTAGAATTACTTGAAATACTTGTTTGAGTTGTTTTGGATTGAATTGCTTATCAATTGCTGCTATTGCGTGCGAGAGTAACCTACTTTGTTATTCTCCCACGTGTGGCTTTATCGCTTGTTTATCGCCTTGTATCGAGTCTTGCATTGCATAGTGTCTCGCGCGTGAGTGATGGGCCTCTCTGGGTAGCCTTGGGTTGCCAGTGTTGGTTGCTCTAGCTCCGCTGCTATTCCCTTTCTCGCTTGGGTTGCCTCCCAGGGAGATTTGGGTCGTAGGTTGATGGATACTTCCGGGGTATTCCAAACTGGTGTTATAAGGTGGTTTGGGCTGGCGCATCGTCATCGAATTCTTGAATGAAAGTTGCTCGTGAAAAGAGTATCGTATCCTTTGAATGACTGTTTATAGCTTTAATGCTTGCCTTGCTTTGTTGATGGCTTTATTATATCTCTGTATGATATATGTATACATTGCTTGGCTAATTGCATTGCATACTCCTCTCATCTCCGTCCTTGAGACCAATTGCCCTCGCTGAGCAATAGTTTTTGCTCATTCCTTTCTATACCATATTTTTACAGGAGTAGTTGAAGCAGACCCTCTCGAGGTAATTGAGGAGGAGGAACAGATGGAGGTGTTCCCGTGATTGCACTTCTTTGCTTTGCTGGTGGTTGGTTGCCAGATTTTTGTGCGAGCCTTGCATGATATGTATAATGCTTGGATGTCGTTTAATTTTGAGGCTTGTAGCTTGTATGTATTTTCTAGTTTGAGGCCTCTACGGTCTTTTATGTTGTATAAGTTGGAAGAATGTAAAGTTGTAACTTATACTCTTGTGACTAGTAAGAAAATGCATGCTAATGGAATTGATTAGTGGCATAAGTACTTGTGTAGTATGCATATCATTTTTGGTTTGGAAAGTTGGATAATAAGAAATGTATGTTTTTAAAGAAAGTTGGTTTGTTTTTAATTGTTTTATGGCTTTCGCAAGTTTTATGATGAATTTAGGGTTTTCGGATCGTCCGCGGTACAGAGGAGACTCCGTCCGTGTGTCGGGTCCGGGCTTGGCCTTTTGCGGGGTCGGGTCGGGGTGTGACATCTTTAGGTGGTATCAGAGCATGATAGTCTTGCATGAGCCGGGATATGATTCTCAGTCTGTGGGGTAAAGGTCTAAAATGCTAAAGTGTTTATGTATGATTGCTAAGTGAAAAGAAAATGTTATAGCATGACTTTGTGAACTTGGAATGTTTATGTGTTTAAGTGAAATAGTTTGGCAAGTTGAACTTGTCTTATGTGAATTGTGTGATAGAATATTGGATTGTTATTGACTTGAGTGTTATCTAATCTTATGTGCTATATTTCTGTCTATAAACTGCTTTTAAATGTTGCCAGCTATTGTGAGTTGCTACTATGCCGCCACGTCGTGGTACTCAAGGTATAGGATCAGATGAAGAGGCAACACAAAAGGGTCACCAGCCGTTGCCTGAGCCGTTTATGGCTATTATGACTACTGCAGTAGACCGGATTACACAGGTGCTGCATGAGCAGAGGCAGGACCGGAATAATCCCCAGGGGAATCAAGTTAATCCTGGTGGACAGGGGTACAGAGTTGAGAACAATCAGTTAGATAAATTTCTGACGCACGAGCCGGGAAAGTTCTTCGGAGAGCCGGATGATGAGGCGGCCGAGAGATGGATTAATCGTGTCGAGAAAATTTTCACTGCTTTGAGGTACACCGATGAAGCAAGAATAGATTATGCGTCATTCTTATTTGAGGGTGATGCAGAGCAGTGGTGGAATACTGTCAGATTAAGGTGGGATTGTGAAGATGTTCCACACTTATGGGATGATTTTGTAAGTGAGTTCCGGGACAAATATATTCCCGAGATGGCTATGGAGAGGAGGGAAGATGAGTTTGTGGCCCTGAAGCAGGGAAATATGACTGTTGCACAGTACGAGGCTAGATTTGTTAGCCTGTCGAGGTATATGCCCGAGTTGGTACGGCCGGCTAGGAGAATGATACATAGGTTTGTCCGTGGGCTGAGAATGGACATACAGTTGCATTTGACTGGGCAAACCTACACTACTTTTCCCAAGGCATTTCAGGCAGCCTCAAAGTTTGAGAAACGGAAGGCTGAGATGATAGCTGAGAGTAGTCAGCCGAGTAAGAAGCAGTATTTGGGCCAGAGCAGCCAAAGTCAGCCGAGGCAGTATCAGACTTCTGCACAGGGTCCTCAGCTACGTCCGTATCAGCCACAACAATAGATTCAGGCTAGGTCAGCTGTGACTAGACCCCAGCAGGGAAGTACAGTTCCTACCCCTACCAGAGCCCCAGCACCTACGGGAAACACTGCAGTTAGGCAAAATCAGCAGTGTAATTACTGTAATCGGTCAGGGCATATTGAGGCTAACTGGTGGAGGAAGAGTGGTAAATGTACGGGTTGTGGCAGTGATGATCACAGGGTGAGAGATTGCCCTAAGTATAATAATGTTCAGGGCCGTGGTGGAGGTCAAGGTGTGCAGAATAGGGCTGCAGGTGCACGTCCAGCACAGAAGGTTCAAGCTAAGGTCTTTGCACTAAATGCAGATGAGCTGCCCGATACTACAGCTATTGTGGAAGGTACCTTTCTTCTCAATACTCAGCCAGTTAAAGTTTTGATTGATCCTGGAGCTACACATTCGTTTATAACTCCTGCATGTGCACGATCTGTGAATGTTTGGATTGATAATTTGCCTCATGAAGTTGAAGTTAGTACTTCTTTGGGTGCAAAATTTGTTACTGAGTCTATTTGCAAATCTTGTGATATATGTATTGAGAACCGTAAATTTCCTGCTGATTTAATTATATTGCCATTCCGTGACTTTGAAATCATTTTGGGAATGGACTGGTTGGGAAAGTATTATGCTCAATTAGATTGTAGAACAAAGGTCGTTTATCTTAAGATTCCTGACCTACCGGTACTAGATATTGTTGGGAATTGCAGGGCTGCCCGCATTCCACTTTTATCAGCGATCAAGACTTCTAAGTTGTTGAATAGGGGTTGTGAAGCTTACTTAGCCTATCTGATCAATTAGCCTGCTGATAAGTTGAGTTTGAATGAGGTTCCGATTGTTAGAGACTTCCCTAGTGTATTTCCCGAGGAATTACTGGGTTTACCACCGGATAGGGAGATTGAGTTCGTGATTGATCTTGTGCCAGGCACTGCGCCAATTTCTAGGAGTCCTTATAGAATGGCATCGGCTGAACTTCAGGAGTTAAAAATTCAGCTTCAAAATTTGCTTGAGAAAGGGTTTATACAACCTAGTTCTTCGCCGTGGGGTGCGCCTGTGTTGTTTGTGAGAAAGAAAGACGGCACGCTACGGTTATGCATTGATTACAGGGGACTTAATCAAGTCACGATTAAGAATAAATACCCCTTGCCGTTGATTGAAGAATTGTTTGACCAGTTGTAGGGTGCGAGTGTTTACTCCAAATTTGACTTGAGGCAGGGTTACTATCAACTTAGGATTCGGAGTGACGATATACCAAAGACGGCATTCAGGACTAGATATGGCCACTATGAATTTGTTGTTTTGCCGTTTGGTTTGACGAATGCACCAGCCGCATTCATGGACTTGATGCAGAGAGTTTTCCGACCTTACCTTGATCAGTTTGTCGTGATCTTTATTGACGACATTTTAGTGTATTCGAAGAACGAGGCTGAACATGAGCAACACTTGAGGATTGTGCTACAGACTTTGCAGGAAAACAAGCTTTTTGCTAAATTCAGCAAGTGTGAGTTCTGGTTGAATCAGATATCTTTTCTAGGCCATATCATTTCAGACCGAGGAATTTCAGTGGACCCAGCTAAGATTGAAGTTGTTTCATCTTGGAAGAGACCTGAGACGGTGTCAGAGATTCGGAGTTTTCTTGGATTGGCAGGTTACTACCGAAGATTTGTTAAAGACTTTTCCAAAATTTCTGGGCCTTTGAGCCAGTTGACTCGGAAGAAAGTTGCTTATAACTGGGATGCTAAGTGTGAATCCAGTTTCCAAGAATTGAAGAAGAGACTAACTACAGCTCCTATACTAGCTTTACCTGAGGGAACAGAGAACTTTGTTGTCTACAGTGATGCATCTAAGGAAGGTTTGGGCTGTGTTTTAATGCAGAATGGTAAGGTGATTTCCTATGCTTCAAGGAAATTGAAACCTTATGAAGTCAATTACCCTACACATGATCTTGAGTTAGCTGCAGTTGTGTTTGCATTGAAGAAGTGGCATCATTAGTTGTGGGGTTGCAGATTTGAAATTTTTACTGACCACAAGAGTCTCAAGTATTTGTTTTCACAGAAGGATTTGAATATGAGGCAGCGGAGATGGCTAGAGCTATTGGGTGGTTATAACTGTTCTATTAACTATGTGCCAGGTAAGGCAAATGTTGTTGCTGATGCTTTGAGCCGAAAGGCTACTGTTGCAAGCTTGATTATCAAGGACTGGGAGACTTTGGAAGAAATTTGTTCATGGAAGCCAGAAGCTACTGAGGTAGGGATTCGATTTGCTAGTTTACAGATTCAGTCAGGGTTGCTAGCACAGATCAGAGAGGCTCAGAAGACTGATCCTCACATCTTGAAAATCCAAGAAAAAGCTAAAGGGGGAGAGTCGGAGTTTAAATTACATGCAGATGGCATCTTCAGATTCAGGGATAGAGTATGTGTTCCTGATGATCCGACTTTGAAGAATGAGATCCTGTCCGAGGCACATAATTCGAGGTATACGATTCACCCGGGCAGTACTAAAATGTATAGAGATTTGAAGCAACACTTCTGGTGGAACAATATGAAGAGGGAGATTGCTGGGTATGTATCCAGATGTTTGACTTGTCAGAGAGTTAAAGTTGAGCATCAAAGGCCAGCCGGACTTCTACAGCCGTTGTCGATTCCGCAATGGAAGTGGGTACATATAACAATGGACCTTGTGACCGATCTTCCTAGATCTCCGAGAGGATGTGATTCTGTTTGGGTTGTTGTGGACCGCTTGACTAAAGTTACACATTTTATTGCCGTGAACAAACAGGATAGCCTTGATAAGCTAGTTGAGCTTTATATTGCTAATATTGTGAGACTTCATGGTGTGCCACAGAGTATAGTGTCAGATAGGGATCCTAGATTCAGATCTCGTTTTTGGCAGAAATTACACGAGGCCATGGGAACTAAATTGAGCTTTAGTACTGCATACCATCCATAAACTGATGGCCAGTCTGAGAGAACTATCAGGATCTTGGAAGACATGCTTCGAGCATGTGTGCTAGACTTTGGGAAGAATTGGGAGAAGTTTTTGCCTTTAGTGGAGTTCGCCTACAATAATAGTTATCAATCTACTATAGGTATGGCTCCCTAGAGGCGTTGTATGGTTCGAACTGCAGATCCCCATTGTATTGGGAAGAGGTTAGAGAAATGAGAACAGTTGATCCGACTGTGTTACCTGAGATGATTAAGATGGTAGATAATGTTCACCTTATTCGCCAGCGTATGCTTACAGCTCAGAGTCGTCAGAAGAGTTATGCAGATAAGCACCGTCAGGATCTTGAGTTTGATTTGGGAGATTGGGTGTTTCTTAAGATTTCTCCACGGAAGGGATTGATTCGGCACGGTAAGAGCGGGAAGCTTAGTCCCAGGTATGTGGGTCCGTATGAGATCACCAAAAAGGTAGGTCCTTTGGCTTATCAGTTAGCTTTTCCTCCGAGCTTGTCGAGACTGCACGATGTGTTCCATGTGTCTATGTTGAAGAAGTATCATCCAGACCCTTCACATGTACTTGAACAAGAGCCTTTGCAGATTAAAGAGAAGTTGTCTGATGAAGAGAAACCGATTCGAATTGTGGATCGAAAAGTTCAGGAGCTTCGTAGAAAGAGTATTTCGTTAGTAAAGGTTATGTGGAATCATCATGGGTTTGAGGAAGCGACTTGGGAAAGAGAGGACCAAGTTCGGGATCAGTATCCGGAGTTGTTTGTTGACCAGGTAAGAATTGCGTGGGCGCAATTGTTTTAAGGGGGATAGGGTGTAATACCCGAGCCCGGAATGTGAAAATTCTTTGTTTATTATTTTGAAAATTATATTTCCTTAAATTCTTTGTGAATTAATTGTTACTTGCTCGCCGTCGCAATTTGCATTGCATTTCAGGAGCGATAGCTAGAGAACGATTTCCGGTCCTCCGTAAATAGTGAAACTAGTATTTAGATGACTTAAATTTTATATTTTAAATGTTGCTAGCTTTAATTGATCTTACCTTAGCTAAAATGGCTTTAAAATGCACAAAATAAGGCTCTTTGACCAAGTTTTAAGTAGTTTGACCTTGGACCTTTGACCCTTTGACCATTTAACACCTTATAAGCTAAAAACTAAGAAAAATAAAAAAAAATAGCAGCTGAAAAATAAAGGAGCAGGCCGTGGCTTTGAAGAGAGAAAAAAAAAACCTTTCAACTTCCAATCGATCAATCATCGCGAGAGCTCGTGCGGGGTGGTTTCCGAGGTGACTAGTGTTGTTTTCCTAGCGACTAGGAGTACCTAAGGTGAGGGAAGCATGTTATTTGCGCATTTAAACGTTATGTATGTTAACTTTGTCAATTTTGAGATTTATCTGTAGATCGTTATTTAAGCGATTTGATGCTTCTAGAATGTTCTTTAGCATTTGTAGAACATGTATTTATAGCTTTGTAACATTTTCTGCGGTTAAATGTTGTGATTGCAAATTAAATTGTTAATTGAATAGTGTTTTATGAATAGTAAAACCTTGAAACGTTGAAGTTGCGCTGTTATGTTTTCTGTTGATGTAGAAATGTGCTAGGTACGCTAGAATGCTAAAATGTGTGGTTTGTTTGGGTTGCGTAGTGGAAAAAAATGAGAATTATGCCTTTGGGAAAGTCGGGGTCGTTTAGGTCGACTTTGGCATTTTCTCGTTTTGCATGTTAACACTGCTTCGGGTGGCCATGTAAGCACTTTTGGTGCGATTGTGGCGTTGGTTGGGCATTTGGTTGTTATAGTTGTAGTTCAAACGAGAAAGGGGGAAATCGGGGCTTTGCGCGAGTTCTAGGGTAAAGTAAGGTTTTGCGGTCTTTAGACGTGCCTTATGGTGACCTAGGAGGGTTGGCGAAGTCGGTTTCCAGAACTCGTGGCTCGTTTGGAAATGGTAGCGTTTTGATAGTTGGGGCCGATTTGTGTTTTTGTGTGTTTTCTTGACTTTATGCCTATAGAATGCTTAGAATTACTTGAAATACTTGTTTGAGTTGTTTTGGATTGAATTGCTTATCAATTGCTGCTATTGCGTGCGAGAGTAACCTACTTTGTTATTCTCCCACGTGTGGCTTTATCGCTTGTTTATCGCCTTGTATCGAGTCTTGCATTGCATAGTGTCTCGCGCGTGAGTGATGGGCCTCTCTGGGTAGCCTTGGGTTGCCAGTGTTGGTTGCTCTAGCTCCGCTGCTATTCCCTTTCTCGCTTGGGTTGCCTCCCAGGGAGATTTGGGTCGTAGGTTGATGGATACTTCCGGTGTCACGCCCCGACCCAACCCCCAAGCTAAAGGTTAAGTCCGGACCCGACACACGGACAGAGTCTCCCCTGTACCGTCGACATTCTAAAAACCTGTAAACACTTAAACAAAGTCCCAACAATACAATACAAGCTTTTCTTAATTAAACAACAAAGATATAAGGCCATCTGAGCCTTATGGTACACAATATCTCCAAAACACACAAGCATGCGAGAACTTGTTATTAGCATAGTTTTATAATCATAACATTCTAGGAAATCAATAAAACAACTTAAAGGATAATGCATTCTACATTAACCATCCACTCCCAAGCATGCAAGGAAATAAAGGCAAGAATAAAAGTTATTACAAGACATGGCTTCCAATTCTACACCACAATCTACTATCCTTCAATTTGCACAACAACATATACATAGCCCTTAGGCCACAAAATAGTACGTAAAGTAATCAGATGAATCTTCCACATAGCAACAAATTCATTAACCACCTCAAGATATCAGGCACAGCAACTAAGGTAAAGGCTCAATCTGAACTTCTTCTTCCTCAACTAAATCAACAAGCTGGGGATCACCCTCAGCGTCTCCTGAAACAGATATCGAGGTATGAGCAACCACTGTTGCCCAGTGAGAGATATAGTCCCGGGGCGTGCAATGCAACAGATAATACAGTTATACAACAATATCACTTAGACAATTTAAGAAGCAATGATAACATAAGTAACCACACATTTAAAAGGATACGTTTCAACAATCCCCTATACACTAGTCTTCACTGGTCTTCAATCACGATCCACGAACCACGAGCACGATCACGATAAGCCGGCATAACCCTAATCACTCCAGTGGGTGTACTCCGGTTGTACCCCTAATCCTACGACCCAACATCCCCTGGCAATCTCCGGACCAGGCGAATGAGGGAATAGGGTACGGAGTTTGAATATCCACCGGCAAGCCCTCTGCCGCCCAGCCGATATTCAACACATCCGCCCCTGACACTATGGTTGCGCAACCACTATGCAATGCACTTAACGATGGCAAGTTAATAACAATAATATAAGCATTAACACATATGAGGATCAACAAAGTAGGTTGACCTCGTTGCAATTAGGATAGAAGCAAATATAGAAGCTAATAAGCAGTTTACAAATGAACATATACCAAATAAGCATAGAATCATACCAAAAGCTCCAAATCAATTTAAAATCACATATAAACACTCAAGAAGTCCTGACATGGGTTTAGAAGTGTGAGACAACTTAAATTGCACCTAAACCCCTTTGTTTTTCGAACTATTTCTCTTCCAAACCAAAGTTAATGATTTCATTTTCAAAGGAAACTCTCACAACCTTCTAACTAACCCCCAAGGTACCTTCTCAACCCTCTAACTCATTCAAATGCCCGCGTTTACCCCGAAAGCCCCAATTTCCCTCTTTTGGCTTTAAACTACACCTACATTGTCCGGGCTTCAAACAAGAGATATCAAGGCATCTATAACACCTAGATAGCCTAAGGATACTAGAATTGAGGCCCGAATCCACCCGGATTCGCATTAACCCCGAAAGCCCCAAATTAAAGTCGGCTATTTTCCATTTTTAGGCAATTTAAGGGCAATGCAAGTGCACGGGGCTATTAGGCTATCTTCACTAACACCTAAGGCATCTATTAGAAGCATTAAATCAAGCTAATTCGAGCAATTACACAAAACCCTAGAAAAAAAACGTCACTATTCACCCTAAAAATCAAACTAACGATTCTAACCGTTTAAAAAGCGAAACAACGGCTCAAATGTGTTCTCTAGCATTCATATAGATGGTATATTAGCATAGATAACAATTACAATGGCATATAATCATATTTTCAACAAATCAAGAAATGAGCAACTATTTAAAAATGCAAAAACAAGTCATGAAATCCCTCACCAATACGCGTAGGAGCACCTAGGAACCTTGCAAACACCCTACACTAGTTGCTCAAGGCTTGGCTTGGCTTGAATTGAAGAGTTGAAGATGAAAAATTCCTCCCAAGTGCAAAGAGGGGCTGTCGGGTTTGGCTCCTGTTTTCAGCTTTTAATTTTTTTTTTCTTTTGCATTTTATGAGCTTAAGTGATATAATAAAGGGGTTAAGTTGAGGTGGGGTCATTTGGGTGCTTAAGTGATCTAATAAAATGTGCGTAGTAAGCTTTAAAACGAGCTTAGATAGTAAAATATATGCTAGCTAATTAATTACCTAAGTTAGTTACGTAACACTATTCATTCAACTACTAAAAATCATTTTCTAAACGAGATCTCCTATCGCCTCTAGCTCAATTGCACATTTTTCCCACTACTTTTACAATTAATATGATTTAATAAAAATGCTAATTAACTAATAGAAGGCAGTTTAAAAACGGAGTGAATAGTAACTCAAGAAGGCAGTCAATAATGCACAGAAGGAAATGCGCAAACAAAGATGCAACAGTAATTAAATGCATGGCTAAATCTCGGGCATCACATCCGGGGTATTCCAAACTGGTGTTATAAGGTGGTTTGGGCCGGCGCGTCGTCATCGAATTCTTGAATGAAAGTTGCTCGTGAAAAGAGTATCGTATTCTTTGAATGAGTGTTTATAGCTTTAATGCTTGCCTTGCTTTGTTGATGGCTTTATTATATCTCTGTATGATATATATATACATTGCTTGGCTAATTGCATTGCATACTCCTCTCATCTCCGTCCTTGAGACCAATTGCCCTCGCTGAGCAATAGTTTTTGCTCATTCCTTTCTATACCATATTTTTACAGGAGTAGTTGAAGCAGACCCTCTCGAGGTAATTGAGGATGAGGAACAGGTGGAGGTGTTCCCGTGATTGCTTGGATGTCGTTTAGTTTTGAGGCTTGTAGCCTTGTATGTATTTTTTAGTTTGAGGCCTTTACGGTCTTATGTTGTATAAGTTGGAAGAATGTAATGTTGTAACTTATACTCTTGTGACTAGTAAGAAAATGCATGCTAATGGAATTGATTAGTGGCATAAGTACTTGTGTAGTATGCATATCATTTTTGGTTTGGAAAGTTGGATAATAAGAAATGTATGTTTTTAAAGAAAGTTGGTTTGTTTTTAATTGTTTTATGGCTTTCGCAAGTTTTATGATGAATTTAGGGTTTTGGGATCGGCCGCTGTACAGAGGAGACTCCATCCGTGTGTCAGGTCCGGGCTTGGCCTTTTGTGGGGTCGGGTCGGGGCGTGACACATTTGCCAGATCTCATAATCATAGTGTGTGGCAATAGCAAGCATAATGTAGATGGACTTAAGCATGGCAACTGGTGAGAAGGTTTTATCATAATCAATACCTTGTTTCTGACGAAAACCTTTCGCAACCAGCCTTGCTTTATATGTTTCCACATTTCCATCAATTCAAGTTTTCTTTTGAAGACCCATTTATAACCTATAGGCACAATACATTCAGGTTGGTCAACTAAGGTCCAAACATCATTTGAATACATGGAATCAATCATTGTTTGCATAGCCTGCCTCTATTTCTCAGAATTAATATCTTGTATTGCTTTCGCATAATCAATAGGATCATCCAAATGATCTTTATCCCTAACCACAAACAACTCTTGTGTTTCCTCAAGCAGATAACCATATCTCTCTGGAGGACGGGATATTCTACTAGATCTACGAGGTCCTTGTGTGATGACTGGTTCTGGATCTTGTTGAATTGGTTCTGGATCAAGATTTGGGTTAGTTTGTGGTTCGGAAGACTCTTCTTCTATTATTATTTTCCTTCCATTGCCTCATTCTTGAACAAATTCCTTTTCAAGAAAGACGGCATCTCGACTGATCGATATCCTTTGATCATCAGGAAAATAAAAATAATATCCTTTAGTCTCCTTAGGATATCCCGCAAATCTCCCTTTATCTGATCTAGCTTCCAACTTGTTCTTCTTAAGTTTCTTAACATAAGCGAGACAGCCCCAAATCCTAATGTGATTAAGACTTGGTTTCCTACCAAACTACATCTCATACGGTGTAGTAGGAACAACTTTGGTTGGAGTCCTATTCAACAAATAGATAGCCGTAAGAAGTGCATACCCCCACAATGAAATTGGAAGATCGGTATAACTGATCATAGATCGTACCATATCCATTAATGTATGATTTCTATGTTCAGATACTCCATTTAATTGTGGTGTAGCAGGTGGAGTAGTCTGTGAAGTTATTCCGGCTTGTTTAAGATATTCAAGAAATTCGGTACTTAAGTATTCACCTCCACGATCAGATCGCAAGGTTTTAATCCTCTTTCCCATTTGGTTTTCTACTTCAGATTTAAATTCCTTGAATTTATCAAAAGCCTCAGATTTATAATTCATTAAGTACACATAACCTTACCGAGAAAAATCATCAGTAAAAGTTATAAAGTAGATAGAACCACCGTGAGTCGTTTCTCTAAAGGGACCTCATACATGACTATGTATTAATGCTAATAATTCAGTGCCTCTTGTTCCTTTTCCAACAAATAATGACTTGGTCATTTTTCTGAGAACACAAGACTCACATGTAGGCCCAGGTTCACATCCCAATGAATCAATGAGTTCATTTTTGAGCCATCCATGTTAATCTTTTATCATTAATATGTCCCTGTCTCAAATGCCACAATTGTTTCACATTAATTTGAATATATTTTGTTTGTTTCTCTTTTGAAGTGGAAGTTGAAGTTATATGCATGCATTCATCAAGATTCAAATGATAAAGTCTGTTCAACAAAGTAGTTGGGCCGATATATTCATTACGGTAATAAATATTACAGCTCTTGTTCATAAAAGAAAATTCATAATTTTCACAAACAAGCTTAGGAATAGAAACAATATTCCTAACAGCATTTTGAACAAACAAAACATTTGAAAAATGCATAACATAACCAGTAGGCAGACAAACCTCAATATTCCCTTTGGCAAGGGTTGCAACACTTGTCCCATTATTAACCTGCAGAACAATCTCACGCTTTCGAAGTGTTATCCTGTCATTTAGATTCTGTGAGGATATTCAAACATGTGTAGTAGCACCAAAATCTAAAATCCAAGACATAGAAGCCGGACTAATTGAAAAATTAGTTTTATTCACATATTTAAAAGAAGTTGTACCTCGCGCAGTGGCGGCAACTTGTATCTCTTTCAACTCTTGAAGGTACAGGGGACAAATTCTTCTCCAATGGCCATCAACCTTGCAGTGATAACATTGCCCTTTCGGGACGGCTTTTTTTTCTTAACATTCCCAGTGGGCTTAGGAGCAATGTCTTTCTTTTTCTTGTTATTCTTCCTCCTTCTTCTATTCTTGGGTCTAAACCCAGAAGAACAGGCAGCAACGAGGACAGTCACCTTGCCCTTTCCCTTGAACTGTGACTGCGTAGTGGTCAACATATTGGCCAGCTCGGGCAAAGAAGCAGAGAGTTTGTTCATTTGAAAATTCACAATGAACTGATTGAAGGAAGGTATGAGGGACTGCAGAATAAGATCTGTGTACAGCTTACAGTCCATGTCAAACTCAAGCATCTCAGGTTGAGTAATCAGATTAATCATCCTAAGAACTTGTTTGCTGACATCACCACCCTCTTCCAATCTAGCTCTGAACAACTCCTTAGACAGTTCATATTTGCCAACATCACTTTGCTCACCATACAGCTCTTTCAAGTTTAGAATCATGCTAGCAGCATGAGATATCTTATCATGTTGCTTTTGCAGTTCATTTGACATTGAAGCAAAAATGTAAGCTTTTGCTTTCAAGTTATGTTTAACCTAGAGCTCATATGTTTCTCACTCTTCTTCAGTTGTAGTTTCAAGAAGGGAAGCAGGAGGGGCCCTATCTAGAACATATTCAATTTTTTCTAATCCCAAAACAATTTTAAGATTGAGAAACCAATCGGGAATGTTTGGTCCTATTAAAGCATTTTTATCAAGGATATGGGCAATAGGATCTGAAATAGAAGCCATTATAAAAATACTATAGAAATAAGTAACACAGAAAGTAAGACTGCTAGTTGATGTAAAAATGCATAACTATTTAAGTATGGTCTTTACAAAAATAGTATGTTATACCCCGAACCCGGAATGCACTTACTAGCATTTAATTATATTTAATTAAGTATTTACATTCATTTATTCCTTCATATTGAGGCATTATTTTCATAACTCTTTAAAATATTCAAGTAATACTTTAAATTAAATATATAAGATGAATATTAACTATTTTTCTTATTTATATTATTCGGTTTCTTTTTCTTGCACTTGTTTACTTAGGTTTCAACTAAATGGGAAAAAGTAGTTCCGAGCCCGGAGTGAATTTTAAACTATTTTACTTTTTAAAAATTATAATTTTGTATCATTCCTTATCAAACTTATAGCAATCGTTCACTGACCTTTTGTGTGTAGCGCATCGGAAATGAGAGTTAGAGAATGGTTTTTAATCTTCAGTGAATAGTGTTTTCAGCACTATTTTTAGTATTTAATGTATGTTTTAATTGCTAGCTAAGTTAATTGATGTATTTGCCAACTAAATAGTCATATGTTGACCTTTTAACTTAACATTTGACCTTGACCCTTTTGACCTTGACCTTTGTCATCTTTTGTAAACAAAACAAAAGCCAAAAAATGAAAAAAAAAAGATAGAAAATGAAGCTTGAAGCCGTGAGCTTCATGGAGGAAAAGAAAATTCTTTTTCTTCAATTTTTACCTCCAATCTTCCGTAGAATTGATCATGGAGCGTGGCTAGAGCATCCTCGAGTCTTCTTCTTCAATTATTGTGAGGGTTCTCACATTTTTGTACATTTTTATTGAAATTTGATTTATGTTTCAAATTTTTAGATTTTATATATATTGCGTTATAATGTATATAGTTGCTTGAAATGGCCTCCTTAGGGTTCGTAGAGCATTGTTTGTTAGTTATTTAGCAATTTTTACAGTTAGAATTGCGTATTTGAATTTGGGAAGGCAATGAATAGTATAAATTTTAGGGTTTTGATAAAATGTGCTCTTGGGATTGATTCAATGCTTCAATTAGGTGCTTTAGATGTTAATGAAGGTAGTTTAAGACCCTGTGTAGTTTAATTGCTCGAAACTTAGTTAAAACGCGAATTTAGCCAAATTCACAAGGGGGTTTCGGGTGTATGGTAAATCCGGGTTGATTTGGGCATTACATTTGGTATTCTTAGGGTAAGTAGGTGCTAAATGTGCTTTTCTATCTCTCAGTTGAGCTTTGGTTAAGGTACTTGTAGAAAAAACGCACAAAGGGGTAGTCGGGACTTTTGTGACAAACGTGGGTATTTGGGTAATTTTGAGGGCCATAGGGATGCCATAAGGTATAATTAGAAGTATGGAATAGCTCTCTTATGAATTTAGAACCTTGTCTTTCGGTTTGGAACCAAATAGCTTAAGTTACAAAGAGGGAAATGTGGTAAATTGGTTGTTTTGCACACATACTGTCTTGTAGATGCTTATAATGTGGTTAAATACATTTCTAAGATAATTGTGATCTTTTAGTAAAGTTTTGTGAGAAATATGTCATTGACCCCTTTATGTTCATTTAGCTAATTTCATGTCAACGCTTATATCTTACTTGTTTTCGAGGGCAACCTACTTTGTTGTCCCTCCTATGTGCTATTGCTTTATATTATTGTTATATTGTCATTGGATTAAGTGCATTGCATAGTGGTTGCACAACTATAGTGTCAGGGGCGGATGTTTTGGATATCGGCTGGGCGGTAGTGAGCTTGTCAGTGGATATTCGGTCTCCGTGGTCGAGTCCCTCGCTTGCCTGGTCCGGATATTGCCAAGGGTTGTTGGGTCGTAGGATTTTCGAGGTACATCGGAGTATACCCACTGGAGTGTTTAGGGTTTATGCCGACACAATGATCGAGGTTTGTGGATCGAGGTACGTGGTACATGATTGAAAAACAAGTGAATTTTGGAGTGTTTTGGTTTAAAGTAAATCGTATCCTTTCTAATGTGTGCTATAATATTGTTTATTCGTACTTTAGTTACTTAACTGCTTTATTTGTATTTAAATGTTGCATTGCATGAATCCCCTTATAAATGTTTATCGTAATTGTTCCCTTCCCTCACTGAGTATACATTATTTGTATACTCACTTCTCATCATGAATCTTTCAGGTTATAGCCAAAGAAAGTGAAGTTCATGTTTCATGATAGTTCGTGCTTGAAAGGATGCATAATGTGTTATGTTGCGTGGATTGTGAAATGCTGGAAAGATGTTATTTCGATGAGTTGTATGTATTCAAAGTATAAGTAATGTAATTCAAGTTAATTGGATCATTAAGGTAGTTTGATTTCATAGCTTATGTAATAGAATAACGTAGTTTATATTCAATGCATGTATGTAGTTATTTTAAGGAAGAGTATGTTAGTCTTTGTATTCGGAAATGTACTTTTGATTGTGAACTTTTGTTGCGAACCAAGGCTCGGATGGCCTTGAGGAGTTGTTGTATGTTTGGACACGGTACTAGTCCATTTATAGGTTGTGTGCAGGTAAATTGTTCGTCCTATAAACAGGGAAAACTCCATCTGTTTTCCTAAATTTTGTGACCGGGTTGGAATTAGGTTGAAAATAGCATGGTTAATAGAGTTTCCAGTGTCGTGAGGGATCGGGACGTTACAGGTGGTATCAGAGCTTAGTTAGCTCTCAGCCGAGACAGAGTCCTCGGTCTGGTGGGTAGTAACCTTGAACGTGTGCTTGTTAAGTATGTTTTGAACGTATGTGCCTGTATGTGAGATTGTGTGTCTTGAATTAAATGTATGCACCTATGTGATATAGTTATGTGTTATGTGCTAAATGTGTGCTAAGTGAAGTGAAGTTGCATCGAATTGACCTCGTGAATCGAATTGACTTCGTGAATTTTTATTTGCTTGAATTATTGCTTGTAATGTGTGTATTTGAATGTCTTGAATTGAGTTATGTTGTGATTGAATTGATTGTCGTGCTTGAATGACTTTGTTGATTAATCTAGTTTTATAAACTCTTTTATAGACATGTTTTCATAATGATTTAAAGCATAAATGTATATAAATATGATATTCTGGCATTCACACATACCCCGTTGAAATGGTAAGAAAGACTTCTTCCTTCCCCTAAAAAAAGTGATTGGTAGCAGGCCCTCCAAGTTATGTGGATTAGCGGGAATGAGAAGTATTTGGTTAGCCCTTTATTTGGGAGTTGGTGTTTGTCTTTGGAGCTCGGTTATTGGCATTCCTCTAAGGCCCTCCTCTGTTCTTAATAGTTATAAAAGAGTAGCTATCTTTTGGGGTTCTATTTGGTTGTTCTCTACAGCATTCTCTTGGTATTTTCCTATTGGGAATTCTTCTAGTATTTTCTTATTGGTATTCTGAGAAGCCTTGGTATTTGGGATTCTTTTACGGTATTCACATCCAGCGGGACTCTTATTTGGATTTCTAGATAATATTGTCATTTGAGCCTTTATTTGGCTTTATTACTTGGGAATTCTCCGGCAGTACTATTGGGATTTCTATTTGGGTTTTCCTGAGGGCATTCTTATTCAGTGTCTTGCACAACAGCCGATGAAGAGTAATCAAAAGTGCATTTCAGTTGATGCTGAGTTCTCTTTGAAGAAGAATTGCGAGCACGCAATTGTTTTAAGGGGGAAGGATGTGATATCTCGAACCCGGCATGCACTTAATAGCATTTAATTATATTTAATTAAGTGTTTACATTCATTTATTCCTTCATATATAGGCATT
Organism: Ehretia macrophylla; assembly: GCA_037974665.1. Classification (NCBI taxonomy): domain Eukaryota; kingdom Viridiplantae; phylum Streptophyta; class Magnoliopsida; order Boraginales; family Ehretiaceae; genus Ehretia; species Ehretia macrophylla. The sequence continues at coordinate 72,259,675 of CM075773.1, forward strand.
ATTTTCATAACTCTTTAAAATATTCAAATAATAGTTTAAATTAAATATATAAAATGAATATTAACTATTTTTATTATTTATATTATTTGGTTTCTTTTTTGTGCACTTGTTTACTTAGTTTCAACTAAATGGGAAAAGTAGCTTCGAGCCCAAAGTGAATTTTAAACTATTTTACTTTTTAAAATTATATTTTTCTATCTTTCCTTATCAAACTTATAGCAATCATCCATCGACCGTTTGTGTGTAGCGCATCAGAAACGGGAGTTAGAGAATGGTTTTTAGTTCTCAGTGAATAGTATTTTCAGCACGATTTTTAGTATTTAATGTATGTTTTAATTGCTAGCTTAGTTAATTGATGTATTTTCCAACTAAATAGCCATATGTTGACCTTTTAACTTATCATTTGACCTTGACCTTTGTCATCTTTTATAAACCAAACAAAAGCCAAAAAATGAAGAAAAAAAAAAGATGGAAAAAGAAGCTCGAAGTCATGAGCTTCATGGAGGAAAAGAACAGTATTTTTTTCAATTTTTGCCTTCAATCTTGTGTAGAATTGATCATGGAGCGTGACTAGGGCATCCTCTAGTCTTCTTCTTCAATTATTGTGAGGCTTCAGATTTTTGTGCATTTTTATTGAAATTTGATTTATGTTTCAAATTTTTAGATGTGATATATATTGCGTTATAATGCCTATAATTGCTTGAAATGGCCTCCCTAGGGATCGTAGAGCATTGCTTGTAAGTTATTTAGCAATTTTTACGGTTAGAATTGCGTATTTGAATTTGGGAAGAAAATGAATAATAGAAATTTTAGGATTTTGATAAAATGTGCTCTTAGGATTGATTCAATGCTTCAATTAGGTTCTTTAGATGTTAATGAAGGTAGTTTAATGACCCCGCGTAGTTTAATTGCTCGGAACTTAGTTAAAACGCGAATTTAGCCAAATTCACAAAGGGGTTTCGGGTGTATAGTAAATCCGGGTTCATTTGGTCATTACATTTGGTATTCTTAGGATAAGTGGGTATTAAATGTGCTTTTATATCTCTCGGTTGAGCTTCGGTTAAGGTACTTGTAGAACAAACACACAAAGGGGTAATCGGGGCTTTTTTGGCAAACGTGGGTATTTGGGTAATTTCAAGGGCCATAGGGATGCCATAAAGTGTAATTAGAAGCATGGAATTGCTCGATTGTGAATATAGAACCTTGTCTTTCGTTTTGGAACCAAATAGCTTAAGTTACAAAGAGGGAAATGTGGTAAATTGGTTGTTTTGCACACCTACTATCTTGTATATGCTTATAATGTGGTTAAATGCATTTCTAAGACAATTGTGAGCTTTTAGTAAAGTTTTGTGAGAAATATGTCATTGACCCCTTTATGTTCATTTAGCTAATTTCATGTCAATGCTTATATCTTACTTGTTTTCGAGGGCAACCTACTTTGTTGTCCCTCCTATGTTCTATTGCTTTATATTATTGTTATATTGTCATTGGATTAAGTGCATTGCATAGTGGTTGTGCAACCATAGTGTTAGGGGCGGATTTATTAGATATCGACTGGGCGGTAGTGGGCTTGTCAATGGATATTCGGTCTCCGTGCTCGAGTCCCTTGCTTACCTAGTCCGGATATTGCTAGGGGGTGTTAGACCGTAGGATTTTTGGGGTACATCTGGAGTACACCCACTGGAGTGTTGGGGGTTTATGCCGACACAATGATCGAGGTTTGTGGATCGAGGTTCATCATTCGTGATTGAAGAGTAAGTAAATTTTAGAGTGTTTGGGGTTAAAGTAAATCGTATCATTTCTAATGTGTGGTATAATATTGTTTATTCGTACTTTAGTTACTTAATTGCTTTATTTTTATTTAAATGTTACATTGCACGAATCCCCTTATAAATGTTTCCCGAACTGTTCCCCTCCCTCACTGAGTATACATTATTTGTATACTCACTCCTCATCATGAATCTTTCAGGTTATAGCCAAAGAAAGTGAAGTTTGTGTTTCATGATAGTTTGTGCTTGAAAGGATGCATAATGTGTTATGTAGTGTGGATTGTAAAATGCTGGAAAGATGTTCTTTCGATGAGTTGTATGTATTCAAAGTATAAGTAATGTAATTCAAGTTAATTGGATCATTAGGGTTGTTTGATTTCATAGCTTATGTAATAGGATAGCGTAGTTTATATTCAATTTATGTATGTAGTTATTTTAAGGAAGAGTAGATTAGTCTATATATTCGGAAATGTACTTTTGATTGGGAACTTTTGTTGTGAACCAAGGCTCGGATGGCCTTGAGGAATTGTATGTTTGGACACGGTACTGGTCCATTTGTAGGTTGTGTGCAAGTAAACTGTTCGTTCTATAAACAGGGGAAACTCCGTCCGTTTTCCCTAAATTTTGTGACTGGATGAGAATTGGGTTGAAAATATCATGGTGAGGGATCGGGGCGTTATATAGTATCTCCCACTATCTTTTTTGAATCTCATACTCCATTACGAGAAATGCAAATTTTGTTAAAATCCGGTAGTGGGTGACCAAATTCTCTTAATAATTTGTATCCCTTAAACCTTTGTGGCTATGTTGGAATATAAATATCAAGTGTCTGCAACGCTTTGTTGTCTACTTCACAAAATAGGTTGTGGTCATCTCCAGTCCCTAAATAACTTTGGTCTCAAACCTTTGTGACTATGTTGATTAAGTGATTCAGTTAGACCCGACCCGCCATCTTATAGTTATCCGACAAATTAAATCAATAGCCTCAAGCCTTTGTGGCTATGTTGGCTGTTAGATTTTGGAAGATAACCACATCACCATGTTATACTAGCAACTTAATTAAACTTAGTACAAATCATGTCCCTCTACCTTTGGGTAAGACCGGATATGATCGCTTTGGGTTCATTAAGTCCTAGGATAGCGGAGGACAACAGATCTAATATTAATTTGCACATTAGGGAGTTTTGTAATAGATCTCATCATGCATACATTAATAATCATATAGAATATAGTGAATGCAATAGGTATAGATGGTGGATCATGGACTTTAGAATGAAAGGGAAAAACTATCTCAAAACACATCATTGTGTCTTCAAGATCTCCAACTCCTTTGGATTCATCCGGTTGCCTCATCTTCTTGAGAATTTACATATAGTCCTCACTACAAAATTCTCTCAAAAGCAAGGAAATAGAATGAGACTTATGCCTTGATTGCAAACCGGGTATTCATTAAGTTAATGATCAAGTTCACCATTTATGCAACATATAGCTAGATTAAACATATCTCATAGATAATTGAAGCTAAATGAAAAACAACCAATAAACATCTTAACGCATCATATACAAAAGATAAACAAAGTCCATCAATCTTCAATCAATGCATTTGACAACATGCAAGAAAAAGAATTGACTCTATCATCAACCAAGCATTCCAAGACCAACCGAGTTCACAAGTCATATAATCTCAATATGACACGTAAACCGAGATCTCCATATAAAGGGATCATCAGGCCCTATCATAGAAAACTTTTGGCTTATTACAATCAAAGTTGATCTTTCCATGTGGCATGGAATCAACTCATATCTTTCGCATAAACGTGTCAAATAACATTAAAAGATTAGATCTAAACTCAAATATACATATTACATACTTTCAAAACCATGGCTCTGATACCACTTGAAGGCGCAATAAAAGCGTCAACTTCAAAATGAAGGCGCAATAGGGCGTCAGCTTCATAATGAAGGCGCATAAAGGCGACAGCTTCAAAAGCGGGAGCACAACGGGATCGTCCCGAGATATGTAAATAACAAAAACATGCAAGTGCAGCAAAAACATTAACAATTAAAACTTTGCATGTAAATAAGTTGTATTCACAAAATCTCATGAGCAAATCCGTAACTAGTACATTAAAAGAAAATACATAAGAGTATATACAATTATATACTAATGTATTTAAAATGAAATATCTCGCGTGAAGAACTCGGATGTAGACTTTTGAATGGAAGATCTTGACTCAAACAAATCTCCTCTGCAAGTGCAAAGGACCTAGTCGGTCCACGGGTACCCAAAAGCAAAGGACAACTAACAAATTGTAGCGCTAGCTTAGTTAAGTCCAAGAGCTTGAGTAATTTAGAGTTAAAAACTAGAAGCAAAAATTTTATGACTCTACTAGCTTTGGCCGATTATACCAAGAGAAGAAAAAGAGAATTTTGCTTCAAAACACTATGTAATTTTTGGCCAAGAATACTCTAAAATGAATAAAGACATGACCTCTATTTATATATTCACAAACTTGTTCATCAAATGCCAAGTGTCATGATCTAAACAAATCAAGAAGCCAAGTGTCAACATCCTACACATGGTCGGCCATAGGAGGGCTTTTTGGACAAATTTCTCTTGCAACTTAGTTGTCTTTTGTCTTTTAGTGTTTTGTCTTTTAGTACAACTTGTTATTTGTCTTTTAGTGAAGACAAACATTAATTAATTTTAAACCCTTTTAGAATAATTAATTACAGATTGACCCCTCAATCTATTTGTACTTTTGCCCCAATACTATTTAGTATTTATACTTTGGCCCTAAAACTTTCAAATATTACTATTTTGGCCCACTTAACCGGTAATGTCCAAAATAACACCGTTAATACTTTAACGTGTTTCCAACTCAATACCAAGAACAAAAATTTCTTTATTCATGATACCCTAAGTGTGTGACTTTCTAGGTTCATGACCATATAGCGATACATGATCGATTCCGAAAATGTCTCCGCCATTCTCTGGAATACCTTCATGTTCATAGGTAACGCGCTAGCAACGAACGTATCATGACAATATGTACAATAATGAAGTCCAATTCCAATGAACTTATTTACAGTTGCAAATTAGCGTGCAGTCCGATCCTTTTGTTAAAATATCCCGATTGTTGTGGGACCATGAAATTATTTAGTCCACTAAATGATTCTATGCATAGATCTAATTCGGTAGAATGAGAGATGACATCTATGGAAAACACATTTCCATTGTTCAACTACCCCGGTCGAGGATTTCTCATTTCAGACAACCGACACTAAATCGCATAGGACATCGCCTCACTGTCGGAGGTTAACAGATCATATCTCGGCAATTACCTGTCGGTCTCTATATCACAAGACTAAACTGCAAGAGACCGTATATCACCCTCAAGGAAGGTGAGCATTGTCCAAACGCAAAATTTAGCCCCTGATATAGCCGTCAGCCATAATTTCTCAAGTCAAATGATTAATTTGCACAATTTGTAACGAATGACAGACCATTAATCCAAAGTCATATAGTCTCGTCATTCCGGTTACATTCAATGATCCGTTCAACAAACGATCATTCATATGTGAGTTAATCGCATCCCTATGCTGTTTTAGCTCAATGATCGCTACCCTTTATCATTAACATCTCTATGTTAATCTAAGGACTATGAATACTTTTGAATGTTTATCATGTCGAAAAAACATGCCATTGAATTCTCAATACTTTAAGAATATATTTCTTCTCTGAAAAACATTGAGGACACATTAATACAATTGAATGGAGAATATGAATATCCAATTAACATGACATTCAGATTTTCATCAAAATGCCCTATATAGGTCATCTAACTATATAGCATTAGGGCATATCTCTAACAGTTGATCTAATATGTACTTGCATTTTTCTACTTCAAGTACTATGTCTAGGTCATATTCCCAGCTTTTGAAATTATACCCAGTCAAAATGGTCATAAAGCGATAAATGACTTTAGAGGAACCTACGTTTTTTAATATCTCTGGATATTTTACATACATAATTCTACAATAGTAAATGAGCAAATATATTCATGATGCATGCATATGCATGACAGTTAAAAGGAAAGTGTGACATTCATAACCTTTTGACATCTAATTTTTTATTAGTAGTTAAACCCTTTAAACTACTAAGATGTCTCAGTGTCTTAATCCTACTCATAGTCATCCCACCATAGGGTGATTATGGCTGCAGTTTTGATTAAGTTAAGTACCACTTATTTTTAATATCATCATCTGGATGGTAGCCCATCCAATGATATTCCAATCACTGATTGGTTTGGCTTTACTGAACAAATAGCAAGAACTCTAAAGGGAGGATACTATTATTCAATGTTAAGTGTGTAACCATTTTTCAATGAGGTCTTTTCACTTAGAATAATCTTAATTTAAGCCTACCGAAGGGCATTGAACTCTAATCAATATTCTATGAAGTGATCCTTGATGTAGTGCATGTTAGAGATAGGCCCTTATGCTACAAATTAGGATGACATATTTTGGGACATTTTGATATTAACTTGTACTTTTGGCATTAGTGTCTATATGTTTACATATTGACATGCTTAGGACATTCATATTCTCTATCTTTCGGTGTAGGAATGAGTCTCTAGTATTTTCATTAGAGGAATGTATTCTAAAAGGGTTTAGAATATATTGGTATATTTCCTTAATATGATAAATATTTAAAGTATTCATAGTCCTTAGAATATTTGATCGGGACTTCAATAATCTACTATGGACTATCACATGTATTGTTACATTTGATTAACATAGAGATGCCAATTTTAAAGGATGGCAAGCTGAAATACCCTGATCCCTCACAAGACTCCCCCATAACCTTAATCCAAAACCTGAACACAACAATTATTATCTCAAAACCTTAATCCAATATCCCCCATAATTCTCAACCTCTAATCTTGTCATATACAACAAACTCCTCAAGGTCATTCTAGCCTTGGAACTCAACAAAAGTCGACGACATTAAAGACAAACAAGCATGCATTTTAACAACTCTTGAAATTCTATGTTTTAAATACGCTTATCTTATCACTCTAATATTCTCTGTCTATCTTTCCTATGAATTAAGTCCGTCAACCTTACAAATCATGCAAGCATACAATTAATAGACAATAAAGTATAGATTACTAGTTATTATATACCATTACAATTACTACATCCCAGAAACATTAAACTATCTATTATAATCCTTCATAACATGAATCAGCTACACACAAGACTTTTACTGTACAAATACACTATCACGAGCAAGCAATGTTTCAAGGCACAGAAGTCCAGACTGCTTGTAGGCACTTTAATTACTTCAAACCAAACCTGAAAAATGTTAGAGAGAGAGGTCAGCATACAATACATGTATACTCAGTGAGGGAGGGAACAAGTAACCGGGGAGCTTTTGCAAAGAGTTTCCATGCAATGCAACAATTTAAACCTAAGAATAAGCAACTAAACAATTAACTATCATTTCGAGCAAACCACTAAGACAACTTAATCAATACACATCAAGGAAAGTTAACAACCACAAAACCACAATCAAAGGTAACTCTCCAAGGAACAAAGGCCCAAGCGAGAGTTACTCAAAAGGATACACATCATGTAGCTCTTCAAGGAACAAATGCCCAAGCGAGAGTTACACAATAAGGAATACCAGAAGATCTTGAGCTTGTACTACGAACCACGAACCACGAACCACGAACAAAAATTCTGAAGAATAATGTCACTAGTAACGATAAGTCGGCATCCCCTTATAACTCCAGGGTGGGTGTACTCCAGATGTACCCCGAAATCCCACAACCCAACTCTCCATGGGCGGCATCCCAAGTGAGAGTGGGACTGGGAACCATGGTAGCTGAGGTCTACTTGCAAGCCCGATGCCACCCGGCTTTCCCAACATTACCATGCCCAAATGGTTGCGCAACCACAATGCAATGCACTCAAGATGATAACAAATAAGTTAACTGAATTATCACATAATCGAAGGACAACAAAGTAGGTTGCCCTCACACACAATATATAACCAATAAGCACACATTACTTTAACAGTTAGACTAAATCATATAATCTATGAACAAGGAAATAAACTATTATGCACATAAGGATGAAAACTCCCTCACCTTTACCAAACCAGTAAGAGTATAGCGTAGGTTTACTTCAACCTCTTTGAATCCACTCAAATGTGCAATCCCTAGTTATTCATATAAGTATAACACTTAGGCACTAAACTCGCATAACACTTTATTAATTGACTATACCAATTTCATTCAAATATTCATAGCCCAGTTTAACACATTTTAATGCACAAGTACACAAGGCAACTAGGACATAGTACTAGCAAACATTCACTCAAGGACAATATTACATTAATTAGTTCCTTATTCAATCAAAGTAACACGCCTTACTTTGCTTGGCATACATGACTTATAAGTAATCCTTAACGACTAATCATTGACACGTAAGAAACCCAACCTCCTTAATTCAATGGATGACAAGTAGTTATATACATTTACAAGACATTCAACACTTAACAATAGTTCAAATGTTTGCATATAAGTACCATACTAACACATAAGTCATGCGATTCTCAATCCAATTGTACCAAACGCTTATAGACACTTTGTGACACCATTAAATGATAAGCAAACTCATGTTGAACTATAACTACCATATTTTCCCCAAAATCCCCTTTGTCTACTTACACTAAAACTCCCCCATCTACACACTATTTTGACACCATAATTGCACCATATACACTATCTAGCATACTTATGACCATCCAACACCTTCAAATACACCTGGCCAATAAAACACGCATAAGGCCTCTTTTTGTTCATATTCAAGATTTCTCAATTCTAACCATGTTTTAGCTAGTTTAACCTCACATTTAACTTCAATATCATTCGTGGCACCTACTACAAGCATTTAAACTAGATTCAATACTCATAGCTTTAAAACACCTTAACATCACAAAAGCCTTTAACTAAATCAACTAGTTAGTTGTCTTTAACTTGTCTAATTGTTGTATAAAGCTTACTAGATATCAAAGGCCACTAAAAGACTATCAAACATCAACTTCTAAACATAGCTAACAACCAAAATCGCAAAATCTCCAATCAACTACAAAGGCGCTGAATTATTACATGCACTTTTACTTGGATTTCTTGTTCAATTCATGGTTCATAATTCATATGAAGCCTATTTCTACCACAAAATACGTCATTCAAGCATAAACTCAAACAATTGTTCTTCAATTATACCTAAATCTAGCATACTTTAATTCATTAAGCAACTAACCATGAAAACCTCTAAAACTTGCAAAAGAATGTTCTCTCTACCTCATAAGCACCAAAGAACAAGATAGATATGCAAAACAACACAAAATCAAAATTATCTTAATTTTCCCTTACTTACATAATCAATATATAACAAAAAATAAAAATTAATATGCAAGAACTAACAATTCCACATGATTAAATATCACTTAGCAACAATAGACATTAGCAAGAATTAACAATTTCACCACTTCGTAACCCTAATTAACAATATCAAATAGTAATCCCACTAAAACATTTTTCAATTTCTTTAACAGAAACTTAATTTAATCAATTTGGTTACCTATGCTATTGACTTCCAAACTATCTATTTTTTATGTACAAACGTAGCTCTTCGAGTGTAGATGACTTTAGAATCAAACGGTGCCTAATTCCAAGTTAAACTCCATGAGTTATACTCTTTTCCGTGCAACTACTCTAAACTGCCATGTACCAGCGATTTCAGGACACAATTTAGAAATGGCTAAATCGGAGGGTTAAAACGTTAGAATTAGCCTTGGTCCTAGAAACCAACATTTGCTCTAAACTGCCTAATCGAGCTTTTGTATAAATTTTGTTAAGTTTCAAGCACATTTACTAGGTCAAAAGAGTTTCTAAAGACAGGGGCAGTAAGCTAATCCGAAACATAACATTAGTTTATATTATCAAGTAACAATTCATAACTGGTAATTTGTTTTAGATAAACTTCTTTCAAGTAATTTCACAAGCAATAGATCTACCATACACCATCATTTTCATCCTCAAGACAATACAACAACCAACACACCACCAATTCCAAGCTGGCTAACCACAACACTTCAAATTCACACAATTCATATAACAAACAAGTTAACTAGCTAAAACTAAGCTTAGATCATCTTATTTCAACATTTCCATAAATTTACAATTAACAAAGATACTAGAAATAGACATAAAAATGGAAACCCCTTACCTAATACAAGCTACAAAGGCAAGATTGAACAAGTTCTTAAGCTTTTCTACCTCTCTATCTTCCTCTTTCCCCTTCTTTCTTCCCTTTTATCTCTTTTTTTTCCTCACAGTTTAGCCCTTCTTCTTTTTTTCCTCTTCTGAACGTTCTTGTGTATGTGTGTGGTGTTTGTTTATTTTGTGTGGTGGACCGTGTGTGTATGTGTGTTATGTATATATATAGTGTTTTATGTTTTTAATAATATATGCATATGAATGTAATATATAGATATATAGATAGATATATGTTAGATTGGGCCTTGGGTTGTCTAGAATAAAATGTGAAAAGCTCCATTAAAATGACCCAAAATCAATGCAATTAACCGAAGCCCAAGAGTTACCTAGTTTCCACTATTCATACGGTATGAAATTTATTTTCCTAATGCACTTTCTCGACGTGCTATGCAATTAAAAATTATGAACGTATGCCCAAAAGTAAGTATATAATAAGGAAAAAATACAAATTTCGCAAAATACAATACTTTAATTTTTACCCCAGGCTCACGGCTCGTTTTTAAAATGATGAAAATAAGTCTAATAGGTATTAGGGACAATCCCGTATAATTAAATTTATAAAATAGTAGCTAAAATATTTTATTTGAATTTAAAATAGTATTGTCCCCTTTTTAAAGAAAATAAAGAAAGTAGAAGAAAAATAATTCTACTATATAAATTAAAATGCTAAAATATACACATATACACATATACACTTAAATTGGCACACATTTATATGCAATTAAGTATGTTAACCTACATGCTGGGTCCGGGTTGTTACACTCTCCCCTCCTTCCAATAATTGCATTCTCGCAATTCCTTATTCTTAGAAGACCCTTGTGTCAACTGCAGTAGCTCTAGTCAGAACCATGACTAAAGTAGTACATTGCCTAAGAATACCGACAAGAATACTCACGATTATACTACTAAGAGTTCCAATAAGAATACTAGAAGCTTCAAATCCCACAAAAGAAATCCCGAGTGAGATAGCCAAATAAAGGCTCTCATGAAAATACCAATTAGAAGTTCGAATATGATTATCATATAAGGATCCCATCTAGTAGTGCCGAGGAAATCCAATAGAGAATCCATATATGAATACCATAAATGAAACTGAGTAGACCCGTTAATAATTTTCGCATATGAACGTCACTAAAAAATGCCAAATAGGAATACCATAACGAAGTCCCGATTAAGAAATCCAAATTAGAAGTACTGGAAAAATACCAAGAAGAATTCCATGCGTAGTTACCACAGATAGTACTAAATAAGAAGGGTGATAAGTATCCCAAACTTGCTCTTTTGAAGTACTTCTTGTTAAACACCGATATAAGTACTATTGACTCTGCTGGTCCACATCTTTTGCAATCCAGCTACTGATCATCTTTTATAGGGGAGAGTTTACTTACCAGTTCAAAGGGTAATATATGTATGCATGCAGTGGAAGGCATATATGGTACATATACTTATCAATTATGCTACACGGAAGTTCGCGTAGCCACATATATGCACACAGCAAGTATTCTTCACTTATTGCACAGATAAGTTACATAGTTGTACAAATGATCACACAATTACACACATAGCACATTCTTCATATTTCATACAAGTATAACACATAAGAACATATTTTCATTCAAAAACACAAAATCACACATGCAAACACATACCTACTCAAAACACATTCCGCATGCATGCACTCGGGGTTCGCAACCTAATAGATAGAACACCCTGTCCTGTCTAAGAGCTAACTAAGCTCTAACACCACCTGAAACACCCCGATCCCTCACGAGACTGGAGCCCTGATCTAATACTCCATGGCACGAAAAATGAGAGAAAACGGACAGAGTCTCCCCTATTTATAGAATAATCCAAAACCTGAACACAACAATTATTATCTCAAAACCTTAATCCAATCTCCCCCATAATTCCCAACCTCCAATATTGTCACATACAACAAACTCCTCAAAGCCATCCGAGCCTTGGAACTCAACAAAAGTCGACGACATTAAAGACAAACAAGCATGCATTTTGACAACTCTTGAAATTCTATGTTTTAAATCCACTTATCTTACCACTCTAATATTCTTTGTCTATCTTTCATATGAATTAAGTCCGCCAACCTTACAAATCATGCAAGCATACAATTAATAGACAATAAAGTAGAGATTACTAGTTATTACATGCCATTACAATTACCACATCACACAAACATTAAACTATCTATTACAATCCTTCATAATATGAATCAGCTACACACAAGACTTTTATTTTACAAATACACTATCACGAGTAAGCAACGCTTCAAGGCACAGAAGTCCAGACCGCTTGTAGGCACTTTAATTACTTCGAACCAAACCTAAAAAATGTTAGACAGAGGGGTAAGCATACAATACGTGTATACTCAGTGAGGGATGGAACAATTAACCGGGGAGCTTTTGCAAAGAGTTTCCAAGCAATGCAGCAATTTAAACCTAAGAATAAGCAACTAAACAATTAACTGTCATTCCGAGCAAACAACCAAGACAACTTAATCAATACACATCAAGGAAAGTTAACAACCACGAAAACACAATCAAAGGTGACTCTCCAAGAAACAAAGGCCCAAGCGAGAGTTACTCAAAAGGATACACATCATGTAGCTCTTCAAGGAACAAACACCCAAGTGAGATTTACACAATAAGGAATACCAGAAGATCTTGAGCTCGCACCACGAACCACGAACCACGAACCACGAACAGAAATCCCGAAGAATAATGTCACTGGTAACGATAAGTCAGCATCCCCTTATAACTCCAGGTTGGGTGTACTCCAGATGTACCCCGAAATCCTACGACCCAACTCTCCCTGGGCCACATCCCAAGCGAGAGTGGGATTGGGAACCATGGTAGCCGAGGTATACCGGCAAGCCCAATGCCGCCCGGTTTCCCCGACACTACCATTCCTAAATGGTTGCGCAACCACAATGCAATGCACTCAAGATGATAACAAATAAGTTAACCAAAAAATCACATAATCGAGGGACAAAAAAGTAGGTTGCCCTTCCACACAATATATAACCAATAAGTACACATTACTTTAACAAATAGACTAAATCATATAATCTATGAACAAGGAAATAAACTATCATGCACATAAGGATAAAAACTCCCTCACCTTTACCAAACCAGTAAGAGTATAGCGTAGGTTTACTCTAACCTTTTTGAATCCACTCAAATGTGCAATCCCTAATTATTCATATAAGTATAACACTTAGTCACTAAACTAGCCCAAGGTAATACTTTGTCACTTTATTAATTGACTATACCAATTTCATTCAAATATTCATGGCCCAGTTTAACACCTTTTAATGCACAAGAACACAAGGTAACTAGGACATAGTACTAGCAAACATTCATTCAAGGACAATATTACATTAATTAGTTCCTTATTCAATCAAAGTAACACATCTTACTTTTCTTGGCATACATGACTTATAAGTGATCCTTAACGACTAATCATTGACACGTAAGAAACCCAACCTCCTTAATTCAATGGATGACAAGTAGTTACATATATTTACAAGACATTCAACACTTAACAATAGTTCAAATGCTTGCATATAAGTACCATACTAACACATTAGTCGTGCGATTCTCAATCCAATTGTACCAAACACTTATAGACACATTATGACACCATTAAATGATAAGCAAACTCGTGTTGAACTACAACTACCACTTTTTCCCCAAAATCCCCTTTGTCCAGTTACACTACAACTCCCTGATCTACATCCTTTTTGTTCATATTCAAGATTTCCCATCTCTAACCATGTTTAAGCTAGTTTAACCTCACATTTAACTTCAATATCATTCATGGCACCTACTACAAGAATTTAAACTAAATTCAATACTCATAGAACACCATAGCTCCAAAACACCTTAACATCACAAAAGCCTTTAACTAAATCAACCCAATTGTTGCATAATGCTTACTAGATATCAAAGGTCATTAAAATACTACCAAACATCAACTTCTAAACTTAGCTAACAACCAAAATCTCAAAATCTCCAATCAATAACAAAGGGGCTGAATTATCACATGCACTTTTACTTGGATTGCTTGTTCAATTCATGGTTCATAATTCATATGAAGCCTATTTCTATCACAAAACACTTCATTCAAGCATAAACTCAAACACTTGTTCTTCAATTATACCTAAATCTAGCATACTTTAATTCATTAAGCAACTAACCATGAAATCCTCTAAAACTGCAAAAGAATGTTCTCTCTACCTCATAAGCACCAAAGAACAAGATAGATATGCAAAACAACACAAAATCAAACTTATCTACATTTGCCCTAACTTAGATAATCAATATATAACAAAAAATAAAAATTAATATGCAAGAACTAACAATTCCACATGATTAAATATCACTTAGCAACAATAGACATTAGCAAGAATTAACAATTTCACCACTTCGTAACCCCAATTAACAACATCAAATAGTAATCCCACTAAAACATTTTCCAATTTCTTTAACAGAGATTTAAATTAATCAATTCGGTTACCTATGCTATTGACCTCTAAACTGTCTAATTTTTATGTACAAAAATAGCTCTTTGAGTTTAGATGACTTTAGAATCAAATGGTGCCTAATTCCAAGTTAAATTCCATGAGTTATATCCTTTTTCGTGAAAATACTCTAAAATGCCCTGCACCAACGATTTCAGGACACATTTTAGAAATGGCTAAATCGGAGGGTTAAAACCTTAGAATTAGCCTTGGTCCTAGAAATCAACATTTGCTCTAAACTGCCTAATCGAGCTGCTATATAAATTTTGTTAAGTTTCAAGCAGGTTTACTAGGTCAAAAGAGCTTCGAAAGACAGGGGCAGTAAGCTGATCTGAAACATAACATTAGTTTATATTATCAAGTAACAATTAATAACTAGATAATTTGTTTTAGATAAATTTCTTTCAAGCAATAGATCTACCACACACCATCATTTTCTTCCTCAAGACAATACAACAACCAACACACCACCAATTCCAAGCTAGCTAACCACAACACTTCAAATTCACACAATTCATATAACAAACAAGTTAACTAGCTAAAACTAAGCTTAGATCATCTTATTTCAACACTTCCATAAATTTACAATTAACAAAAATACTAGAAATAGACATAGAAATGGAAACCCCTTACCTAATACAAGCTACAAAGGCAAGATTGAGCAAGTTCTTAAGGTTTTCTACCTCTCTATCTTCCTCTTTCCCCTTCCTTCTTCCTTTTTATCTCTTTTTTTTCCTCACAGTTCAGCCCTTCTTTTTTTTTTCTCTTCTGAACGTTCTTGTGTGTATGTGTGGTGTTTGTTTATTTTGTGTGGTGGACCATGTGTGTATGTGTGTTATGTATATATATAGCGTTTTAAGTTTTTAATATGTATATATGCATATGTATGTAATATAAAAAATATATAGATAGATATATGTTAGATTGGGCCTTGGGTTGTCTAGAATAAAATGTGAAAAGCTCTATTAAAATGACCCAAAATCAATGCAATTAAGAGAAGCCCAAGAGTTACCTAGTTTTCACTATTCATACGGTATGAAAATCGTTTTCCTAATGCGCTATCTCGACGTGCTATGTAATTAAAAATTATGAACGTATGCCCAAAAATAAGTATATAATAAGGAAAAAATACGAATTTCACAAAATACGATACTTTAATTTTTACCCCGAGCTCAAGGCTCGTTTTAAAATGATAAAAATAAGTCTAATAGATATTAAGGACAATCTCGTATAATTAAATTTGTAAAATAGTAGCTAAAATATTTTATTTGAATATAAAATAGTATTGTCCCCTTTTTAAAGAAAATAAAGAAAGTAGAAGCAAAATAATTCTACTATATAAATTAAAATGCTAAAATATACACATATACACATATAACACTTAAATTGGCACACATTTATATACAATTAAGTATGTTAACCTATATGCTGGGTCCGGGTTGTTACACAAGTCACGTGCCATAACAGCATGGGGATGCGATTAACAAATATATGGGTGACTATTAGTTGAATAGATAATTGAATGTGACGTGAATAACGAATTACATGACGTACGATTAATAATTTGTTATTCGTTACGACTGTGCATGTAATCCTTTGACTTGAGACATTATGGTCATCAATTATATTAGGGTTTGATTCTAGCGTTTGGATAATGCTTGTCCCGACAAACAGGATGAGATACGTCATCTCACAGTTTCATTCGTCTGGTATAGTGATTGACAGGTAGTGGTCAAAATAGGATCTATTACCTTCTGGCGTGAGGCGATGTTCTATGCATTCTACGTTTGATTGTTGAATAAAGAAGTCCTTGGCCAAGTTATGAATAATGGAAAGTGGCTTTTCCATTTGTCATCTCTCATTACACCATTTAGATTTATGCATGGTATCGAGTTTATGAAGTTAATCGTATCATGGTTCTTGCTCGATAGGACAATTAATGGAAGGATTGGATTGCATGTTAATCGATGACTATAAATAGATTCACTTGCATTGGACTTCATTGCTTTATAAACTATCTTGATACGTTAGTTGATAGAACGCATTCAAGAACTCTGAGGGTGTTTTGAGAATAACGGGAGACATTCTCTAAACAAATCGAACGTGTTCAATTAACATTGGAAAGGTTCAACGTTTCCTCAATGCTATATAATAGTGAATCTAGAAAGTCACACACAATAAAGCACCGTGAATGGTTTTCTTATTGAGCTTGTACCTTGTGTCTCTATGATTGTTAAAGTGTTAACAATTAATTTTTTTCTCTTGAATTGTTAAGTAGTTAACAATGTTGTAATTAACCAGTAAATGTTAATGGGGCCAATGTGTAATTGTAGGGGCTAATGTGCAAATATAGAAAAGTTATTTCCATAATTTTAAGTAATGGTGATTAGCTTAATTATGTATTTGCACAATTGAAAGATTAACTAATTATAAGTGTATAATCAGTCTTCCAAAATAAAGATACCATTTTGCTTGGATATCGTTTAGCCACATTAACGTATTTCTAACCAAGTCTTATTTATGAGATAAAAAAAAATGCTCGGCTAGAATTTGAACACATTATCCAACTACAGATGTGGTATAGATTAAGTTGGCGAAGAAGATATTTTCTTTTAAAGCTTACAAGATAAGCTAAGAAAAGATGATATAAGATATTGGATATAATTCATTCTTCTTCCACCTTGTTTTTTACAACAATGAAGACAAAGAAGCAAGAAATGAATTACAACAAATATCTTTTTGCTTCTTCTTGGACGGCAGTAACAAGAAGATAAACAAAGAAGTCTTATTCTACTTCTTCATGAGAAACAAAAACAAAAACACTCATTTTTTCTTCTTCTTCATTCAATTGCACGACAAAGGCAACATGAAACAAAAATCCAATTTTTGCTTAGCTTAGTTTCTTTGAATGGCAAAGTGAGAAAAATAAATCAAGAAGAAAAAAACTCTTCTTCTTCATGAGTGAGATACTCATGGCTATGGAGAAAAATGTGGAAAATTGTTTGTCCTTTTTTTCTTTGCATGCAATATCTTTTTCTTCTTGGGTTAGCTAGAACAAATAGCCTTCGAAGATGATGAATTCATTCTTTGCTTGTATGGACGGACTAGACCTCTTGCACTTGTAAGAGAACCGGTCTTCGATCAAGTGAGGAAAGATTGTTCATTTTGGGCTCCAAGACAAGGCTTCAAGAGGTATTTTCTATGACTATCTCTTGTTTATAAATATACTTGCTATATTTGTTTCGGATATGTTAATCACATGATATCAAAGTTGGGCTTTTGGATGAATATTGAGCTTTGAACTTTAATTTTTTTTTTAAATTTCAGTTTTTCGTTTCCGCTAGTTTATTAGCTAAATGATGTTCATTCCCCAAATAGTCCTTTTAGTGCCCCACAGTAGGGTAATTGCACCCACCAAAACTTCGATTGAAACTCATTCTAGTCTATCTTACTATATCTTAATTGAAGACTAACCTCTGAAGGGAATGCCCACACAAATGTGAGATAAGGTAGCCTTCCACTAATAGCGTAGACCAAAACAGAAAGCCATGGGGTTCTTTCCAAATCCCCTATCTTACTTGATCTTTTGAACTAAGGTTTTTATCTATAACTAGTCTTATGCAATTTTCCTTTTAAGTTTTAGTTTAAGCAAGCGCGATTCTAAATCCTTGTTTTAAAATTTTGTCTTTTAATTGCAATAGTTATATACCTATTCAGGATTAGGTAAGGCTACTTAGGTATCTAGTTAATGTTTGGTTTCCAGGGCTTATCCCTAACCGATTATAAAATCGATAGCCTCAAACTATATTGATCTAGGTGTCGATTCAATTAATCATTAACTAACCATACATAATTAAGATTTTCTAGGATTTAGCCATTTTTAAATCCTAATGATTTGCCACGCTACTAGATGTTTCATGTTTATACATACATTCATAACAAAACATCATACACAATTTTAAAAAGTAAAGACATTCATCCAAATACCATGACCCTTTCCTTGATGGTTTCATGTACTTTCCATTTTTAGAAATGGAAATTGTCATTCTCCGAGCTTTCTATTTTAGGAATGAGAATCTCATCCTAATCCCGATCAAGACCCTTTTTCTTACCAAAACTCCAAGAGTCCTTGAAGAAGCCAAAAAATGCACAATCTTGGGTTCTTGGCATTGGATGAGCCACGAAGAGTCCTATTACCAATGAAATCCTCCTCCACTACATGCCACCCCTCCACGACCCTTGGAAGGTCTAAAGAGCCACGATTTTGCCTCGAAACCATGGTTGGTCCTTTGAGAAAAAAACATCAAAAATAGTCTGCAAAAATTGTGCACTGCCTCCTTAACTTGGCTCGTGTGGTTTGTGGCGTATACATGAATTTGTGTAATAGAATTGCAAAATCCAGCAATCCTATCTATTACATATAGTCCTATGCTTCATTATGAAGCTTAAATTCAGCTCTACAAAGAAATTTGACTATTACAAACGGATTGGATAAACTTCCAATCCAATAATCATACATTAAATCATTAAAGCTGAAAAATTAGAACCATCACATTATCATTCATTCTAACCATCAAGGAAAGGTTATTATGGGCTGCAAAACAAGGGTTATTAACCTCTTTCATCATGTAATAATCCCACAAATTTATAGCACGTAAAATCAGTCCGCAAATGAGCCTAATCAGTCTGCCAATCATGGACTGCCCTGGTTGATATTATAGCCTTTCGTTCATAGGATTATGGTTTGTTTTAGCATGGCAATGATACCACATGATAGATGTCATGAGTAGTCTTCTTAAGTCCTATAGATCACTATATGTAGGAATAAAAGGCAGCGGTAAACTAGAATTCATAAAAGGTGCTAAACAATCTATGATCACATAATACAAACGAGCATTTAGACTACTAGTTTAGGTATTACCTCTCTTCATTGGCGTCAAACTCAACGGCTACAAACTGATCTATGGCTGGAAACTACCCCACAAGTACTAGAAAATCCGAATGTGGATCTCCTAGTCTTCTTGCCTATTCCACGGCTCTTTGTGCTATAGTACAAAAATTGGTGGAAGATTTTCTCCCTCTCTCTTTTCTCTAGCTCTAGTCGTGTACTTGAAAGGACCATCTCTAGGATTATGGAGATAACATAGCTAATAACCAAGAGAGATCCATGGCTAGAATTTCAAAAATTTCTATAACAAGGCTATGTACATCCATAAACCTTAGTCTTGATTTCATATGATTAACAAGGTACATACACATATATACAACTATATATGTAAAGCAAAGAGATAAACAAGGTATACCTCTTGTAGATCTAAGTGAAGAAGATTAAGGATTCAAGTTCAAGCTTTGACAAAACCTCCCACAAGTGCAAGAGCCCTAGGTTGTCCACACAAGCTTGAATGTGCTTCCTTAACCACCCAAGATGTTGTGCTAGCTTTCTTGGTGATGTTGGATGAGCAAGAAAAGAGTAGAGAGCAAAACAAAACTTTTCCCTCTTCTCTTTCTATGCCTTGGTCGAAAATCACATGGAAGAAGAGAGAGAAGATGATATCTTGCATATATTATCTTTTCTTGTAAATTGTATATGTGTATGTATTGTATGTTGTGTAATATCTAGGAAACAAGGCTTAGTGGATTATGACACACTTCACAAGAGCCACTCAACTTGTCTTGATTCAATCCTAGCCTTTCAATTCAACAACCAAAAGCCAAGCAAGTGATGTGGAGCTCTCCTAGCCAAGCATTTGGCATCTTTCATTTTTATGAGATTAATACACATATATATACATACATATATACATATATATATACATACATATATATATATATATACTTAATTAATCCTAAAGTGTTACAATTAATTTAATCTAATCACCATTATTTTAAATTAAGGAAACAACTTTCCATAATTGCACATTAGTCCCAACACTTATAATAATTACACAATCGGCCCATTATAAATTAACGGCCCACATTAACAACGTACCTCAACCAATTATAAGCTTATTCGAAACACATTCATTTACGCTTTATTGTGTGTGACTCTTTACATCCACTGCCAAATAGCAATGAGGGAATATCAAATGACTTAATATATTTCAGGAATATGTCTGCTATTCCGAAAATACCCTCACGTTCTAGAGTGACGTCTAGCAACATATCAAGAAAATTTATATGACAATGAAGTCAAATAGGTGAATCTATTTATAGTCGCGAATTAACGTACAGTCTAATCCTTCCATTAACATATCTCGATCGAGCAAAGACCATGAAACGATTAAGTCTATATACTCGATAACGATGCAAACATCTAATAGGTGGAATAAGAGATGACATCCATGGAAACACTTTTCCATCTTTTATACCCTGGCCAGGGACTTCCTCATTCTACAACCAAAATTAGATCGCATAGGATATCGCCTCACTCCGGAGGTTAACAGATCTTATCTCAACAATTACATGTTAACCACTATACCAAAAATAGAATATGCAAGTGGGTGTAACTCATCTTCACAAATCGAAGATGGGCATTGTCCAGGTGCTAGTATTAAATTCCTGATATATATTATCGTCGTAATTTCTCAAGTCTAAGGATAACGTGTACATTCGCAACGAATAATGAGCTATTAATTCGAAATCATGTTGCTTGTAATTCACGTCACATTCAATGATCTATTCTACTAATAATCATTCACATGATTGCTAATCGAATCATATGTTGTTATAACTTATGGCTCACTATCCTTTATCATTAATATCCAATATCAATCAAAGGTAACAATTCATGTGATAGTCCATAACATATTATTTTAGTCCCAGTCAAATAATCTAAGGACTACGAATAATCTTTCAGATATTCTTCATATAAAAGGAATACGCCAAGATATTCTAAACAACTTTTAGAATATATTTCCTTTATGAAGATATCACGAGACACATTCATATAATTGAAAGCGGAGAATATGAATATCATAAAATTGCCAATGATTTATAAACAAGTTTACATTAAAATGCCCAAGATAAGTCATCAAATTACATAGAATTAGGTCATATCACTAACAGTGCTATGGAAAGAAAACTTGATGTATATTTCGTGTATCTCACCTATCTTGTCATGTGTGTGTATATGGTCATGTATATATAGAGGATGTGAGAGAGTGAGAGATTTAGATTGCCTAGGAGATTCTGTCAAGATTTTCTTTATTTTTTTTGATTTTCTTCTTAAGATAATCAGCATTATCTTCACAAAATCAAAAATTAAAAGTTATTTCCTAATCTTATCAAATCCACACACCTTCCACATGCTTCCATGAGCCTACCACACGTCTGACACACGTTGGTTAATACAAGCTATCATCAGACAAATATTCTTGTCCTAAGAATGTTCCTTGCCTAATTGTCTTAACTTCTAAAAACTACTTGGCCTTCCCAAAAAGGAAACCATACTAATATACATCATATTTTCATAGATTTAAGAGCTAAGAAAAAAGGTGCACTAACAAGGATTGAGTGGCTAATGGAGGCACCAAAAGACATAATTGTCGTAGCTTTAAAATGACCAAAATACCCTTGATAGTCACCAGCTGCATTTTTACCATTTTAACCTCAACTCATTCCACTAAAGAGTTGAAGTTGCACTCCATAGCAATTATAAGATATCCAAAAGATTGGTCAAATGATGTTTGACCTTTGTCTTTGACCTACTAAGTAAAATGACTGAAATTCCCATCTATGTAAAACTTGCAATCAATGTTAGGCCTTAACCTTGTACTATCAACCTTTATTGGTTACCTTTATTCCTTGTTCCTTTAATCCTCCAATAATCACCATCTAGATATTATTCGCTTGATTCAGGGCGCAACCAATAAGTTCAATATATATAGTCCTGATTGACTATATTACTAAGTACCTAGGTTTAGATGATCATAGTTGTCAAATCGTGAATCGTATCATGAATCGAAATATTATTTTTTTGAATCGTGAATCGTCCCGATTCGGTCATAAATTTAAAACTAGATTAGATTTGATATATCATGTTTCCATTAACAGCTTTTAGTTTAGATTCTTCATTTGAATGGATATTAATATATGTTTTTGTTACTTTTTCTAGGTGGTTCACTACTTTACTTGTCCCTAGTAGCCGAAGCAATTGGATATTGGAAAACAATATTTAAACTTTAGTAGTTTAGTTTACAAAACAGTTAGTTGTAACTTAGTTGTAAAGACAAATACATGTTTATGGACTCAATGCAAAATTCATTTGTATCAACTTTCTATTTTCAAGTCCTTAAAGCTTTATATACAAAGCAAAAATGAAGCCATTAAAGTTATGTTTCAAAATTCCTAGATGTTTTTGTTCTTTAATGTCCACCATCTCCGAAGTCTAGGTCTAGGTATAAATCTATGCCATCGGCATCATTATCATCATCATCGTCGTCGACATCATCCACCATGACATCTTCGTTTAAGTTCTCTTCTTCATGATCATCATAAGTATCATCTTCAATTAATTCATCCTCCTCATCTTCTAGAACATATTTTCTTTTTCTTTTCCCTTTCACTTTCCCTTTCCCTTTCGTTTCTTGTTCGGATTTAAAACTCTTGGCCCTATGATAATCATAAGATAAGACAAAAGAAATTATTTTTTAGCAAACAACACTAATTAAAATTTCTATTATGAAATATTAGCCCTTAAATAAAAAATATACCTCATTTTCTTTTTCTACCAATAAGCATTTATTCATCTTGAAAGAATTCTTGAATGTCCATCCATGAATGATCTTCGGGTCCTTCTGTGTAATCCATTCATTGTTGGACTCCATATCCGATAAGCAAATAGGATCATAAATGTCACCTTGCTCTTGTCTTTTCAAATGTCTCATTTGGAGTTGAATATTATATTTCACAAAGACAAGAGAGTTCAATCTTTTTTGCTCTAAATGATTCCTTCTCTTTGAGTGCACAAGATCAAAGGTGTCACACCCCGACCCAACCCCACGCTAAAGGTTAAGTCCGGACCTGACAAACGGACAGAGTCTCCTCTGTACCGTGGACATTCTGAAAACTTGTAAACATACAATTTAAGCCACACAACAATAGGAATTCCACTTCTAGTTAAAACTTAGCTTCAAGGCCATCCAAGCCCTAAGCAATACAACCAGCTTAACACACACAAGCATGTATTCACAAGACAACTTCTTTACAAAACCGCTTATCATGCCACTTCATGATAGCATTTGAACATTCTTAGAAAATTAAAGACGACCATTCAACCAATCATTCACCCCCAAGCATGCAAGGTAGCTAAGAGCAAAATTATAAGTTATTACATGCCATAGTTCCACATCTTCTACCATAAACATCTACCTTCCAGCTTACAACTACACCAATACATACATAAGCACTTAGGCTACAAAATATGACATAAAGTAGAAGAAACAAGATCTCCACATAACAGCAAGAACCATAAATCCACCTCAAGCAAATAGACACTACAACTAAGGTAATGGATCATTTTGGACCTCTTGTCCTTCACCCTCAACCAAATCAAGCTGGGGTTCAACCACAACGTCTCCTGAAACATGTTAGCAAGGTATGAGCAACCACAATTGCCCAGTGAGGGATAAAGACTACCCGGGACGTGCAATGCAACAATTATAACAGTTAAGCAAGAAAGGCATGTAAAGTACATTTGGAACAATAAATAACTACACATATCAAATGATAAGATACACTCAACCCCAAACACTCCAGAATTCTCTTATCTTTGATCATGAACCATGATCCACGAACCACGATCACGATCAATGTGCCGACATAACCCCAATCACTCCAGTGGGTGTACTCCGGATGTACCCTAAGAATCCTAAGACCCAACACCCCCTGACAATCTCCAGACTAGGCGAGTGAGGGACTAGGGTACGGAGATCGAATATCTATTGGCAAGCCTGCTGCCGCCCAGCCGATATTTAATACAACCGCCCCTGACACTATAGTTGTGTGACCACTATGCAATGCACTTATCAATGGCAATATAACAATAATAATTGAAGTAATAAGACATGGGAGGAACAATAAAGTAGGTTGTCCTCAAATAATTAGAAAAGAAACAATTTCATTTAAGCAACTAATCAAATTACAAAGGGCAATTACAAAATTCACATAGAACTGTACAAAAAGCTCAAGAATATATTAAAAACACATTTAAACACCCAAGGAGCCATTACAAGGTCTTAGAAGCATGAGACAGTCAAAATTGTACCTAAACCCATTTGTAACTCAACCCATTTTCCTTCTAAACTCAAGCTATTGTTCTAGATTAGTAAGCGGTCTATTTCATGCTTTTAGTTAACCCCTTAGGCACCCTTAGAACCCTTGAAGCCAGCCAATTACCCTCATTTGGCACAAAAGCCCCAATTTTTCTCTTTTGATTTTGTACTAAATGTACCTCAACTGAGACACAAACGGAAGCTAGCAAAGCATATTTAGAACCTATATAGCCTAAGAATACTAAATGTGAAGGCCAATTCAACCCGGATTCGCGATAACCCCAAAACCCCTTTCTTAAAGTCGACTATTTCATACTTTTGCTAGGTTACAAGCAATTAACCTCTACAGGGCCTTTACACTACCCTCATTAGCATTTAAAGCATCTATTAGATCCATTGATTCAAGCTATAAGGTTCGATTTCACAAAACCCTAGTTTTCCTATCACTATTCATGCCATATAATCAACGAGCAATTTCAACCGTTTAAACTACGAAACAATAGCATAAATGAGGTCTCTACTACTTATATACAACATACATAAGCATATTTAAGCATTGCATAAGCATTTGATAGCAAATCTAAGAATTCAAGAAAGTTGTCACATTTTTCAAATACAAAAATAGGTATGAAAACCCTTACCAATGCACGTAGAAACTCTTGGGAGGCTAGAAGACACCCTAAAGCACTTGTTCCTAGCTTGGCTTGGCTTGAAATGAGGATTTGTTGAGCAAAAAATCTCTCATTCTCTTCCTAAGGGGATGTCGGCCTTGCATAGTAAAATTCAGCTTTTGCTTTTTTGTTTTCTTGTTTTATGAGTTTAAGTTGTGTTATGTTGAGTATATAAAGGGTGGGGTGAAGTTGGGTGAGTTTATTGCTTACTAAAATGACCCTAGTTAACTTAAAAACGAGTCTAATGCCCATAAATTAAGTTAGCTAACTAAAACATAAGGTTTTACTACGTAACACTATTCACTAGTTTGCTAAAACATTTTCTAAACGGACGCTCCTATCGCTTTTAGCTCAAATGCACATTTTTCTCATTCCTAAAACAATTAATATGATTTAAGAAAAATGATAATTCGAAGTAATTAAGTAGTTGAAAAACGGAATGAATAGTAGCCACATAAAGTAACAAGTAAAGTACAGAAGAAATGCACAAATAGTGGATACAACAGTAAATAAATGTACGGCTAAGATCTCGGGCGTCACAAAAGGTACTCTAATTTCTTTCACATCTTGTGGCACTACAAGTTAAGCTTAGCACTCGTTTAGCTAGCCTTTGAAGCTCTGGGCAATCCTCTCCATAGCTCTCCCACCATAAAGCTACAAAAAGGGTGACATTATAGTTAATATTAACTATAATGGGAAGTGTGTCTAAGAGACGTGCTTCTATAGCAATTTATGTACCGGGTTGTTTCTTTTCTCTTGTTAAGACCGCCATGCTCATACCAAACATCCCCTCCGCCTTCTTGAACTTTTCCAATTGTTCATCTGTTTTCACTTTTGATTCTACATTAGGATACATTCTCTCAATGGTTTTGTATAAGCCAATCTTCACTTCCCTATCCATATTGAACTTAGCTTCATAATGAAACCTACAACATTTATATGGATGCACATTACAAAGCTATAAAGTTTAGTGGTACATAAAAATATAAACGAATTAAGAATGTGCCTCGGATTGAGATAGTAGCCTACCGCATATAGTGGGCTATGGAGTTGCAACTCCCACCTTTCATCAATAATAGCCCAAATGCGCTTGTATCTATTCTCAACATTGTTAAAGTTTTTAGCAATCTCTTCTTTTGCTCTATCCAATGCTTCATAGATATATCCCATTGGTGGTTTTGATCTCAAATACTTTAACCAAAGGTAATGCACTTTAAATGCAATATTTGATTGATTTCCAAAATTGAGCATCTCCAAAAATTATTTCTTGTGCCATTTTTCCAATTGTTCTACTTGAATGAGCACTTCTTTCCCACTCCTCTAATGCAAACATACTTCTAAGTGAAATTCTCTTATCATAGAAGCTCCTCAAAGTCAAAAAAGAGGTGGCAAATCTAGTAACTCCAAGCCTTGTCAAATTTCTTTGTTTGTTATACTTCCGGAACAAGTCAAGTACCCAAACATGTCGATAAATAAATGTAATCACCTTTTTTTCTTTGTCAATGGTATCTTTAAACACCATCAATTCACCAATGTCCGAAACCATAAGATCTATCAATTGTGCCGCACATGGGGAGCAAAACAACTTTATTCTTTCAGTCATCAAAAGCTCACTGGCACCTACATAACTCGAGGCAGTATCCGTTATCACTTGGACAATATTTTCTTCTCCAATTTCCTCCACCAATTCATTAAGCAATTCATACATTTTAAAAGAACTTTTAATTTTTGAGGAGGTATCAAGTGATCTAATAAAAACTGTGAATCTTGGACTATTAACTAGAAAATTAGTTATGAAGCGATGCTTCCCATTAGTCCAACCATCAAACATCAATGTACAACCCGTTTTCTTCCATTCTTTCCTAAACTCTTCTAAATCTTGATGTACAATTTCAACTTCTTTTTTCAAGTACGAAACTCTTGCTTCATGATAGGTAGGGGGTTTTAGACCCTTACCATATTCTCCAACGGATTTAAGTATTTGAGTAAATAAAGGGCTTTTCACGATATTAAAAGCTAAAGCAAAACCATATACAAATCTACATATATCCCGAATCACAGGCTCTCTCTTTTTCACCATTTGGTTTAATGTTTGTTGATTTCCACTTTTCTCTTTTATCATAAAAGAATCAATGCTTCTTTTTTTGTGAACCAACACCCTCATCAAAGCATTCTATAGCAATGTTAATTGGTTGTTTCTCCTTCAACATGTCTACGAAGAGTAATTTAACCTCTTCACTCACTTGGGGACAAGGACCAACATCTATATGAGTACAAGCTAAATAGTGTTTTATCCTTATAACACCACCCCAAAACTCTTTTCCACAATAATTACACTTTAAGTGCATTCTATTTTTCTCACTAACTCTCGAGCAATGATTCCATGTCGTGTCTTGTTCTTTTTGTTTTACGTTAACCATGTTTTAATGATCAATACCAAAGTCCTGAGTGTTAAGACAAAATAAGATAAAATAATTAAAATTCAAAACTCAAAAGATTGTTTCTTTGAAATTGACATTGAAATTTTGACCAAAAAAAACAAAACAAAACAAAAAGTTGCAAGGCAATCATATAAAGCAATAAACATTAAAGCAATAGTTATAGCATCAGTAAACTCCAAAGTGGTCCTTATGGTCTTAGACTCCAAGTCTTCAAGCTTTAAAAAACCATAGTAAACTCCAAAGTCCAAACTAATTTTTTAAACTTTAATGTCCATATAAGCCAAAGACAACTAAACACAAAAGCTATCTTGAGTACAAAGTCTTCAGACAACTAAACACAAAAAAAAAGCATTAAACATATACAAGCTTGAGTTCACACTCACGGCAAAAAAAAAAAGTTCTTCACACACAAAAACCAAAAAAACATCATTGAAACAAAGTATTAAAGCAACAAGCTTGATTCTTGAGTTCACTTGCAACGCCCCAACTCGACCCCTCCTAAAATCAAGTCAAGATGAGATAGAATTTCGGTATGGTAACATTTGAAACTAGGCACTAACCCAATTTATAAACATGCACGAAAACTTCTCAAAACAGTAAATAATTCCCAACATTCATAGTCAAGCCATTCAAATACACTCAAACCTTGTCGTCTGTCACACTTCATAACTATTACAATAAAGATATAAGATCTCAATAGTGCACTAGGATAAACTTCATAAGTCTAACTATATATATACATATCAAAAGGAAGCTAATTAATACACAGTCCAGTCATCTAAACTTTAAAATAAACTATTTAGCATATTTACAAATACATCAATAACAAGTAATCAAGCCTCGGGCTTATCCACATTATCAGTAGACATGTACTCCACATAAGCTAAATCTGATTCACTTGAAAGGTTGGTAAAGAGGATGAGCAAAACACAATGCTCAGTGGGGAGAACAATGCACGGGAAGTTTTGAAACTCATTTTATCTTTTGAAATCTCTTTTGAAAACATGTCATGCACATCAATTGCAATAAGTAAATAACGCTTGAATAATAAAATAAGTACGCATTAATAAAGTAAACACATTTAAAAAGGATACGCACGTGCTATTGATGTCGTTCTTTTACCACCATCGTAAACATATTTCCCAACCAACAAGCAGTACCATCAGGTATGCTGACTCATCCTACGACCCAGACCCTCATAGAATACTCCGTCCATTTGGGATAGGGATTAGCACATTAGTAGTCGTGTCATCTCCTGACAAGCCCGATGCTGCCCAGGGTGACACGAACCAACCGCAGTTGTTTGGTTACAACGACGCATCGTATCGCATGCACACATAACACATAACATGCAATCACATATGTGACGCTCGACTCCATGTGCATGCATTTATCATTCATGTGCATTTATGTGTACAACTATTTGCTTAAATGCCTATTTTTCTTATAAAATGTATTAAGTGTTTATTTGCTCTCTATGTGCTAATATTTGTTAAATTGCTTTTAAATATCAAAATTTTGAGTTTATTTACTTTAATAAATAATAAACGAGCATTCAAATTATTTTCATCATAGACTTTTTAGTAAAATTTGTATTTAAAGAGTTTTCTATTAAATTGAGCCCGGACAAAAAATTTTATTATCTTATTTCCCATATTCATATTTTTCTATTATTACTTAACTTATAATTAGCCTACGTTCACAAAAATTATATTCATTGCATAAGTGACGAGTGATTTGCAAAAATATTTTGATATTATATGAATTGTAAAATTATGTATTATTTTGGACTTAAAGAAGTTTTCTTGTATTTATTCTAATACACTTAAGCTCAAACTCATTTTAACCCACAACCTAAACCCAATATCCAACCCCTCAACCCATATAATCATCCTACACATATATATACTAAACAAAACACAAAAAACACAAAAAAAAATGCTCAAATAAGCCAAGGCCAAAAATCAGCCAAAAAACCCTATTACGGGAATAGTGATTTTCTTGTCAATTTTGCTCAATTTGATCTTCCAAGCTTGTTCCAAGTATTTCAAACCATCAAAACATTTCATCTTTGCTTGTTCTACATACTTGGGTGAGGGATTTCATGTTGTTTTGTGCATTTAAATAATTGTTGCCTAAACTTTAATTTCTTGCAAATATTCATAGAATGTTATTTAATTCATTTTGATGATTCAAAGACCTTCTATGTTGATAGTAGAACATGTTTCTATAGTTTTTTTAGCAAAGTTTATAGTTAAAATTGAAGATTGCAATTTGTTATAGATGATGAATAGTGAATTTCGAGGGTTTTGTGCAATGTTGCTTCTAAGCTTAATTTGATACTATATTTAGGTGCTTTAGGTGCTAATTAATGTAGATTAATGATTGTGTGAGGTTAGTTTGCTCGGGACTTGAATAAAATGCAAAATTAGCTCACTTTATAAAGGGGTTTAAGGTCAAATGAAAATTCGGGTGAATTTGATTGATACATTTGGTGTTTATAGGGTAAGGAGATGCTAAATGAATGGTTATGACACTTAATATACTTGTAGTGTAAATGCATAAAGGAAAAACCAGGGAATTCATGGTAAACAAGGTTTAACGAGTAAACTCGAGGGTCTTTAGGGTGCCATAAAGTGTAGTTAGAAGTATGAAATAGCTCGCTTGTGAATCTAGAACCTTGACCTTTGGTTTGGAGCTAATTAGTCTAAGTTAACAAAGGGGTTTTGCGTAAAAGGGTTAATTGTGTATAATTGAATGATAGAATTGGTACCTACTGGGCATGGAAGCACTTTTGGTGCTTATGTGGTATTGAATTGAGAGGCGGTTTGGGTAGCTATAGTTCAAAGTGACTCGGGGTCTTCCCGAGCTTTTGTGTCAAAAATGGGTTTTTAATGCTTGAATAGGTGTCTTTTCTAACCTTACTGATGTAGGATAGTTGGGTTGTGAAAATGTACCTTATATTTCTTGCAGGCGTGAAATTTGTGTTGGTGGTCAAAGGGGTTAAATGACTAAGGTTAGGATTCGTATTGTAATTGTGTAAATGCTACTTTGCATGTTTTTTAAAGCTTATGGAATGATTGGATCGTGGGTTGTGTGGCTTTGGTTTTGTATAAGCTTGAATTGGGCTAAAGGGGCTAGTTGGAGTCTAATGTTAGATTTGGGTTAAAGTGTGACTTCACGTGATTGAGGGGTATCATAAAGAGTTTGGAAGTGATTAGTGTGGTTGAGTTGTGAATTGAAATGCCTTAGGTGTTGATGTGTTTGCTTGTATGAAATCTTTATATTGAAATCTAATGTTATATTACTACTTGTCATAAAGTGTTTAGTTGTATTGTGTGAACTAAATTGTAAATGTATTGTGAAATGCTAGTTTTAGCACGAGAGGAGGTTTGGAAGAGTTCGTGGTCTATCGAGGTGAGGGTTGCACGTACTTGGCATCTTAATTGAGTTATTGTTTTTCATTATGGTGGTTATTGTGTAGTTAATGAGTTACTGTTTATTTACTTTAATTGTATTGTTTTTGTGCTCATTATATGTCATCTAGAAAGTATTATTTGTTATCTAGTTACAATTTCTTATAATTCATTGATTTCTGAGGGCAATCTACTTTGTTGTCCCTCATTTATTATTTTGCTTCATATCGCTTCCTATTATTGTCATATTGTCATTGTCTTTAAGTGCATTACATAGTGGTTGCACAACCCTAGTGTCAGGGGCGGATGTATTGGATATCGACTGGGCGGCAGCGGGCTTGCCAGTAGATATTCGATCTCCGTACTCGAGTCCCTCACTCGCCTAGTCCGGAGATTGCCAAGGAGTGTTGGGTCGTAGGATTTTCGGGGTACATCTAGAATACACCCACTGGAGGGTTTAGGGTTTATACCGGCACAGTGATCGAGATTCGTGGATCGTAGTTCGAGAATTGAAGAATTGGAGTGATAAGGGTTATCGATTGTATCCTTTTTAAATGTGGTAATTAATTGTTTTCTATTGTTTATTGCTTATTGTTATTAACGTTTGATGTTCCAATGTTGCATTGCACGAATCTCCTTATAAATGTTTCCCGTAACTATTCCCCTCGCTCAGTGAGTATACATCATTTGTATACTTACTCCTCATCATGAATCTTTCAGGTTATAGCCAAAGAAAGTAAAGTTCGTGTTTCATGATAGTTCGTGCTTGTAAGGATGCATAACGTGTTATGTAGCGTGTGTTATAAAATGTTGGAAATATGTTCTTTTTATGAAGTGTATGTATTCAAAGTATAAGTAATGTATTTCAAGTTAATTAGATCATTAGGGTAGTTTGATTTCATAGCTTATGTAATAGAATAGCGTAGTTTATATTCAATGCATGTATGTAGTTATTTTTAGGAAGAGTACCTGTGTAGAATGATAGAGAGTGTTGAAACCGAAGTTCCAAAATCCATATGCAGCACTCTGCCGCAAGCTTATATCTCCTAATTTTACCAGCCAGTGCTTGTACCTATTCACAAACATAATAGGCATTTGTATGTAACAGTGGTCGTCGATTCATCCTGCCCATATTACATGAAAGAAATTGAACAACACATATACAACTAAGTAACGAAATACCTTCCAAGTTCATGCTGCTCTGTCCCATAAACTCGAACAGTTCTCATCAGGGAGAGCGTCTCTTGAGCAACCTTCAAAGTGTCAAAGAGAAATTGTTAATATACGAAACTTTAGGCAGTTCTAACCACCAAAATAGTTGACAAAATATTTTCACATTACTTCATTTCCAGATGCAGTGAACTCTTGAATTAACCTGGCTGCTTTCTTTTGGTACCTGAGCAGAAGCAGAGTAGAATTGAGTGCCATTATAGCAACAAAAAAGTACAGAAATTGAAGGTTTTGATATTGCTTTTATTCACTATACTAAGAGATCCCAAACTCATAATGATTTGCCTATTATCAGTCGGCTTCATCTTCTTCACTAACTAATCCAGATCTAGGTAGGTAGAACTGTCATGGGTTTCTGAAAGGCGGCTTAAACTTAGATTGGAACATAGTAGCTAAAAACTGAAATGGTATGATATCGTCGATTTAGCATTGAGGCACCGAGTTGATTGCTCTTGGTGGTTACAATGTTTTTGTGTTAAGTGCCTTAATATATCTGGGCCATGCCCTGGTCATAAGGAACTGATGCCATGCAGACATTAAGCTTACAGGACTGACCTGAAAATAAAAGAGACTCGGAATCGGTGCCCATGGAGGGCCTGAGTAGTACATCCTAGACATTATCTTAGCTACAACTCAAGAATTCAAACCCTCATGAAGCCAGACATATTCTATTTTGGGCAAAGGCAGCCAAGCCTTTCACATGGCTTGCCAGCAAGGTGCGACTCTTCATGCGGAACACTCACCAAGAGAAAATACAAAGAGGGCAGGCATGTCCATGATAGCCTGAGGTGGTCTTTGATGTCATGTACTTGAAAGGAGACGTGTTATCAAAGGCAAGGGTTTAAAGCCTGTTTCCATGCA
This sequence comes from Ehretia macrophylla, assembly GCA_037974665.1. Classification (NCBI taxonomy): domain Eukaryota; kingdom Viridiplantae; phylum Streptophyta; class Magnoliopsida; order Boraginales; family Ehretiaceae; genus Ehretia; species Ehretia macrophylla. The sequence continues at coordinate 72,293,225 of CM075773.1, forward strand.
GATCGAGTAATGAAATTGGCCAACTTCATGTTACATCATACACACGCATTTGGAAGTTGAGTTGAGGCCAATGCCAGTGATTATGGTTCTATTATATAAAGAAACGAATAACTTTTCCAATATTTCAAGCCATGTTCATCCTTTGACTAGTTGTCATGCCACGCACAAAGAAAAGAAAGGAATTCAACAAAGCCTTGAATGCCATCTTTTATATACAAGCAAATGAATTTTCTGCAAGTTGTAGTTGTAGTACTGATGCTACTTCCCTGGTGTGCAGGCCATTTGACTCCTAGGAGTGATGTATACAGCTTTGGCGTTGTTCTACTTGAGCTTCTCACAGGAAGAAAATCTCTAGACAAATCCAGACCAGCACAGGAACAGAACCTAACTGATTGGGCTGTCCCTATGCTTAGAGAAAAGAAGAAACTGCTCAACATAATTGACCCGCGATTACAAGGAGATTATCCAATTAAAGCTGTTCATAAGGCTGCCATGCTTGCTTGTCATTGCTTAAATCGCAACCCAAAAGCACGGCCTTTAATGAGAGACATTGTTGATTCACTAGAGCCTCTTCAAATTCCTTGTGAGGTTCCTAGTGACAAGGCTACCATTACTGTGATTAGTGAGAACTCAAATAGAGTAGTCGAAAGGAAAGATGCACAATTGACATAGTTAACTTTCTTTTTCCCTTTTCATTGTGATAGACAGCTTTTCTTAGTCACGTATAAATTTTCTTGTGATACAGAAAGAAAAAGATGTATTTTTTTGTTCTTTAAGTAACAAAGATGTTTACAGACATTTTATTCTGTTCCATCTTCATGATTTTGTTTTGGTTGTTCCACCTAGCGGGCCATGCGAGATCAGGCACCTTCGAGTTGTTGACTGTTAATTTTCATTTTGCGTAATTTCTCCCATTATTCGCACCCCAAAGTTCTGTTCAGAGTATCTGAGATAGCAAATCTTGATATCTTCGTCATCATAGCTGCCATCGTCTTCATCTGATCTCCTGCTCTTTTCTATTTTTTTTGGGTGAAAGGATGGCATATAAATACTCCTTTGCAGAATTCCTTTCTGATATCTTCAGGATGTCAAACACTTTGAAATGCCAATTTATTTTATTTTGCTTCTTTATTTTTATTTATTTTTGGAACTGAGAGTTCTACAACGTTTAAGGCGTGTAATAGACTCATTTCAATAACGTTACTTCAAATAGGAGCATTTAATGCCGGTATTGTGACTTAGTCACTTTTTCTAAAACTGAATGCATCTTTGCAAATAAATAATTTTCTGAACTTCCAATTCATATTGAGTATGCGAAGATCAATATTTTGATGCATTCTATAAAAATTCTTATTTGTCTATCTTTTATTTTTCTCTCCCTGATGCTGAGAACTTTATTTCAATAATTAGCAATAAATGCTATAAATTTAACTCCCGTCAACGACTTAAAATATTCAATAATTGATGGAGATTTAAATAGAAGTTCCCAATTTCTTTGTGCACTGTGGTGGAACATTGTAATATATATTGCACACCAATACTTTCTGAGATGAGATATTTTAGTTGTTGACCAATGGGGAGTATTTGTGATAAACAGTTGGCATAATTAAAAGATGGCTTCAGTTTCAATGCATGTATGTCTCGAGGTCTACGTACACTCCGCCGCAAAAGATCATTTCTCAGGAGACGACGACGGTAATGGACATTGTACCACCGGTAACGGAGAGGCCTCTGGTCATGTCTAGGTTCGATCACCGGAAATCGCTAAAAGCCAGTTCTGAAGGTATATATATAATTTTTTGAGTATTATTATATCTCACTCTATTTTGATTACTCATATATTACAACTTATATAAAACTTAGTCTACATGCTAAAATGATAATTATTCTTATTTTTTTCATTTCTTTTAACATGACAACAAATCATATACATAAAAAGTAATAAACGTATGATAAAAATAAGGGTAAATATCACTCCACTCATGTCAAACTCATATATATATCACCCCATCACCTGTGTTAGCAAAACTATAAAAAATCCCTTATGATTTTTTAAACATGACATGTCGTATCCTTCTGTCTGTTTTTCCGTCCAAAGTGTATCCCACGGGCTAATTTTGCAGCTAGAAGTGTTTTTTACTTTTACATGAGTTAGGTAATTGGTCAAAAAGCCTTTGCACCTATTTTTATCCAAACAAAAGTAAAAATAAATAAATAAAAGCATAAAAATCATCTTCCCTTCCCTTTCCTTCCCTTCCCTTCCCTTACCTTATATATGTATAAGACCAAGAAAATATATATATACACAAAAAAAAGAATAGCAAAAAAGGAAAAAAGAAAAGAATGATGAGGAGGATGGGGGCTAAAGAGGCTAGGGGAAGGAGGAACGTTGGGGGTGGAGGGAAGGGTGAAGGTGAGGGTGAGGGTAGAGGTAAGGAAAAGAGGGTTGTGGAGGTGGAAGGGGGGACGGGGATAGGGACGGGGATGGGAGAGTGACCACGAGGCTAGTGTTGGAGGGCTGGGTGGTGACAACAAGGGGTGACGATGGGTCGGGGTCAAGGTTGGGGGCGGGGGCGGGGAAGGGGGCTTGGGGGGTTGACGAGGGTGAAGTGGAGGACTGGGGGGGCTGATCAGGGGTAAGGGGGTGGTGAGGTAAGGAAGAAGATGAAATTTTTTTTAAAAAAATTTTCTATTTTTTTTGGGTGAAAATAATGTGAGGATAGAGAATAAGGAAAATAATATATATATATATATATAATATAAGAGTAAAAATATTATTTTAATAATTTTTTAACGGCGTTCACTTATAAGAGACGGAAAGGTGCGGTGTGACAATGTATATCCTAGTTATCCAAGAGGAACAAGTTTGAGTCATAAAAATAATCTTATTTTAAATGTAAGATAAAATTACGTATAATAAACTTGAAAGAGTATGATAATTATTTAAACCCGCACATAGTGAGAGATTTGAGGATGTGATTGTCCTTTATAACTATGTATGTGTCGTGATCTATCTATTCCTTCTTCAAATATTTAGTTTCTTTGAATTGTTGATCCTACGACATGAAGAGCTCACTAGTTCATTTAATCAATGGTCTAAAAGCAAGTGGATATTTTTTTTTTAAAAAAAAGTCAATAAAGGCTTAAACCTTAAAATATATATTAAAAGATATCACATACGAGAATTTATCTGACAACTTCTCACACATTAGCATTACTAGTACTACTTATCAGGACCTCGCCTAGAACAATTTAACTTACAGAATGTGTCTTTGATGCTTTTCATTAATGGAGCTAAACTTAATGCAAAATGTTTCTGAAAAATAGATCTTCATTAATTGCGTAGAGGCTTATAACATTTAGTCCCTATTGTGTAGAGGCTTATAACATTTAGTCCCCATTGTTTCAAAGAAATCTCAATTTGGTCCTTATTGTTTAAATTTTTTTAATTTTGTCCCTATTTTATATCTTCTGCATATGGTCTCATTATTGTGAGCTTACAAATTATTAACAATTATATTTAGACTTTTATTTTAATTAGGATAATTAAAGTGATCTATTTTAGTATATCTTAATAAGACATCTAATTTGGTATGAACTCTGTAATGTATGATATCCAATAGCGACCCGTTTAAGGATTAGTGGAGTTCTAATTATGTTGTTTATATAAAGAGGGTATTGGTCCCTAAGGCTAATCATTCTATTCTTTCGTACTGAATTTCCTATATCTTGATAGACACTCATTGAGAGAATTTGATTAGTCTGTAAAAGATCTCGCCCTAATTTTCTCTACAAGGTGATTTCGTCTTCTCATAATTAATGTTATGGATTTATGTACGCCGTTCTCATTATTTTACTATGCAATCCTGATATTCTAAACAATGTTTGTGGAATTAAGTGATTATTTGATTATGTCCTTACAAGTGGTACTACTAAATCCTATATAGCTTTGGTTAGGGTCAATTCTAGCAAATTAAGGTTTTAAATTTTTAAATTTTGTATCTTATTCTGCTTTTATGTCTTTTATCTTGGAATAAATTATTCTGCTCTTATGTCTTTTATCTTTGAATAAATTAATTGAAACTTAACGTTATCAAAGTAACATATTTTGTGTAAATTAGTTTATTTTGGATATAATAAGATGTGCGTGTTTGTTATTTATGCGATCAATGATAGGCCCAAATGAAGGTCATTGATTGGCCAAATAGCAAACACAATTGCAGAAATAAATGTGTGATGATTATAAAGTTTCCATGTGGATAGCACATCGGCCTAAAGGAAGGCTGTTGTTTGACCAGATTGTTATCAACATTTGATTTCTGCATGAAAAGTATCACTTACAAGTTAATGATCGGTCCAAAGGAAGGTCATTAATGTTCTACTACGTATCTTGTTAAATGGACCCATCACTACATTTGTATGAAAATTTATGTCTTGCATTTACATGGCTGTTTTGTTTTTAACTTGTATATATGTCTTGACATTAATATTAATTAGTAAGCTTATGTTACTTGTTTGTTCTCTATTTTGATAGTTACATCTATTGCTGTTAATGTCACTAGGTTCACTACTTTACTTGCCCCTAGTAGCCGAAGCAATTGGGTATTGGAAAATAATATTTAAACTTTAGTAGTTTAGTTTACAAAAAAGTTAGTTGTAACTTAGTTGTAAAGACAAGTATATGTTTATGGACTCAATGCAAAATTCATTTGTGTCAACTTTCTATTTTCAAGTCCTTAAAGCTTTATATACAAAGCAAAAATGAAGCCATTAAAGCTATGTTCCAAAATTCCTAGATGTTTTTGTTCTTTAATGTCCACCATTTCCGAAGTCTAGGTCTAGGTATAAATCTATGCCATCTGCATCATCATCATCATCATCATCGTCGACATCATCCACCATCACATCTTCGTTTAAGTTCTCTTCTTCATGATCATCATAAGCATCATCTTCAATTAATTCATCCTCCTCATCTTCTAGAACGTATTTTCGTTTTCTTTTTCCTTTCAATTTCCCTTTCCCTTTCCCTTTCGTTTCTTGTTCGGATTTAAAACTCTTGGTCCTATGATAATCATAAGATAAGACAAAAGAAATTATTTTTTAGCAAACAATACTAATTAATATTTCTATTATGAAATATTAGCCACTAAATAAAAAATATACCTCTCTTTCTTTTTCTACCAATAAGCATTTATTCATCTTGAAAGCATTCTTGAATGTCCCTCCACGAATGATCTTCGGGGAGACAAGGATCTTCCTTCTGTGTAATCCATTCATTGTCGGACTCCATATCCGATAAGCAAATAGGATCATAAATGTCACCTTGCTCTTGTCTTTTCAAATGTCTCATTTGGAGTTGAATATTATATTTCACAAAGACAAGAGAGTTCAATATTTGTTGCTCTAAACGATTCCTTTTCTTTGAGTGCACAAGATCAAAGGTGTCACGCCCCAACCCAACCCCACGCTAAAGGTTAAATCCGGACCCGACAAACGGACAGAGTCTCCTTTGTACGTGGACATTCTGAAAACCTGTAAACATACAATTTAAGCCACACAACAATAGGAATACAATTTCCAGTTAAAACTTAGCTTCAAGGCCATCCAAGCCCTAAGCAATACAACCAGCTTAACACATATAGGCATGCATTCACAAGGCAGCTTCTTTACAAAACCGCTTATCATGCCACTCCATGATAGCATTTGAACATTCTTAGAAAATTAAAGACGACCATTTAACCAATCATTCACCCCCAAGCATGCAAGGTAGCTAAGAGCAAAAATATAAGTTATTACATATCATAGTTCCACATCTTCTACCATAAACATCTAGCTTCCAGCTTACAACTACACAAATACATACATAAGTACTTAGGCAACAAAATAGGATATAAAGTAGAATAAACAAGATCTCCACATAACAGCAAGAACCATAAATCCACCTCAAGCAAATAGACACATCAGCTAAGGTAATGGATCAGTCTGGACCTCCTGTCCTTCACCCTCAACCAAATCAAGCTGGGTTTCAACCACAACGTCTCCTGAAACATGTTAGCGAGGTATGAGCAACCACAATTGCCTAGTGAGAGATAAAGACTACTCGGGACGTGCAATATACAATTATAACAATTAAGCAAGAAAGGCATGTAAAGTACATTTAGAATAGTAAATAACCACACATATCAAAGGATACGATACACTCAACCCCAAACACTCCAGAATTCTCTTATCTTTGATCATGAACCATAATCCACGAACCACGATCACGATCAATGTACCGGCATAACCCCAATCACTCCAGTGGGTGTACTCCGGATGTACCCCAAGAATCCTATGACCCAACACCCCCTGGCAATCTCCGAACCAAGCGAGTAAGGGAATAGGGCATGGAGATCGAATATCTACCGGCAAGCCCGCTGCCGCCCAACCGATATTCAATACAACCACCCCTGATACTATGGTTGCGCAACCACTATGCAATGCACTTATCAATGGCAATATAACAATAACAATTGAAGCAATAAGACATGGGAGGAACAACAAAGTAGGTTGTCCTCAAAACAATTAGAAAAGAAGCAATTTCATATAAGCAAATTACAAAGGGCAATTACAAAATTCACATAGAACTATACAAAAAAGCTCAAGAATATCTTAAAAACACATTTAAACAACCAATGAGCCATAACAAGGTCTTAGAAGTGTAAGACAGTCAAAATTGTACCTAAACCCATTTGTAACTCAACCCATTTTCCTTCTAAACTCAAGCTATTGTTCTAGATTAGTAAGCGGTCCATTCCATGCTTTTAGTTAACCCCTTAGGCACCCTTAGAACCCTTGAAGCCACCCAATTACCCTCATTTAGCAAAAAAGCTCCAATTTTCCTCTTTTGACTTTGTACTAAATGTACCTCAACCGAGACTGAAACGGAAGCTAGCAAAGCATATTTAGAACCTATATAGCCTAAGAATACTAAATGTGAAGGCCAATTCAACCCGAATTCGCAATAACCCTGAAATCCCTTTCTTAAAGTCGACTATTTCATACTTTTGCTATGTTACGAGCAATTAAACTCTACGGGGCCTTTACACTACCCTCATTAGCATCTAAAGCATCTATTAGAACCATTGATTCAAGCTATAAGGTCTTTTCACAAAACCCTAGTTTTTCCGTCACTATTCATGCCATATAATCAACGAGCAATTTCAACCCTTTAAACTACGAAACAATAGCATAAATGAGGTCTCTACTACTTATATACAACATACATAAGCATTGCATAAGCATTTGATAGCAAATCTAAGAATTCAAGAAAGTTGTCACATTTTTCAAATGCAAAAATAGGTATGAAATCCCTCACCAATGAACGTATAAACACTTGGGAGGCTAGAAGACACCCTAAAGCACTTGCTCCTAGCTTGGCTTGGCTTGGCTTGAAATGAGGATTTGTTGAGCAAAAAATCTCTCCTTCTCTTCCTAAGGGGTTGTCGGCCTTGCACAGTAAAATTCAGCTTTTGCTTTTTTTTGTTTTGTTGTTTTTTTTGTTTTATGAGTTTAAGTTGTGTTATGTTGAGTATATAAAGGGTGTGGTCAAGTTGGGTGAGTTTATTGCTTACTAAAATGAGCCTAGTTAACTTACAAACGAGTCTAATGCGCATAAAGTAAGTTAGCTAACTAAAACATAAGGTTTTACTACGTAATACTATTCACTAGTTTGCTAAAACATTTTCTAAACGGACGATCCTATCGCTTTTAGCTCAAATGCACATTTTTCTCATTCCTAAAACAATTAATATGATTTAAGAAAAATGCTAGTTCTAAGTAATTAAGTAGTTGAAAAACAGAATGAATAGTAGCCACATAAAGTAACAAGTAAAGCACAGATTAAATGCGCAAATAGTGGATACAACAGTAAATAAATGTACGGCTAAGATCTCAGGTGTCATAAAAGGTACTCCAATTTCTTTCACATCTAGTGGCACTACAAGTTAAGCTTAGCACTCGTATAGCTAGCCTTTGAAGCTCTGGGCAATCCTCTCCATAGCTCTCCCACCATAAAGCTACAAAAAGGGTGACATTATAGTTAATATTAACTATAATGGGAAGTGTGTCTAAGAGACGTGCTTCTATATCAATTTATGTACCGGGTTGTTTCTTTTCTCTTGTTAAGACCGCCATGCTCATACCAAACATCCCCTCCGCCTTCTTGAACTTTTCCAATTGTTCATCTATTTTCACTTTTGATTCTACATCAGGATATATTCTCTCAATGGTTTTGTATAAGCCAATCTTCACTTCCCTATCCGGATTGAACTTAGCATCATAATGAAACCTACAACATTTATATGGATGCACATTACAAAGCTATAAATTTTAGTGGTACATAAAAATATAAACGAATTAAGAATGTAGTAGGCTATGGAGTTCCAACTCCCACCTTTCATCAATAATAGCCGAAATGTGCTTGTATCTATTCTCAACATTGTTAAAGTTTTTATCAATCTCTTCTTTTGCTCTATCCAATGCTTCATAAATATATCCCATTGGTTGTTTTGAGTCACCATCCACAAGTCTCAAATACTCTAACCAAAGGTAATGCACTCTAAATGCAATATTTGATTGATTTCCAAAATTGAGCATCTCCAAAAATTATTTCTTGTGCCATTTTTCCAATTGTTCTACTTGAATGAGCACTTCTTTCCCACTCCTCTAATGCAAACATACTTCTAAGTGAAATTTTCTGATCATAGAAGCTCCTCAAAGTCAAAAAAAAGGTGACAAATCTAGTAACTCCAGGCCTTGTCAAATCTCTTTGTTTGTTATACTTCCGGAACAACTCAAGTACCCAAACATGTCAATAAATAAAAGTAATCACCTTTGTTGCTTTGTCAATGGTATCTTTAAACATCATCAATTCACCAATGTCTGAAACCATAAGATCTATCAAATGTCCTACACATGGGGACCAAAACAACTTTATTCTTTCAGTCATCAAAAGCTCACCGACACCTACATAACTCGAGGCACTATCCGTTATCACTTGGACAATATTTTCTTCTCCAATTTCCTCCACCAATTCATTAATCAATTCATACATTTTAAAAGAACTTTTAATTATTGAGGAGGTACCAAGTGATCTAATAAAAATTGTGCCTCTTGGACTATTAACTAGAAAATTAGTTATGAAGCGATGCTTCCTATCAGTCCAACCGTCAAACATCAATGTACAACCCGTTTTCTTCCATTCTTTCCTAAACTCTTCTAAATCTTCATGTACAATTTCAACTTCTTTTTTCAAGTACGAAACTCTTGCTTCATGATAGGTAGGGGGTTTTAGACCCTTACCATATTCTTTAACGGATTTAAGCATTTGAGTAAATAAAGGGCTTTTCACGACATTAAAAGCTAAAGCACAACCATATACAAATCTACATATATCCCGAATCACATGCTCTCTCTTTTTCACCATTTGGTTTAATGTTTGTTGATTTCCACTCTTCTCTTTTATCATAAAAGAATCAATGCTTCTTTTTTTTTTTGTGAACCAACACCCTCATCAAAGCATTCTATAGCAATGTTAATTGGTTGTTTCTCCTTCAACATGTCTACGAAGAGTAATTTAACCTCTTCACTCACTTGGGGGCAAGGACCAACATCTTTATGAGTACAAGCTAAATAGTGTTTTATCCTTATAACACCACCCCAAAACTCTTTTCCACAATAATTACACTTTAAGTGCATTCTATTTTTCTCACTAACTCTCAAGCAATGATTCCATGTCGTGTCTTGTTCTTTTTGTTTTCTGCTAACCATGTTTTAATGATCAATGCCAAAGTCCTGAGTGTTAAGACAAAATAAGATAAAATAATTAAAATTCAAAACTCAAAAGATTATGTTTTTTCTCTCTCTCTCTCTTTTAATAGTTAGGGCTTTTAATTTTTGCATCTTTTGATTTTGTAATTGAAAATAGAAATTGGTATTGATAAATGATAATGTTAATGGGCTTGTTTTTTAGATTTTAATTGTTCTTGTTTGTTAAAATTGGGCTAAAGAAAAAATATTGAAATGGGCTTTTTTCCTGATTTTGAAAGTTTTGGGCTTTTTAAAATTACGCCTAAATCGTTTGTGATTCAGTGAATTGTACGATTCTTACTGATTCGTTACGATTCGCATACGATTCACCTCCGATTCACGATTCTCCTATTCGATTCGCATCATTTTTTAACTGAATCGTATCGAATCGTACGATTTCAAAAACTATGTAGATGATTAATAGGATGTAACAAGGGGTTATAACCCACCAATTGATATGACATAGAACGTCTTGACACATGTGCATGTGCCAACTAGTCAAGTCCATATATCCAAAACATCGAGCTATTAACCTTTATAAGATCTCATCCATACTGAATCAAAATACATGTGGTTGAGTTCATTGGTCATCCACATATGCTCAAGAGCTAGAGCATTGGTCTCTTAGCTACTTGAAATATTTCTAATCTCATACGAGCAATAGCACTTTTATAGAGATCACATCTAATATGGTCTAGTTCCATGCACTCGAGATCACATCTAATATGGTCTAGTTCCATGCACTCTCATGCCCTAATGAGAAAAGTCCAGAAAGCCTTTCCAATGACCAAGGTAGGTCACCCTCCAAATAGGAGATTTTCTCATTAAAACCTTCCATAATGAAGTGCCCAACTTCACTATATGGTTATGAACCTATATTTTAGATTTAAGCCTCATGACATATACCTTCCATGCGGATCACCACGCACTTATGTCATTTACTCAAATCATGGAGACTTTAGCATGCATATATAAAGAATATAACGAGAATAAGATGTTCATGTATGATCCACTGATTACTAATTATTATAATATTCTTTCACTGAGATGTCTTAGTGCTAATGGTCTTCAAGGTATACAATTCCTAATATTGTATACATAAGCAAGAAAGTTTTTAGCCCCAACAACAAATGAACCTATGTTCGGGGCATTTTCAGCGAATAGCCTACTTTCCACAATAGGGCAACTCCTTGTACATAATTAAGAGAGACGATCGATTTTCTACCCAAGAAGATAAAGAGTCCCACATGCAAGAGAATATCACCAATAGAGTTGAAACAAGTAACATTGCAAATGGATAATGATAGTAGGGTCGGGATATCCCTGCCTTCTGTACCGGACGTGAAGGTCTCTCCTTATCTTGCTCTCTATAGGGGAATATTCACTCACTGCTTCCCCTAATAGCTTTCTTTTACCACATCATGGGGATTTACAAGAGTTCCTAGAGGCTTACTCGGAAAGGCTGTTATACCATACCTTTTCACTTAACTCTATTCTAATAGTCACTAGACTGACTATAGTAGTCTGTCTGGCTGCTTTTTCTGAAATCATTACTCTTCATTCTCCTGTGCTCTAGTAATTGCCCTCCCTAGACCACTATCATGTAGTTAGGTAGGGTCCGTAATGATGAGAATCTACAATTAGAGATTTTTCCCTTCTCTTACTCAATAAATCTATCTGGTTTGATATGGTACAATACAATACGAGACGATAGAATGCAAGGGGATAGATGGTAGAGGGCTACCTGCGCCCAAAAGCAATGATTCACTTGTCCCCTTATCCATAAGAACCTTGTGGCAAGCATTTAGCCAAAGATGAACGTCCTTAAGGTTTCAAGGAATGAAATATTATCAAACACCCTCCACTATTTTAGATAGTATTCATGGTTCTACCTTTTTCTTAGCAACTAGCTTTCATGGTTGTCATGGGATTATAGATAATCTTTTTTCGATCATATGTGGTATTCTTCAATATCTTGGTCATCTGACCAAGAAGCATCATGTTGGCTTTGAAGTGGTTGCATGGTACTGACATTTTGTAGATATGGTTCGGTTATTCCTATTTGTCTCTATCTTTTGGTAGGGAGGTATATGAAGAAAGGAATCAGTGGATTGAGAAATGAAAGTTCGAAGACAAAGAGAACCGGGCTTTTCCAAAGTGTTCATTTTTTAGTGACCCCTCACTATTTGGTTGGAAAAGGTGGTCCGAAAGTCTCCTCTTCCTCAGCAAGTAAGACGAGATCACCACTTCTCTCAGTAATGAGCATCCTTGAATTTTTCCAATCAATAGGTCCATTTCCAGTTCTGAATTAGTTGCTGGAAACATTGATGGTTGTTGTCAACGGAGAGAGTTCAATTGATTAACGTAAGAGTTTTGTTGAATATTAGGAAATACAAGGCACATTCGTACTGCATATTGGTCGAGAATACTTATAGGCAAGCCAAGTGTCTTTCTCAAGAAAACTGTACACATTACTCAGAATTACATAGTTTCTTATTACCATACAAGATTAATACACTACATATTGGTCGAGAATGCTTATACGCAAGCCAAGCGTCTTTCTCAAGAAAACTATACACATTACTAGGCATTACGTATTTGCTTATTACCATACACAACATTCTTGTTTATTCTAGACAAGGCATATGATATTCATGAAGGAAGAAATGATTGTAGCAGCATCTGATATTGTCCCTGTCAGAAGTACGAAAACATATTAGCCCTTATAGTCATATTATTATTGTAATGTGTTGGTAAACAATAGTTTAATTTTCTTATTCATCATTGATATGTAGGGGTAATGTACCTTACTATTAGACTGTCAAACCACGGATGCCCATTTGATTTACAAGTAGTGTTTTACCATCATACAGAATAGCCGCCATCTTCAAGTGTGGACGGCCAGAATGAAGAACCAGTAAATCTTCTGGCTTGATCACTAGTAGGGCTATCAGTCCCAGTACTAGAATGGACAGGAACAGGATCACTACTGGTACGTGTTGGAAAAGCCTCCCATACTATCCTTAGTGACTCTTTGAGATTTTTCCACAATGAAACATAAAGTGGTATGTATGAGGCTACAAATATAGAGACTGGAAGGAATGCCATGGAGTATAAAGCAATTTTTGTCCACTGTCTCTTATCACGTGTCGTTAGGATGATTGTGGCTGCAAATGCTAACATCATCATTGACACAGATAAAATCAATAGTGTTACTCCCAGCATTAGTTCCTGAGGAAGTGATCGCTTAAAGTCTATCAATTGAAATGGGGATGTAAGAATTGAAAGAAATGTAACCACGGATGTTAAAGCAAATGTGATGGAGAGCACATCTGCTATGGTAAAAATAATGAAGAAAGGTTGGCTGCGAAGAATAGGATAACCAGTATCCTCATTTGAACCTCCTGGCACTGTATAGGCTGCAGCAAAGGCAACTGTTGCAATGAGAACAGCGACAATGGAACAATTTTCTGCAGTGCGCTTTAGCCATTCTTTTGCCTCTGAATGAAGTTTGCGATTATTTGAGGCAAACAACTGTTCAGCTGTTTTTTGCTCTTTATTTATTAGCTTAACATAATCAGTTGTACAAACGTTCTTCACCCGCTGCATGCACATATAATTAGTTGTACAAATGTTCTTCAATTGGATGGGAACATAATAAAAGTATTTAGATGTTTAAGACTGTACCTCAAATAAGAGCAAATTCTCTTGCAACAACAACGCGGGGTTTCGAAGGTCGTCAGTTTGATGCGCTTCCTTGATGCCAACCATGTGTAATATAGAATTCCCGTTGTCACGCCCCAACTCGACCCCACCTACGATCAGTCAGGACGCAACGAAATTTCGGCGGCATAACGACAGTAAACAGATTTCCGAGGTTCTAAACCAACCTCATTAAACATCATACATCCCGTAATTCCTCAATACAACAACAACATAAAACACAACCATATTATACAATAAAACATCTTCGTTATACACCTCCGTTCCAACATGACATACAATACCTCAACTTTATCATACATTTCAAAAGTAAGTTGAGACACAACTACAATTTAACCATAAACAAAAGAAAACCGCTAAGTTAACATCATTTGGTTCATCATCTTTTCAATATCTATTACATTAAGAACCATAAGGCATATAAAGTCTATTAAACTAATATACAAGACATTTAACAACATAAAGTCATGGATAAGACTCGGGAACATATGACTCATCCACAAAAGGCACATTTTCCACATTCTCCTCTTCAGGAGGCACGTACCCGTAATCTTGTGAAAGTACACCTGAAACATGCATTAATAGAGAGTGAGCTTATATACATAAGCCCAGTGAGGATCCGATAGATCTCGACAGTATTCACTACGCTCCTTGGATTTAGTCCTTTGAGCAAGTAAACACACAACAACAATAATAACATAAATAAAGCTATCATCACATAACTATATGACCATTCAATAAGGATACTCTATTTGGTGTAGCTCCAAACGCCATCACGATCTCAACCGTTCTTCTTATAACTCCCCATTACTCACGCACCCGAGGTACCTCACTATCCCCTTCCCTCCATGACATCTCCGTCATGCGAGCTGGGGGTAGCCTATGGCAGTCATGCCGGTATCAACCCGACAGCGCGACGCTGCCCGAGAGGTGGCACACACATACCAAGGCTCCATATTCATCAATCATCATGCAAGCATAAATCAATCAATCAATTGGAAGATCAGCAACAAGAGTGCCCGATTCCCGCATTCAATAATAATCAATCAATAACATCAATATAACATCAATATAACATCAATATTAAATTAAACATCAAACAACGTAGTTAGATGACAAAGTAGGCCATCTAACCGGACATGCATAATATTCATAATTAAACTCTAAATTACTCAACAACAACTCACCATTCATCACTCGAACACTACCCAACCATCTAAGGCATCGTTCAAGAAATTAAAGAATGACAACCTAACTTCTAAAATTCATAACTTACAATCTACTAATCCAAACATTGCCAAATCAGTTCCTATCACTCACCCATTCAACCTACTACATTAGCCCTCTCGGAAATCCACCATAACACCTCCAAAACATGCCCGATAACCCTAAAACCCTATGACGTCATGGCTGGATTTTCCGGATTTTCACACAAACAATGTAATCGAAAATTCGGCATTACAACAGCGCTAACACGTAATTATCAAGTATTTAGAAATCGACGGCAATCGATTTCGAGCAACGCAACTCAATTAAATCAACTTTGAACATTTTAATCAAAATTAAATACCCGGAAAATAAAAATTATGCTATATCCGACAGAAATTCGTAGTATTAGTATATAATGATCCCTAGCATGCAAGGAGCAATAATCTAACATTAGATTTCAATTTTATCGGTTCAATCTTCATTTATACGCAAAAACACAAAAATGACATTTTGAGATCTAGAATTTTTCTCTCACCTTAGATGCGATATAAGCCTAGGAATGCGTGCTATGCGTGCCCAACAAGCAGAATCCAAGTCGGTGCGAAGTTTCACGGACAAAAACTAGGTTTTTCTTTGAAAAAAATGGATTGAAAGCTTGAGTTTTCTTTCTTCTCTTTTCTCCCTCAACCCCTCGGCAATGTGTGTGTGTGTGATGGTGTTTTTGTGTTGTGTGAGTGTGTGTTGAGGACATTAGCTTAAATGGTCAATTATTTAATTAAAGTCAAAGTTATTTTAATAGGTATTTTTGTGTTTTTAATGTCTTTAATTGCATTTTAGTGATCACCAAGTTAAAATTAATTATGCAACCCCCAAGATATCTCAAGTGAGTTATTTTTAGGTGACAAGAAGTTTTACATTCAAAGAATTCTACCCGAGTCGGCTTAAAACTCGATTTTCGCAAAAGTCGGTGTAAAAACCCTAATAAATTCTTAAGCCGATTTTAAAACCGTTTTCATCAAACACAGGTCTATTAAAGTCCGTGGACTAGGTCTAGAAGGGTTAAAAAGACCAGTTTCAAAATTATAGCGGACGTGTTTCGAAAACACTATTCACTAAAATTCGACGATAAAATTTCTGACTCCGTTTTTGATGAAAATTTCATGAATGCACATTTAGCACGTATTAGAAGTATTCAAATAAAAATTATATGTTTCTAGGCCCTATAGCACATAAACAGGTTATATGCACGCAAAACGAGGTAAAGCACGTAAAACGAGATAAGCAAGAAAGTGGGGTTTCACATCCGTCATCATCGATTTTCCTTACAAGACTCCTCATTGGAATGTCCATTTTCTCAACAAAGTCAAAAATATGTATCTGACGGTACTTGATTGCAACATGCAAGATATTACGCCCATATTCATCAACATGCTCTACAGCCTGGGGATACATGTCGAGTATTACTTGAACAATCTCTAGACAGCCTTTCTTAGTTGCCAAAATTAATGGTGTCTGAGCAAGGCGTATTTCACTCTCTTTCCTAGGTAGAGCTTTTTTTCCCTCTCCTCCTCCTTCGATCTCGGAGGCCTGAGCAACCATTCCATATTCGTGAGCCTTAGGCTCAACTCGGTTCAATTTACACTCGGTAGATTCCCATGAGGTATCTCTTTCAATCAAGAATTTGGCAAGTTTAAATGCTGATTCATATCTTCGCTTCTGCATCCGAATTGATTCCCATAGTGGTACTCTACAATGTGTTTTACCTTTCAAGAAAAATAGAGTCAATATTAGTTTTTCAAGGAACTGTAATAGATCATAAAATGCTAATTAAGTTACACTATCATTGAACATCATACACTTGGGTTGTCATAGTTTTAACTTTTAAGCCTTCTGGGGATGAGTGGCATAGATTAGGATCATGTTCTAACTAATATTTCTAACATTGTAACCCATCTATTAATTTCATTGTAAACTACACAAGTGAAGGGAAAGTATTTTCATTGTGTGAAATTAGATATTTTGATCTAATGACTAAGAGTTATTAATTATAGTCATAAGATCTAATATAAGTCAATGAATGATTGAGATGCAATATTATAATTTTTTTTTTTTTTAAAAAAAATATATTTTTTTGGTCATAAGAAAATATTTGTTAGGGAAGAATCTTGTTCTAGTGGTCTAGGCCTCTAATTTTATATTCGAAAGACAAATACTATACTATCAGAAAAGGCCTCTAATTTTATATTCGAAAGGCAAATACTATACTATCAAAAAATCCACGCATTACTTGTTTACACCGTAAAGTATATTACAAGTTAGCATAATGTACTTAAGCCACATGTGCATCGCAACATGAATACTGTGATTGAACCCGCACGGGAACAAAGTCATATCAACCATGCACATTGAGAGCAATCGATCAATTAGCCACCAAAAATGCAAACGGCATTCATGTCTTGGTCCACCTTCTCAAACGAAATTCTTTTGCCTATGTGACCTCAAAAAAGATCTTTATAAGAAGGAAATATTCCGATCAAAGGACATGATACATTAGATTGTCTTGAAGATAAGACTCATGACCAAAATGGTACATGTTTTGAGTTGAGTAATTGTATTTTGAGATTTTGGTTCATACTTAACCGTTAAGTCAAGCGATTAGTAAACCAGGTGTGATCCATCTAAGGACTAAAGGTCCTTGTGATAGTGGTGTCTAATCCAGGTCATTGCATCGTGGGCTAGCTAAAGTGAAAATATTTTTTGGGTCAACCAAAAGAAAACATTGCAATGAATAGATGTGCAGCTCATTGGAGAATCTATTGTAGCAACAAATGTAGATTGTTTATAGAACACGACACTATAACAGTCGATGGTTTACTCAAAGGTTTATTTATTAATTGTAATAAAATAAGTCCAAGAATATAATAATTCAAATCCAAAGGGACAGCCCATCTCAAAAGACTAGCATGTTAGAAGGGAAAATCTCTTGCACTTAAGCAGTATTGCTTCTGAGGGTGAGAATTATATATAGGACCATTACTTTCCACCCTTCTTAAATTAAGAGCCGACGCCCACGTCAGGCTAGCTTATCGGCACTGATACGGCTGTAGCCCTTTCCTCTTGGTGCCTGCACTCATCTATCAGTATTCAGTGTGACATTTTATCAGGATAAAGCTACAATGAAAGAGTTTCCTGATTGATAGGGCGACTTACCTTCGTCATTAGAGGTGTTATACGAACTCATCGCATTAGTTTTTGTGTCATGCATTGAGTAAAACCACTGCAGGTATGATCTCTAGGATTGTACTATCACTAAAAGAGATAACTATACCTATTGCTACTAAGTAGTCAACACTTTTAATCTTGAGCATGTGTGGATGAACTAACAAAGTCAAGGACTTATATGTTGATTCACTTTAGATGAGATATTGTATAGGTCAATAGCTTTGTCTTTCAGGTATTTGAAATTAATTAGTTTAAACATGCTTATGTAATATAGAGTCTATTCTATCTTGTGGATAGAATAATCACCTTATTGAGACTATCCAGTTAATAATCAAAATCTAAGTGCTTAGTGGTACAACAAATTAGTGTTGTATGAGAAATTTAACATGTAGATTGCTCCTTAAATCAATAATATAATATTCTAGTGATGATTATGTCATCAATTAGAGGTCCAAGGATAATACGTAATCAAGAAGATAATACAAAATTTTTACTTGATCCAAGATGTGTGATATATCAATTTTTGGCAATGTTATTTTTACTTGTGATCGCGTCTAGGAAGAATCTATATAATAGTTTCTAGTATTTTACGCGTCATAGCAATTAGGAAATAGTTTTTTTTTTATCTTAGCCTAAAGAAATGTATGTGCGGCTCAAGATAATATATATATTTCAGGAATATACAATTACTCTATATATGATCTAGAGTAATAGTAAAAAAATTACGACTACTTCAATGGGATCATTTATCCTGGTCAGAGGAGAAATTACCAAAGGTCTAGTGGAACTTTGAATATTGAGTGATTCTCTTTGCGTTACTCGAGCCGACATTCTCGCTCCGCTTTGTCCACCACTGCTCACGTGGATAACCAACTAAGGCCCCTAAATGACCGCTCATTGTTTTAGAAAACCTCCACCTAGACCAGATGCTCTCCCTCATTTTTATTTGTATAAGTATTTAAAAGAACCTAACTTGATTATGGGTGTTACATATAGGGTAATTTTGGTCATTTTCCTTAGTAGGTAATTTTGGTTAAAATGGTCTTAATCCAACTAAGGGTTAACAAAGGCCTTTTTCTCATTGTAGGGCCAAGGTAAATATGTCTTTTGGTCCCTCATCTAGCCTTCTAGTTTGTTCTTTGGGATTTATGTGAGTGTTTGGACTTTAGGTGTGTGCATTGAGTAGAGAAAAGTTGAAATCTTGCACATATGAGCCAAACTGAAAAGAAGGGACCCATTAGCTTGTGCATTAAGGCTTAAGGAAAAATCCTTAATTGACAAAGAAATGAACTACATGCCTATCTACTAGTTTCTTAAGCACATAATCTTTTTTCTCCTTTCCCTAAGCTCGCGACCATGACACTAACAGTGTGTTTGGATTGGGGAAAAAGGGATGGGGGAGGGGGGGGGGGGGGGAGGGAGGGGTTTATTCCCTCCCTTGTTTAGTTTGGGAGGGAATGAGGGACTAGAATATAGAGGAAATAAGTTTAACCCTTATATATCTCTTATATTTGATTCCTCCAAAGTGGAGTAAAATAGAAAGTGGGAAAATTATTATTTATTGTGATGATATTTTTACTATTTATTTTTATTTTAATTACAACTATACTAAACAAAAAATATTCATAATATAAAATTAAAAAATGACATAAATGTCATTATACGATCCTTCCCTTCCATTTTCTTTCTAATCCAAACAAAGAACCTTCATCATCCTTTATAATCCTCTCATTTATAAACTTAAGCAATCCAAACATGATTTGATCTCCTCTACTCATTTCCTTTATGATACTCTCCCTTCCTCTCCTTTATTAAACTTCCTCTCCCTCAATCCAAACACACCGTTAGGCTTTGTTTGGATTCAGAGAGGAAAACTTAATAAAGGAAAGGAGACGATTAAATAATAAAGGAAAGGAAGGGAGATGATTAACTCTTGTTTAGATTGAAAAAATTTATAAGGGAAATGTTCATAAAGGATTTTGTATATTTTTTATTTGAATTAGAAAGGAAGTGAAAATAAATTATAAGTTTTATAAATAAATTGACAAATTTAACATTTTATGATATATTACTCCCTTTACAACATTTCTTCTATCATTATATTTGACTGCTAGAAGCTTGAATGCAAAAAAAAACATGAGTCTCTTTGACATCTCAATTTTGACCCAAAAAAAAAATAAAAATTTTTGACATCTCAATTGCTGATCTCCACTATGCTAATTAGAGAGAGATACATATACATGCAGTAGGAAACATTGATGTTGGTGATTTTTCTGCAACTGTCGGTTGAAGAAAGGATGAGAATGAAAGAGATGTGGTAGGGTTTTTTTTGTTTATATATTGGTTTTGATGTAATTTTGACAAAAAACATGAGCATTTTCGTCATTGCACTATTTTATTTTTTTCCTTTCCACCCTTTTGACCCCGATTTGGTGTGATTAAAAAACTAATGCTTTGAGTGATTTTTTAAAACCACTCAAATTATTTCCACCCATTCACCTCCCAATCCAAACAAGGGGACTGATTGACTAATCAGCCCAAAACCATTTCCTCCCCTCCAAATCCCTCAATCCAAACAGGGCCAAAAACAAAAGAGAAGATCCCACAATCTCCATAAGCTAGTGATAATAAATCAAGGAATAGATGAGAAGATTATTAGGAGATTTTCACAAGGCTTTGTTCCTAGTTTTTGTTTGGACACATGGCCAACTACTCCATCATACCATGAGTCTTATCTACTGTTTAGGAGTTAATTTGTTGTGTATTCTATCCAACAAAGAAAGGTTATTACGGAGATTAATTTATTTTTAACTATGCATGTTTTCCTAGTATATGAATTAATAGCTAGTTTTTACATGTTAAAGCATGAAGTTTTATTGTGTTCTTGCCTGATAACTTTTCGTTGGATAAAATATAATTAAAATACCTAAGTTGTATTAGATATCATGCTCCTTTAGTGATATCAGAGCTACGTACGTCATGGGCAACAAAAATAGCGCAATATCTAGCTAGAAAAGCTTATTGGTGGTGAGCTACATGTTCTATCAAGAGCTAAACATTTTATTTAACCATTATGATGTGTTTTCTTGCTATGTTTGTGTGGTCTAGTCTTTGTGTTGCAGCAAGATTAAGTCCCTGGAAGGTCCGATTGAGTACTCAAATTCAAGCTTCTATTGTCTTTATCAATCTTAATGTAAAATCCTTATAATGTTGCGTTTGTGAAAAAAAAAAAAAAAAACATAGGAGTGATATGAAGGTTTTATTCTTAGATTGATTGCAGCTTCAATGAGAAGTATAGGAAAAAGAAGATGGAAAAATTCCATGTTTTACATATATCTACTTGAGAGTGAATAAATGGTTCAGTCAAGAAGTTGCAAGATAGCTTCCTAGTAAGATCCCAGCCTTGGCATGCGAATATAAGGAAGATGACGCATAAATTGAGGTGGACAACACGTGGCATTGACCAATTATCCCTGATCGGCCCCAGTCAATGCTAGACATAGGACGGTCAACGATAATCTTGGTTCGTCAATGCTCTTGTGGTGCTGGTGATGGAGTTTTATTGTGCTTGGACTCTTGCAGGCTTATCCGAGAAGTCTTGCAATCCAAGTTGGATTCCAATAAACAATTGAAGTTTGAATTTATCGCTCGCTTTGGTTGCTGTAAAATAATTTATTTGTAAAAAATATTTTCAGTAAAAAATATTTTTTTTAAAAATAAAATATTTTTTTTAGCTCTATTTATTTTTTATAAAATAACTTGTTGGAGAAAAATATTTTCTTAAAAAATAGAATACTGTAAAATATTTTCTGGTATTTAGATGTACAATAAGTTCTGTAAAATATTTTCTTCTCCTAAAAGACGTGAAAATATTTTACAAAATTTTGTACTAACTGCAATTGTTGACTGTAAAACATTTTATAGTTAACTAATTTTCCAGTATTACCAAATACCATAAAATTAAACAAAAGCAGCCGCAATTGTTGACTGTAAAATATTTTACGTTTGACCAAGTTTTACATCCTACCAAACACCGAAAAATATGCAAAATATTTCTCAGCAAAATATTTTACGGAAAATAAACCGATTCTAAATGAATTATAAATACGTGTGAAAATACCATTGAGTAATATGACCGCCCATTAGGAATTAAAACAACAAATCCTAGGAATTAGTAGACTTTGATTAATAATATAAAATTAATCAAGTTTTAGATCAATGTGCCACTAGTCTAAAATGATCAAAAACCCCTTAGACACAATACACTTAACTGTAACCCAATTGCTCTTCCTAAGGGTTCAAATAACTCACATATAATCACTTACTAGGATAATAAAAGGGTTTTAAAGCAAAAGATATATTGCTCAAGTAACTTGAGACTTAATATATGTAAGCATGAACATGGTTTCCAAGTTTTTTTGGACTAAAACCTGGATTTAAGTACTAGACCCTTCATATCAAATAATCAAGTGGGAAATAGGATTGGAAAACGTGTCATGGTAAAAATGGACCATACCTCAGTTCACAATAGGGCGTGCTCCCTATTGGATAACATCTGATTCAGATTTAGTTGATGAATTTACTCAAATTCTTAACAAAGTGTTAATGGGAGCAATCACCGTATTGATGGGGCTCTTTGCTTTGGATAATTTTTTAGGATGTTGGCAAAATTCATTGCCCTATCAAGGTTCTAGAATTTCATCTCTAGTTGAGGGTTTTGATTCAAAAGTTATAAAATGTGGTGCGAGTTCATCTCTCTCGACCAGTTCAGGTTCAATAGCTTGAGTCAAGCAAATTTTAAAGAGTCTCATAAAGAATGGTAATACATTCGGCTCAGAAAAGTAGTGTCTTTCCCATCGGAATTATTGCCATCATTCTTGGAAAGCCAAACAAATTAATGATTGGTTATCACAAAAAAAGATTATCTAGATAGTGATGATTCGTCTAAGTAAGGTTTAGCTCAACTATGCTACGGGCATGACAATCCTATAGTGGGATGTTTATTAGTGGGCCAAGACCCTAATGCATTACTTGCAGTAGTTATAACGGTTAATTACTGAGACTAATAGGTATAAGGGTTAACTACACTTAGATTGATAGTAAAAAAAAATTATGTACGTTTTATTCTCCTTCTTTTGTCAAACATAACTATATTTATAGTATATGATTGCTCATCAAATATACAAACTATTACATATATCGAGAGATGTCATGAAATTTGCTTAGCCCACTATCCATTATTCTCCACGAGAATTCTATTCTTGATTATGTGGACTAGAAAAGAAAGTTAAACATAATACTCACCATTGAAGAGTGCAAGTATGTCCTAATTGTTCCCCATTATGAAATTTGACCCAATTCCTTTGAGAGACAATTGAAGAAAGGGATAAAATGTAAAAGAGCAGATAATATGGCTAAATTCCATATGCTTGCTTCAATGTCCAATGTGTTGCAATCACAACACGAGAACATGGACACAACTTATGATATCATGCTACCATTGTCTTACAATTTTGTAGACAAAAGCAGGCCAGCAAGAGCTGTTATCTATGCAATCATGAACACTATAATAGTTGAGGGATTGTCAGTCAAAGAGCATATGCCCAAGATTATTAACAACTTCAATGTGGCCGAGATCTTAAAAGCTAAGATTAATATAAAGAGTCCGATTGATATGATTTATGTGTTCTAGTTATTGAGGTGGTTGATGAACAACTTGCTTCTAATGCTCAACCAGAGCTTTGTTGTAGTGGAAGAATATGGGATGGCAATGAGTACCCACTTTATTCGAAATCGATGGATAATTTTTCAATAAAAACCCGATAACAAAAATCGATGGGGAATCCGTTCGGATTTGGGTTTTGTAAAGGGAAAATGATGGGTAAATCGATAAGATTTTTGACGTTAAAAAAAAAATCAAAACCCAAAACCTAATTATTAATTTAATAAAAAAAACTAACATATATACAAATAATAGAAGACATTAAAATTGATAATTAAAATGATAAAAATTTGAACTAAATTAAAAAAAGTGAGCTAAGCTCAACTAAAAGAGATGGGCTAAACATACTATACCAATACTTTTACTCTTAAGCATTGTTAGCTTTATTTGCTTAAACGAAAGAAGAGACATTTCTCGTTTGTTGCTTGGGAATGAATTTATTTTTGCATAACTTTTTGATTTTGATTTTTGCTCATAAAATTATTATGTAATTTATTTCAAGTTTTATCATCGGCTTTGATTTTTTTATTTTTGGTTTCTTTACATTTAAACTAATTTTTCTTACATTTTTTAGGTTTTTTAAATTAAAATAATAATTTTTTAGATAAACGATTACTGTTACGATTAACTGCGATTTTTTAAATTCTTAACGATTACGGTTATGATTACTGATTTGAAAACCGTTAGGTTTTGATTACGATTATGGTTATTGATTTGCTAAATAGTTTTAATTACAATTTTGTCATTTTTTCTAATTATCCGAACCATTATCATTCCTATAAATAACTTGGAGAGTTTTTCCAAATAGTCTCTAAGGGTCAAGAAAAAGATCCTCCTAGATTCAAATGAGTTAGTGATTGACATAGATGCTGACCTTTGGCATCATGTACTGATATCTGAATTAGAATCTGTATGTTCAAATATATTTTAGGATCTTGTAGTTGCACCGAAAGGTATAAAATTCATGGAGTGTAAATGGGTTTACAAGAATAAGAGAAGACTAGATGTGCAGGTTGAAACCTTCATAACAAGATTAGTTGAAAATGATCACATGTAGAAAGAAGGGTTTGATTATAAGAGACCTTAACAGCAATAGTTGTGCTAAAGTCCATTCGGACTCTTTTTGCTAGAGCATATTATATATATATATATATCATAATGACTGTGAGATATGAAAATGGTAGTCAAGTCTACTTTCTTAAAAGGAAATCTTGACAAATGTATCTAGGTGATACAACCAGATGGGTACTTTCTTTAAAAATATTTGGCGCCTTTTAGACATAGAGCGTCTCTATCTTAGGTTCAATGTCCCAAGACAAATGATGAGATAGAAAGCACGAGAAAATTTTCATATACCTTTGTTTTGTTGGAAAATGAACTTAAATTTGGGCTAAGTATTATAGATTAAGAATTTGAGTCAAAATTAATGAGTGAGTATTCGGGCTAAGTATTAATACTCAATCATTTGGGCTAGCTAAAATATTTATTCACTTCGTCTAAAAAAATAAGAGTATTGCCAATTGTAAGCCCAAGCCTTATATCTAGAGAAGTCTTGAAGATTGAGATATTTTCTAGGAAGCATTTAGAATGAAATATTTTATTTGAAAAATTAGAATAATCTTGGAATATTATTTAGTATATTCCAAACATCTTCAAGAATATCTTGTATATAGAATGTTCCTTGAGCACTTTATAGGAGACAATTTCAAACATTTGTAATCAAGTCAAAATTGTAATATTCTCTTTAATACAAGTTCTCTAATTTCTCCAAAATTTTCCTCTTTCGCTTCGTAAATATTTTCTACATAAATTCTAATTCTCCAAATTAGTTGAGCCTACCACAACAGGCTCTTAGAAACCTCATGTGAGCTATGACATTCTAAAGACAAGATTATCTTCTATTTCTCTACATGACTTTTGGATTCATAAGAAGAAATCATTTTACCTAATTATGATGTGTCGCCCAAGTGTCCAATCACCATTCATTAGGTTTATTCCCATACAAAATTATCCTCGGATATTGCAACCAAAAGGTAAAAATCAAACACATTATCTACAAGTGTCTTAACTTCTGTCACATTAGCTTGTGGGATTTTCTTCCCAGAATTCCCTAGAGCTTTCTAGTTCCAAAATCCTTAGGCCATATGATTAATTTTCTAACAAACACAACAATTGGTTTGGAACTTCTTATTTGTATTCTCATTTCTAGCATCTCCGAAAAAAATTGTTCTTTTTATTTGTATAGTTATGATGTTCCACCAGAACAATCATAACTTGCATGGAAATAACCACGCATTTCATTTATAAAGAAAGATTTCCTTCCTATATCCTTAATTGTCTAATAAGATCTTCAAGATTTATCTCTTTTTCTCTTGTGCTTGAGATAACTCTTGAACAATATCTACAGAACCTGAAGATATAGCCTGAGCCTTGGATAAGGCAAGAGAAAGTCTGACTATTTATTTTGTGGTTTGGGTAAAACCCTCTATTAGGTTTGTCTACCCTCAGGCGAAGCTCAACCTTTATAGTTGACTTATCTTGTCAAATCTTTCTAATGTGAGAGGCAAGCCCTTCTAAATCTATTCTTGAAGGATTCTCTAATTCTAAAATTTTATTTGACTATTAATGCATTTGAGTGAGTTTTTACACCTCATTAATAACCTCTTGATGAAGTCAATGAATGAACTTGAATCTACCAATCTCAATATGTGGGATCCAATAATAATTAGCTCAATGTTTTTTTTTTTCAAAAACAAAAAATCCATTCTAACAGTTAGAGCTTGCAATTTCCTTTAAAGCACCCAGGGGAAAGGGGGCTTACAAAAGGTAGAGGATGTACCTACTGCTTCTTGCCTTTGAATATTGTCTTCTGTCGAAAGAACTGCAAGCATGTTATAGTAAACCTATATTAATTTGGATAACTTGAACTTATGAAGGAAATATTTAGAAAGCAGGTAGAACAATTTAAAAAAAATACAGAACTTTGTATTAAAGAGGAGATTACAATTTCTGGCTTGGTGCATAATTCTCGAGTTTGTCCCTTATTTATAGGTGCTCAAGGATCATTATACATATAAGATATGAGTAAATTGCTTGCCGCCCCCCTGTGTTTTGCCCGAAATACTCATTCACCCCCTGTGTTTTTAAAATAGGCTCATTACCCCCTGTGTTTTTTCGATTAAGCTGACGCATCCAAAATCGTTTATTCCGTTAGCAAACGTTACAAAATTAGTTAATTGATCGTTATACCCTTATATAAAGTTAAAATTGAAAAAACACAGGGGGGTAATGAGCCTATTTTAAAAACACAGGGGGTGAATGAGTATTTTAGGAAAAACATAGGGGGCGGCAAGCAATTTACTAAAAGGGTATTTTTGTCCAACAAAGAATTTATTTTAACCAAAAACATAAAAAAATCGCATTTTAAGCGCGTGTGTTACAATTGCCGTTAAATTAGACGATTTTTCTAACGGAGGGGGGCGGTCAGCTACATTCTGAAAATCACAGGGGGGTAATGAGCCTATTTTAAAAACACATAGAGTAAATGAGTATTTCGAGCAAAACACAGGGGGGGGGGGGCGACAAGCAATTTACTCTAGAAAATATTCTTAAAAGTAGTTGGAATATGCTAGATACTATTTCAAGATGATTCTAACTAGTCAAATAAAGATAATATATCTTCATGATTTCTCCAGAGCTTGGGTAAAATTATCTTGGGCTTACAATTGAGCAACATTTTCATTATTTTTTGGACCAAATGAATAAATGTTATAACTAGTCCAAATACATGATCATTAAATCACTTAGCCTAAATGCTTGATTACTAACAGTTGGCCCAAATTCAAGTCTAGTATTCAACAGAGCATTCATATTTTGTAATTTTAGATCTGAAAAATACGGCAAGTTCACTCAATGACGGAAGTTATGATCGCCATTCCAATCACATTGTCTCACCAGCTATAGCTGAAATTCCAAGAGAAGGGAAAAATTGTCTGGTAATTGTATATTACTAACATAGGAGCCTGTTATGGCATCGAAGTGTTTTCTTTCTTTATATCCACGACGTTTTTTTAAACCAGAACTTAATGTAAATAGAAATAATCAATTGATAATTCAGTTACAAATAGTTCTAGGAAGCATAAAAATCTTTTACTTGATAACATTCATTTCTTATTCTGTAAAGTCAAAACTATAGTTCATTGAAATCAAATTTAGTGCAAATAAATAATATTAATTGAGTAATGAGTGTCAAGTTAATGGCCATACAAGAGTAAATGAACTGCTTGATATGTCCATGCCTGGTACCGCTATAAAATGCTGATGGCGTGCATGCAAGAATCTGAAGAGCAGTCATCCCATCTCTATCTTTTTCCCCAGCTAAATATTCATACCTCGTGCAAATTTGATAGGCCAAATCTGTTTCACATTTCATTGTAAAAGTTGCATGAAATAGTTGAAGAAATATCTGAATAATGCAGTACATGCCCCGTATTTTATACCAAACTTTTCTATATTCTGAAATTTTGTTGGGCTCTTAAATCGTATTGAAATTTGTTGTTAGAATACCATTTAATATCTATCTAGTAGGTGGGTAATTTGACTTTCGATGGGAAATAAGAGATCAAATTTTTTTGCTATGTTGGGGAAACATCTCCAGTCAACAAGCTGACAAGATATAGATCGAATTAGCCATCACATACTGACATTAGATGAAATACGCCGGTATCCCCTTATTGGTCTAATGGTTAAATGTGAACCTAATACCCGGTGAATCTGATAGGTGTCCAATATGTTGCGCACATATACAGAAACCTATTCTGAAACTAATTAGCATAAGTATTTGAGGATATCGGATGAAGTCATTGAGTGTATAATTAATCTGTTCATATAAGCAACAGAAATGCTTTATTGTAATAACTATCTACTATAAAACAAAGTGTTCTATACTTAACAATAAATGGAAGTTAAAGCAACTCAAGAAATACGGAAAGAGACATGACGATCATGCTCAGGAAAATTATGATATATACATTTGAGTACTGGGTGCTCACCGAAATGCTCCGCGGCTACAGTCAAGTGAAGTATAGTTGCTTGATCCAGTGATCTTCGGTGAAACTCTTTAATTTCTAATTTTTCACTTTGAACAACCTTGTTGAGTTCTTCATCCAGAAACTTAAACATTTCAATTTTTCCATAACGAGCCGCTAGAAATATAGGTATCTCGCCACGCTTATTTTTTTCCCGCAGTAATTCAGGTGCCCTGTTCAAAAGTTTCCCCGCAGCAGGAACTAATTTGTTTGTAGTGGCTGCCAAATGGAGGACTGTGTTTCCTTCATCACTTCGACGCATCAGTTTGTTGTTGTCGGATTCAGGGACTTTTTCGAGTAAATCGTCAACCAAAGATAGTTGTCTGGAGTAAGCAGCCATATGAAGGACGGTATCGTTATGGATGGTTACTATGTGGAATGGTCCCTCTGGAAGTTTTTGACAAAGTTCTATGACCTCATCTTTCTCTCTTCTTGTGAGAGCATAATATAGTGTCTTATTGACCTGATGCTTCTCAGCAATATCTGGGAGAGCCATGAGAAATTAAGAGAAGGATCCGTTAATGGTGTACGCTTCGAATTACATGAACTCTCTTGTATATATAGAAGCATATATCAGTTATTGGATGAGTGACTGCAGGATTAAAGAAGTGAAGGAAATGTAATTACTGATGTCATGGAAGCGGACATTGCTATATGTCACACTTTTCATCCCTCATTTATCACTTCTTATGTGGATACTTAGTTGACATTCTAGAATAATAATTTTTTTTATTTCTCTATCTTCTCTTAGCATGCCGATTAAGTATTCACATATAGGAGGTAATAAATGGGTGTTGACAATTGGTGACATATAGTATTTCTCATTGGTAGCTTATGTTAGAAAGTGAATTTAGCTTTAACCCCAGTTTAAGTTAAAGTATATTTCAAGTCCAACCCTTCTACTCAAAGATTTTGAAATATTGTATTTACTAGATTGTTATTTTATATATACAGAGAAAGATAAGGTAGTTTTGAACTATAGTAGTTAAGATTAATGTTCGACTCTCAAGTGAGAACTGTTAGAACTTAGAAACTAGACTTGATTATAGCCATGTTTAATTAGTCCATTTATGTATCAAGCTCAAATCTCTTGTTCTAGAAGATATATTCGAATATTGTATTATATAGATAGTAATTAAATAAATGTAGATGAGTCAATAAGTAATGAAGAATTAAATACACAATACGGATCTTCATAAACCGAATAAACTTTAATACTAACCTCATAGTATGCGAAAGAGTTTACAAGAATTAACCACGTTTGTTTCACCGTTTAGAAGCCACGAATAGGAATTCAAAATACGGATTTGACTTTGAATTACATGTTTACAACTTAAGAACCCCTCGATTTCGGTGTTTACACGTAGCAAACATAGTAATTATGAGAAAGATTGAGAGAGAGAAAAAAGAGGAAAAGACAATACTCTATCTTTCGTTTCAACGTCTGATGAAAAAGACGTTTTTTTTTCTTCTTTTATTAAAATGTGAAAAGTTATGTAAATAACTTTCCACAACCACTATTTAACCGATACAAAATGGGTCGAGCCGAGTCAACCCATATTGGGCAACCCGCCCAAAAATCCAACAGATAATGTTAAACTTTACTTATGTTAAACTTTAGTTGATTAGAATATAAAAACTCTCAATTGAACACTATAACTGATAGTGTATATTTTATCAAGTTATATGGATACGAAGTACAAGAAACAATAATTAGTTAATAATTTCTTAATAAGTTTCTCTATACTCTTGTCTTTATGCTTTTTCTACTGTAAGAATATCATCTCCGTGAATACAAAACCTTTGTTTCACATGCATACAGCTTACAATGTCACCATTATTTTTTAAATGCGTACCAAATTGACCTACCACAAGAATTAAACTATTAAATGTATAATTCATATGTTGCAACGTCTTTAACATGCATGTCTTCCGTGCTGAGATCGTGCAAATTCTACAACAGTCAATTACACCTTTCCTACTGGTGCCTTATAATTCAACGACTACATTTAGGATAAGATTGCAGTCAATTTCATAGTATATATACTTCTTAGTGGAAGACAACAAAGTCTTAACATATTAATTTCATTTATGGATTCCAACTTTTGACACATTGGCGAGCTTAATTTGCTTTCCCCTGTAGAGTATATATGCCAAATCAAAAGGGAAACCAAGTGAAACACGTTGTTAATCAAAACAACAAGTATTTTATCGGCATCTTTAATTAGTGAGATGTTCCATTGGACTCACGGGCCACCGTTAATGTGAAAAAAAACCTGGCATGTATGCATCCTGGCTCCCGAGACTCTTTCATAGAATTCATACATCCTCTCGCAGCAGGAATCAATCTTCTGATTGTAGCGTGGCTGTCCCATGGAGGATTGTGTCTCCCGTATCAGTCCGTTAGAATCAGATCCAGGCACCATTTTGAGAAAAGTGAGAACAATTATCTTTTTGTTTGGAGTAAGCAGCCATATGAATTAAGGACAGTGTCATCATGAATAGTTACTATCTGCAATGGTCCTCTGGAACTTTTTTACAGAGTTCTATGACCTTATCTTTCTCTGTTCTTGTATATAGTTCCCTATCGCGAATTGATGCTATCCAGCATTTGCTGTGAGGGCCACGAGAAACCAAGAGAAGGCTCCGAGAATGGTGTATGCTTTCGAATTAAATAAAATTCCATGTATATATAAGCACCAATAAGTACTGGATAAATAATTGCACGATTACATGAGCAAGGAAAATTATTGCATGCGTCAGCAACTACGGTGTATTGAAGTAATGGCTGATTAGCATAATACCTTTCCTTTTCTACCGCATTAAAAGTTTAAACTATTTACGACGATAATTCATATGTTGCAACTGTCTTTCCCATATTTTCTGAGGGCTAATCTCTTTCTAACTTGGCTGAGCTGGTGAAAATTTTAAACAAACGGACCATACCATTACTTAATTTCAAAGTGACCAGAGAAAAAAAGGGTTATAAAACTATGTACATGTCTCTAGATATTTATCACACTTAGTTCATGATCCATAAAGTTAGTATTGGATAGTGGTCCAAATTTTAAACCCAATAACACAAAAAATACTTGGAGGATAAGAAATAATATTTAAATAAAGAGATAATTGTAAGTGAGTATGGTTCCGTAGTGTTTAAAAAATTTCAACTAAAATAACGAGAAATATTATAGTCAACAATATATTAAAAAACAAAACTTAATTCAATTTTTCGCATATTGATTATGCTCTTATTGTAGCAATATTGAGGGTGTGATTTGTTGGTATATGTTAATATCCACATCCTCATAATAAATATCGTTAATTATATGGTAGTATAAATTAACGATTCTGATTTAAACGTCAATGAGGTCAAAAGAGACCTCGATGGCTACAAGAAAGAAGTTCGGGAATTTGGAATTATCTAAAATGACGTTGGGATGATGCAATGATAAAGTTAGCAAATTTAACCAAAGAAAACTTCCTAGAAATTGACTTGGATGCTAGCCACCATGTGGTCAATTGTAGTCACCCATGTGATAAATATAGGTGGCCAATACTTTGAATATGGTTGGTAAAGCCAACCAAGATTGAAATATTTGATAGGAAAGTCTCCTATGGCGGGCTAGCTGAATTTTATAAATAAGCATGCATTAGTTCATCAAATTCATCCACAACACAACTCTAAACACAATCCTTATTTCTTTCTTGTATTCTTCTTGTAAGTCTAGAAGCCATTGAAGCTCTAATCTTGAAAGCGCATGGTGGGACAATTATCTTATAAGTGTTATATTGAATTGTTATAAAGAGTAGTGTTGTCTTTCTACTTGATTGTTGTTAAGACGTTTCTGGGAAATTGGTTATATTCTTACATGGTATCAGAGCTTAAGGGGCTCTTAACAACAATCTTGTCTAGGAAAGCTCAATAACTATGACTACTCAAGGTGCTAGTTCTTCTTCTACCAGTTCTAGTTCCGGTTTAGTACTGACAATTTGTATCCGTCCCCCTACCTTCACAGAAGAAAAGCTTGATGGCACGAACTACCTATTGTGGAAGTTCAAAATCACTACGGTTTTGGACTCCTACGAACTCCTTGATACAGTGTTAGGCACAGATGCAGAACCAGTTGCAGTCCGTGCTGAAAATGACACAAAAAATGTCACACCTCCAGATCCTCAACTTGTCAAAGAATGGAGGAGACAAAATGCTGATGCACTTTGTGCAATTATCACAAATGTTCAAGATTCCATCCTCACTCTTATTCGACACACAACCAAGGCATCTGAAGCTTGGAACATACTGAAAAATCAGTATGAAACAAAGAACCAGACTCGCATTCAGAACTTGGAGAATCAGTTAGCTGCTGAGAGATTAAGTGAAGATGAAGCAGCTGAGTCATTTATCAGTAGGATGAAAAACCTACGTGATCAAATGGTTGCAGTTGGTATTGCCAAATCAACCGAGGAATTAGCTCGAAGGTGCATTAGAGTGTTGCCTTCAAAATTTGACGGCCTTGTGACAGCTATAACGCCCCACACCAACGCACCCGCGCTTGCAGGATACACCTCGCCCTTAACGGTACGAGCGTGCACCGAGGCCACAGGGTACGGGCATGGACAACGCACTATGTGAATATTGTCCGCTCTGGGGCCCATACCCCTCACGGTTTTGTTTCTCACGTAGCCACTGCCACGTGAAAAGGCCTTCACACGATACAAGGAGCACTTACCCACTTATATCAAGCAGTCCCAGCTCGTCCGCGTCCGATGTGGGATGTGATTCCTCACATTTACCCCCCCTTAAGGAGGCCCGCGCCCTCGTGGGCTAACGGCACAAAGGACACGTCTGCTCTGATACCACCTTTATAACGCCCCACACCAACGTACCCGCGCCTACAGGATACACCTCGCCCTTAATGGTACGAGCGTGCACCGAGGCCACAGCGTACGAGCATGGACAACGCACTATGTGAATATTGTCCGCTCTAGGGCCCATACCCCTCACGGTTTTGTTTCTCACGCAGCCACTGCCACGTGAAAAGGCCTTCACACGATACAAGGAGCACTTACCCACTTATATCAAGTAGTCCCAACTCGTCCGCGTCCGATGTGGGATGTGATTCCTCACAACAGCACTCAATACACAAGTTTGCATTCCTCCTTTGACGTTTGAAGAATTCACTACCATGTTGATGAAGGAAGAGATGAGGCTAAAAAGCAGAGAAAATCAACTTGACTCTGCCTTTGTAGCCAAAGCGAGGAGTAGCCAAGAAGAAAAGAAGAAAGGAAAGAAGAAGACGTTCTCTGGATCGTGCTACTACTGCAATAAGAAAGGTCATGTTGTCAAAGATTGCAGAAAACGAATCCATGTCGAAAAAACAGAACTCTAAAGCCAAATTGGAAAAATAAAGAATCTGCCAATACGGCTAAAACGGAAGTGCATCTGTTTACTGTAACAGATGTATCGGAGGAAACGTGTACTAGCGCATATGTACATCAAACAAGTGCATGGGTATTAGATAGTGGAGCTTCCCGACATATGACCAGCAAGAAGAAGTTATATGACTCCATAAAACCTCTACAAGAACCAATGGATGTTGTCGTCGAGAATAATGCTAGGTGTCCCGTTGAGGGCACTGGAACTATCTCGCTTGTGTCTAAAGATTGAGGAAGTAAGAAGCTGTCCAACGTACTCTTTGTACCCCAGATCACCAGAAATTTGCTATCTGTAGCTGCTATTACAGAAAATGATCTAGAAGTGCGGTTCAAGAAGACGGAAACATTGATTCTTGACAAGGATCAAAATATAGTAAGTAAAGGTATTCGCAAAAATAACCTTTACGAAATCAGCTCTCTTTCTGCTGTCGTGGATGCCAAAACAAGTCAACTTTGGCATGAAAGGTTCGGGCACATTTCCTATCCTGTGTTAAAGGAAATGCAAAAGAAGAAGATGGTGGCCGACTTGCCTTCAATTAAAGAAATTGAAGGACCATGTGAAGCTTGTATGCTGGGCAAGCAACATAGACAGTCATTTCCCAAAGAGAGTCATAACCGATCAAAGGCTCCTCTAGAGTTGATACATGCTGACCTCTGCAGAAAAATGACTACCACAGCGTTGGGAGGATCTTCTTACTCTATGCTGTTTGTCGACGATTATAGTAGGAAGATGTGGGTGTACTTCCTTCGGAACAAGGCTGATGCTTTTGAAAAGTTTAAAGTGTGGCACAAACTTATGACAAATGAGAACACAACTCAGTTGAAGAAATTTCGTACCCGATCATAGGGGGGAAATTCTGTTCTACAGAGTTCACCAACTACTGCAACAAGCTTGGGATTAAGCACCAATTGACTGCTCTACACACACCACAACAAAATAGAGTTGTGGAACGAAAAAATTGAACAATTGTAGAAATGGCTCGATGCATGTTGAAAGGTGCTGGCCTACCTGACATATTCTGGGCCGAAGCAGTCAACACAGCGGTATACATCCTCAATCGGTGCTCAACTAGGGCATTCAACGATAAGACTCCTAATGAGGCTTATTATTGTATGAAACCTTCTATGTCTCATTTAAGAAAATTTGGGTGTGAGTGTTTTGTACATATCCCAAATGAAAATAGAAAGAAATTGGATGACAAGAGCAAGAAGGGCATTTTCTTGGGATATAGTGAAGAGTCTAAAGCATACAGACTCTATGATATAGAGGCCAAGAAGGTGATCATAAGCTGAGATGTGGTGTTTAATGAAAGACCAAACTCAATGGAGGATAGGGGTCCTGCCATTTTGTCAGATGAAGTAATCCACCAACTGCCTGAACAACGACCGTTGAATAATGAAGAAGTCTCTAATGATGAGGAGACTGAAGACCAACCTGTTGTACCCACAAGGAAGCCACAACCAAAGTGGTTCCAACAGCTCTTTGATGGAAGAAATCCAGGAGTTACTGATGATAGTCCACGCCCTGATGGACTAAGACGATCAAAGAGAATAGAGGAGCAGAACAGATCAGGACAACATCTAGTAAACATGGCTTTGATGATCCAAATCATCAAGACGGTAAAAGAACCGGTAATTGTGAAGGAAGCCATGTCAGATCCAAATTGGAGAGTAGCTATTCAAGCCGAATATGATAGTATCATGAAAAATAATACTTGGGAGATCGTTGAAAAGCCACCGAAGAGAAAAATCATCGGCACCGAATGGATCTGGAAAGTGAAGTACAAGGCAGATGGAAGTCTTGAAAAATACAAGGCACGCCTTGTAGCACAAGGATTTTCGCAAGTCGAAGGTTTTGATATATATGAAACCTTTGCTCCAACAGCAAAAATGTCAACAATCAGGCTAGTTGTTGCAGCTGCTGTGCCGCCCGAGATTCTACCGTACACATTTTTAAATGTTGCATCCATTAATTGTGCATTAAATTATGTGCTTTACCTGTTGTCTTTCTTGGACACTATTCATTCAATTTTTAAACTGCATTATATTAGTGAATTAGCATTTTTATTAAATCATATTAATTGTTAAAGGAATGTGAAAATTGTGCAATTGAGCTAGGAGCGATAGGAGCACTCGTTTAGAAAATGATTTTCGTGGTTCAATGAATAGTGTTACGTAACTAACTTAGTGTTTTAATTAGTTAGCTTATACTTTACACTTTAGGCTCGTTTTTTAAGCTACCAACGCTCATTTTTAGTGGACCACTAAACACCTAACTTGACCCTACCTATCATATATACTCACCATAAAGCAATTAGCTCATAACTTAGCAAAAAAAAAAAAAGGAAGATGCAGATTTTACTGTAGCAAATCCGAGAATAGCATAGGAGGAGAATGAGAGGATTTTGCTCATCAAATCTTCAAGCCAAGCCAAGCCAAGCAAGGAGCAAGTAGTTTAGGGTGTGTGCAAGCCTTCTAGGAGCTCCTACGCGCGTTAGGTGAGGGTTTTGCATATTATTTTTGCATTTGAAATATATGTCAACTTTCTTGAATTTATTGATTTGCTATATTATGATCATGAAATGCTTAAATATGCTTATGTATGTTGTGTATAAGTAGTAGAGACCTAATTTATGCTATTGTTTCATAGTTTAAACGGTTGAAATCGCTTGTTGATCGTAGGGCATGAATAGTGACGGGAAAATTAGGGATTTGCGAAATCAGACCTTGTAGCTTGAATTAATGGTTCTAATAGGTGCTTTAGATGTTAATGAAAGTAGTGTGAAGGCCTTGTAGGGTTTAATTGCCCGTAACCTAGTGAAAGAATGAAATAGCCAACTTTTAGAAAGGGGTTTCGGGGTTATCGCGAATCCGGGTTGAATTGGCCTCCACATTTAGTAATCCTAGGCTATTTAGGACCTAATTAAGCTTTGCTAGCCTCCATTTGAGTCCCGGATGAGGTACGTGTAGTACAAAGTCAAAAGAGTGAAAATGGGGCTTTTGTGCTAAACGCGGGTAATTGGGTAGTTTCTAGGGTCCTAGGGGTGCCATAAGGGATAATTAAAAGTATGGAATAGCCCGCTCGCTTATCTAGAACATTAACTTGTGTTTGGAAGAAAAATGACTTGTGTTACAAAGGGG
This sequence comes from Ehretia macrophylla, assembly GCA_037974665.1. Lineage (NCBI taxonomy): Eukaryota > Viridiplantae > Streptophyta > Magnoliopsida > Boraginales > Ehretiaceae > Ehretia > Ehretia macrophylla. The sequence continues at coordinate 72,330,614 of CM075773.1, forward strand.
TTTTGGGTCAAACATAAATCCGGGTGAATTTGGTTGATATATTTGGTGTTCTTAGGGTAAGTAGGGACTAAATGTGCTTTTCTAACTCTTAGTTGAGCTTTGATTAAGATACTTGTAGTACAAACGCACAAAGGGGTAATCGGGGCTTTTGTGGCTAAATCGGGTTAATGAATGATTTCAAGGGTTCTAAGTGTGCCATAATGCGTAACTAGAAGATTAGAATAATTATTTGGTGAATCTTGAGCCTTAGCCTCGGTTTGGAGTTAAATGACTTAGGAAAACAAAAGGGAAACTCGGGGTTTCAAGCTTAGCCTTTGAATTAGCTTTGGTGCTTGTATATCTTGCCTTTACATGTTGTTATATGGCATTTGTGAGCATTTCGTGAAGTTTCGTGATCATCGGTCATTGATCCCTTTGTGTTGGTATAGTTATTTTCATATTTAATGCTTATATCTTGTTATAATGTTTATACTTCTTGTACTTTGTTAAGATCAAACTCTAATAAACATTGCATGCTAAGTGAGTAGGACTATAAGGATAACTCATCTAGTTATATGATTATTGATTATTGTAATTAAAAGTAATTGGAATTTATAACTTATGATCTTAACTTAATGGTATTTGATGCTTCTAATATATCTTATGTTCTCTAATGATATGATAAGGTGACCATTGTATCTTAATTGTGTGTGGGGTAAGAACTTGTGTGAATAAGTGATTGTAACTCTAGCTTCTAATCTTGTAAGGTTGAGTAAAGTAAGAGTTGAATTAAAATTGATATAGTTAATTGCTAAACTTATATGAACACCCTAGGGTTGCATACTTGAGCTAATTCGGGGAGTTGAAGTAAATCTGAGCTATTCTTTTAGCATGCTTGGCTTAATTCCAGGTGAGGGAGACTTTATCCTTATGTGCATAATAGTTTATTTACTTGTACTTAGATTATGTGCACTTATTGTCTATATATTGTGTGTGAGGGCAACTTACTTTGTTGTCCCTTAATCATGTGTTTGTTGATGTATTCTATTGTTATCATTTTGAGTGCATTGCATCGTGGTTGCGCAACCATTTGGGCATGGTAGTGTCGTGGAAACCGGGCGGCATCGGGCTTGCCGGTATACCTCGGCTACCATGGTTACCCAGTCCCTCTCTCGCTTGGGATGCCGCCCAGGGAGAGTTGGGTCGTAGGATTTCGGGGTACATCCGGAGTACACCCATTTTGGAGTTATAAGGGGATGCCGGCTTATCGATAACAGTGTCATTATTACATCGTGATTTCAGTTCGTGGCGTCGCTGGTGTGCCTCTGCCCTTCGGGGTATTCGCTTAGCCGGGACGTTATAGAAGTCAAAGTGTATCGTATCCTTTTTAATGTGTGGTAACTTGTTGTTTCAATTGTTCTTTGGTTGTAAAATGCTTTATTTGTACTAACCGCTGCATTGCACATCCCCGGTAGACCTTATCCCTCACTGGGCAATTGTGATTGCTCATACCTCGCTAAACATGTTTCAGGCGGTGCAGTTGGAGGAGTTGACCTGATTGCTGTGTGCTATTACTTGAGGTTTGAGTGATTGCCTGTTAAACTGTGGAAGACCTTACTTGTTCTACTTTATGTTTTATTTGGGAGCCTAAGGGCTTATGTATATATATTTGAGTAGTTGCAAGTTTGAAAGCTAAGTGGATGTAGTAAGTGTTATGGAATTGTGGCATGTAATAACTTTTGCTTCTGCTTCTAGCTACGTTGCATGCTTGGGTGTGAATGAACGGGTGTATGGTTGGCTTTAATTTCTAAGAATGTTCAATGCTATCATGGAGTGACATGATAAGCGGTTTTGTAAAGAAGTTAAGTTATGAATGCATGCTTGTGTGTATCTAAACCGTTTGTATGTCTTAAGGCTCGGATGACCTTAAAGCTAAGATATTTAGTTATAAATGAATGTCTTGTTATGTTGTGGCTTTATTGAGTGTTTATAGGTTTTCAGAAAGTCCACAATACAGGGAAAACTCTGTCCGTTTTCCCTAAAATTTTGTGACCGGGTTTGGCATTGGGTTGAGAATAGTATGGTTATTAGAGCCTCCGGTCTCGTGAGGGATCGGGGCGTTACAGCTGCCGCGCATTATGGATGGATTGTACATCAAATGGATGTCAAGTCAGCTTTCCTTAATGGGCAACTTGAAGAAGAAGTCTACGTTGCACAACCCCCTAGCTTCCAAATACCAGGTGAAGAAGAAAATGTCTGCAAATTGAAAAAAGCTTTATATAGGTTAAAGCAAGTACCACGAGCTTGGTACAAACGAATATACTCTTTCTTCTTGCAGCATGGTTTCCGTAGAAGCAAATCAGAGGCCAACTTAATAAAGGAAAGGAGATGATTAATTTGCTTTCCCCTGTAGAGTATATATGCCAAATCAAAGTGGTTCCAACAGCTCTTTGATGGAATAAATCCAGGAGTTACTGATGATAGTCCACGTCCTGATGGACTAAGATGATCAAAGAGAATAGAGTAGAAGAACAGATCAGGACAACATCTAGTAAACATGGCTATGATGACCCAAATCATCAAGACGGTAAAAGAACCGGTAACTGTGAAAGAAGCCATGTCAGATCCAAATTGGAGAGCAGCTATTCAAGCCGAATATGATAGTATCATGAAAAATGATACTTGGGAGATCGTTGAAAAGCCACCGAAGAGAAAAATCATCGGCACCGAATGGATCTAGAAAGTGAAGTACAAAGCAGATGGAAGTCTTGAAAAATACAAGGCACGCCTTGTAGCACAAGGATTTTCGCAAGTCGAAGGTTTTGATGTATATGAAACCTTTGCTCCAACAGCAAAAATGTCAACAATCAGGCTAGTTGTTGCAGCTGCCGCGCATTATGGATGGATTGTACATCAAATGGATGTCAAGTCAGCTTTCCTTAATGGGCAATTTGAAGAAGAAGTCTACGTTGCACAACCCCCTAGCTTCCAAATACCAGGTGAAGAAGAAAACGTCTACAAATTGAAAAAAACTTTATATAGGTTAAAGCAAGCACCACGAGCTTGGTACAAACGAATAAACTCTTTCTTCTTGCAGCATGGTTTCTGTAGAAGCAAATCAGAGGCCAACTTGTATGTTCTAAGTAAACAAGGAAAGAAGGTAATTGTAGTCTTATATGTGGATGATCTTGTAATCACTGGTGACCATAAAGATAATATTCGGAAGACACAAGAATGGTTGAGCCAAGAATTTGAAATGACAAATCTTGGTCTTCTTCATTATTGCTTGGGAATCGAGGTATGGCAAAAACCTCATACTATCTTCATCTCGCAGCAACGATATGCTCGTGAGCTTCTGATTGCATTTGGTATGTCCGAGTACAAACTAGTTGTCACCCCGATGGAAGTGAATACAAAGTTATCAATTGACGATCCTTCAGAACAAGTTGATAACAAGCTCTACAGAAGGTTGGTGGGAAGTTTAATCTTCCTTTGTAACACAAGACCTGATATTAGTTATGTTGTGGGAGTTCTCAGTCGGTTTTCAAATAAACCGAAACAAAGTCACTGGCAAGCAGGGATGCGGATCCTCAAATATCTCAAAGGCACGTTGGAGTATGGGATATCATACAAGTCTAGAGATAATTTATCTGGGTACTGTGACTCAGATTGGGCTGGTGATATTGACTCAAGAAAATCTGTTACAGGTTACGTATTTATATTTGGTGGTGGAATCATCTCATGGTCTAGTAAGAAGCAAGCCACCGTTGTACTTTCATCAACGGATGCGGAATACAAGGCTGCTTGTGTAGCATCTTGTGAAGCTGTTTGGCTACGACGCATCATGACTGATATTGGTATTCCAATAGAGGAAGCAACAATGTGGAAATGTGACAGTCAGAGTTGTATAGCCATGTCAAAGAATTCGGTATTTCATGCTAGAACAAAACACATAGAGATTCAGTATCACTATGTGAAGGAACTGATCGAGGAAGGTGAAATCCACATAGAGTACTGCCCTACAGAAGATAATTGTGCAGATATCTTCACTAAAACGTTAGGGAGCGTCCAATTGAGCAAGCATCTTCAAACATTGGGTGTTGGCCCAATAACTTAGTCAACATGAGGTGAACATTGAGGGAGGGTGTTGGTATATGTCAATATCCACCTCCTCATAATAAGTATTGTTAATTATATGGTATCATAAATTAATGATTACGACTTAAACGTCGATGAGGTCAAAAGAGACCGCGATGGCTACAAGAAAGAAGTTCAGAAATTTAGAATTACCTAAGATGACATCGGGATGATGCAATGATAAAGTTAGTAAATTTGACCAAAGGAAACTTCCTAGAAGTTGACTTGGATGCTAGCCACCCATGTGGTCAATTGTAGCCACCCATGTGATAAATATGGGTGGCTAATACTTTGAACATGGTTGGTAAGCCAACTAAGATTGAAATGTTTTATAGGAAAGTCTCCTATAGCGGGCTAGCTGAATTCTATAAATAGGCATCCATTAGTTTATCAAATTCATCCACAACACAACTCCAAACACAATCTTAAGTTAGTCTTTCTTTCTTGTATTATTCTTGTAAGTCCAGAAGCCATTGAAGCTCTAATCTTGAGAGCGAATGGTGGGACAATTATCTTGTAAGTGTTATATTGAATTGTTATAAAGAGTAGTGTTGTCTTTCTACTTGATTGTTGTTAAGACGTTTCTGGGAAATTGGTTATATTCTTACATGATTTTGATTAAAAAAAATTTCGAGTTGAGATTATTTATCATTAATGTTGGGCTAAATAAGAACTCTCACTACAATGTGACAGTTTCTCATTCGTTACTAATTCATCCCTAATGGTGACGGTTTCTCATTTGTCGCCAATTGCGACAATAGAGCAATAAAACAACTGTCACTAAAAAATCAATGCAAGGTCGTAGCTGTTGCTAAACTGTCACTACATATTCGCCGCTAAACCATTATTAAGTAACCGTCACTAAATATTGGTCAGTAAACTAACACTAAAAGTTTGTTGCTAAAGCCACTCGTCGCCAAACCATCACTAAATTCGTACATTGCCAACCGTTGCTAATCTTTAAAAAAAAAATTAAAAAGTTAATAAAACTTTTGAAAATATTTAAATTGCTATATAACTTACAAAATTAATAAATTAATGAAAGAATTATATAAATATTAAATATTCACAATTTAAAGCTAAAATAATAATTACAAAATATTTATAAAATTTAAAAGTTTACAAACAATGTTAAAATGTTTAAAAATAAATTATTCATTGGCTAGGTTGATCCCGTTGGGTCCCATTATTAGGCAGAGGGGGAGCCTGCGGTTAAGACGATTGCAAGAACATTTGGCTGAGCGACGAGATCTATTGTTTAAGTTGATGGAGGTGTTCGTTTTGTTGTTGGATCACGATGCTCTACTGTTGGATAAGTTGGCTTTGCCCCATCACCTATTCCTTCAAGTTTGACATTGCTCTGCTAATGGACTCTTGAATGTCCTGCATCGTGATCGAACGTTTGGATGACAAGACTGTGTATGCAGACCCTACTAAAGCCTAATAGCTGAGTCGTACACGTTTCCTCTATTTGATCCATTGGCAGCCTGATAAAATATGGCATCGTGATCTACTGGTGTAAAACCCAGCATTCATCCATATATATAATTACATGCATTTAGTTCCTTTACTTACTTTGTTTAACATCTAAAGTAACGTACGCATGTAGGATACCTAGAGACCGTAATTTAGGTGACATTCTACTTAACTATGTATGTTCTCATAAGTGTTTAGCATGCATTATCCTATTTAACTTACACATATATTGTTTAATGTGCATAGGAATTGCTTTATTTATACCGATTTACGTGCATTAGCATTATTATAAGCGTAATCACATGAACCTTAGAGTTTTGTATACTTTAATTATTTATTAAGTGAAATAGAATTAAGTTAGAATCATTGGGACTAAATTAGAATAACTTTCGGAGTAGCTTTGCAATATTAGAAACCTTCGGGGCCAAAGTGTAATTAACCTAACCTTTACTTGAACACCAAGAAAGCCATTTAGAACTAGGATTTACTTTTGCTAAATTATACTTGGAATCCCATGACTTCAACAAGAAAATGAATAAGGAAGTTCTGCAAAAGCTAGAAAACATTTGAGGTCAAATAGAAAAGCTGGAAAACTTTTGAGGTCAAATTATAATTATTAAAAGTTGAACTTGTACACCAAGTAAACTAAATAAACTAGGTTTCAACTATCCTAAATTACCCTAGTGACCCACAGCTATAAGAAAGGAGAAAGAGAAACTATTGGGTGTCAAATTGAAAACTTTAGAAATTATAGGGGTCGAATTACAATTACTTAAAAATCTACTTGGGTACCAAGTTTTCCACCTAAACTAAGATCCAAACTTTTCTAAATTACCTAGGAGGCCACGACAATAGGAAGAAAAAAGAAGAGGAAGCTCATTTTGCTAAGTTACTAAACAATTGGGGCTAAAGTGGAAACAAGCCTAACTTAAATTGGCTTCTTGAAGAAGCCATTTGTCTTCCAAGTTTCCTAAGCTTATTGTACACTCCACAAGGCAGGAAAATAAAAAAACAATACAGAGAAAATGTGAGAGAGGGGAAAGGAGAAGAAGAAAAGGAAAAAAGATAGAAAAATATGAAAAAAATTCATCTTCAAGTGCTTGCGTATTCTTGCTAATTTCGAGCTTCTCTTGCACAACTCTTACTTCTAATTGCTTGCTAAGGTGAGGGATTCTTTCAAAATTTATTTTTATATGATCAAGGAACATGGATATGAATTATGGATGAGTTTGTCAATATATTTCTAAGATATATGCTTTGATTATGTTCTAGAAGGACTGATTTGTACAGTGATTGTTCATGAGCTATTTGAATGGTTAAATATTGCTAGAAAAATATGGAAAACATATATGTTGTTCTAAACGCATAGATGAACAAATCTTGTGTTGAAAGTTTTGTGAGAAAAAGTTGTTATCTTACAAAAAGTTACTAAAAATCGTGAGTTACTGTAGCTTAGCTGAAACTGGGAAGCTCACTGCCACTGTTTTCTAAAACATTTTTAATATAGTAAATGACCTAAAAAATTGATGAAATTTCTATAGTAGTTATATTAAGAAGCCACAACAAACTTCATTTTTTACTCAAGAGCTAGTTCTAACGTTTAAGACCTCTGAAATTGCTATCTCTGAAATGTTGCAAGAGAAGTAGACAATCTGGACAGTGCAGTACACTTGAGTTTTGGGAGGCTTTTTGACCTAGTAAATGTGCATGAATAATTATAAATTTTTATGGTGGTTAGATTAGTCGGTGAGTGACAAAACTTGTTTTGAGTGCTTGAGCTAAATCGATCGTTTAGATCCTCTGAGAAATTGGAAACCACAAAGTAGTTGAAACTTGCTAGTCACTGGACAGATTTGCGTAGTTGTATTGTTTTGCTTATAACTTGATGAGTTTGAATCAAAATTGACTTCCGCTTGATTCTAGAATTATCTACACTCGAAGAGATTCAAATCTATTTAAAAACCAAAAAAATTGGAGGTCAGAAAGTAGGTAACCGAACTGTCAAATTTAGGCTACTGCATAGTGATTAAAATTATTTTAGGCTAGCTTATTAATTGTTATTTCTTGAAGTGTTGTTTATTTGGCTAAAATGCAAGTTCTTACTATCATGCATTGATGCTAAATGATATCCAAATGTGTGAGGATGCTTGTAGAATCCTGAATATAAGACATGTTGCATAGTTATTTGTTATTCAATTGATATGCTATAAATGTGCAAATATGCAAAAATTGTGAACTTGACGCCAAAGATACTATGATCGTTTACATAATACATGATATACGATGTGGTAAATACAAATGTGATAAAAGGATTGAATTGCTTGTACATGTTTAAGCAACGGAGGTGACCTACTTTGTTGTCCTCCAAACGTGCACCTACTTGTTAAATGCCCTCTCTTGCTTGGGAACATTGCTACCCTCGGAGAGTTGGGACGTACTCGTTTAATTGTTAACGTTAAATGATATGTTATTGAATCGATTGGAAAGTTGATAAGTGACATGAAATTGAATTGACTCGGGTGAGCAAGGAGTTACAGATGGGCCACTGATAGGCTATAGACATAAACAAGAAAAATAAGGGTTATTACTTTTAATTTAAATTATAGAAATGTGATTCCACCTATAACGTGATAAAAAAATTCAATTGAGTTGCAAGTTTTTCAAATAAAACTAAACTTGGTCCGTATTTCATTGGAAATTGATAGTCGTTTAAATCGAACTTAACATGTTCTCTCTTAACATTGCGTTAATGTTAATTAACGTTCCATCTAATGGTCCAAAAACTCTCATATTGTATTTGAACTTCATAAACAAGAAAAATATGAAAATATTAACATGTTTTAATACGTTATTTCTACATATTAACAAGTTAGAATACATACAATTAGTGGTCCGTAGCTCGGGGCTACAAATGGGCTACGAGCGTAGCTAGTGGTCACGAATGGGCTACAAATGAGCAAGGAGTTATGGATGGGCCAGGGATGGGCAACGGACATCAAGCAAGAAAAAATAAGGGTTATCGATTTTAATTTGAATTATAGAATGCGATTCCACCTATAACGTAGTAAAACTTCAGTTGACTTGCAAGTTTTTCAAATAAAACTAAACTTGATCCATATTTCAGTAGCATGCATACTTATAGTAAAATCTCAAGGGAAGTCAATAGCCCTTTAAATCGAACTTAACATGTTCTCATTTAACATTGCATGAATGTTAATTTACATTCAATCTAATAGTCTAAAAACTTTCACATTGTTTTTGAACTTCATAAACAAGAAAAATATGAAAATATTAACACATTTTAATATGTTGTTCTTACTTATTAACAAGATAGAAAAGATACTATTAGTGGTCCGTAATCTACAGATTTCTTTCCTTCCGTAGCCTATCTGTATTCAAAGGTCATGGATGAGCTACGGACTCTTATACGTTCGTAGTTAATTCGTAGCCCAATCATTAAACTAGATTTCTAGGTTTTTATTTTTTGGAAAATTAACTTATTGATTAGGAACTATTAATCTACTCTTATTTTTTTATTGACAGCGGGAAAAGTGGATCTTTTTGGCTTTCCTCAAATTAGATAATACATATTAAAATTTCTTCATTATTAAAAATAGTATAGTATCAAAACTATAGAATAATACATTTCCATAATGGACAACAATACATCGGCTGTGCAAATTGAGGTGCCGGAGGAAAGCATGTATTGCATATATTAACATTTTTCTTTTTACTTAGGGATTAAGAAAAAAATTTTGAAGCTTCTTCAGGCACCTGAAGCTGATTCAACTGTTGAGAAGGCCTTAATTTCAGAGAAAAAATTTGAAGGTTCCTTCAACAATCCAATAAAGCTATCTTGTAGATTGTTTGATCCCCACCCGTTGGTGAAAAAAGAGAGAAGGCTTGGAAGAAAGGACTCATGAGAGGTCTTGCTCGTTGAGTGCATCAAAAGCAAGCAACCATTAAAACCATGTGAACGAGATGATTAGAAGACTATAGTAGATCAGTTTAGGATTTTTTGTAAATTTAAAATATTATTTTGTAAAGAATTTAGGTTGACTTGTAAATAGTTTAAATTTATTGTAAATATTTAAAAAATTATAAATTTTAATTTGTATATTTAATTTTAAATTTTTTTCTCTTTTATATTTTAATTTCTTGATTTTTTTCATTAAATAATTAATTGGCTACGGATACGTGGCAACCAAAAGGTTACGAATTGGCTATGAACCTTGAATTGGCTACGGATAAGTGGCCATTATATGGTTACAAATTGGCTACAAAATGTTGGCGATCAAAAGGATACGGATTGGCTGGGGACTCGTGGCGACGAAACATTTATGATGAAAATGGTTACAGCTTTGCTACGGATGTTAATAACTAATAAAAATGTGAAAAAATTTAATTGGAGACGGAATGGCTACGGACATTTGGCAACGGAATTAAAAAAAATAAAAATAAATTAATTTCAAAATTTGGCCACAGAATGGTTACAGATTTTCAATTTGGCTACGGGACCTAAGACTATAGACAAAATGGCTACGGAATTCCATCGCCCGCCCTAGTTTGACGATGGCCAGGCTACGGATTATGACCGTCGCGCTAGACTGTTTTTCTTGTAGTGTACATATATTGGCTTTATATTTGTTTTAATTATGTTAATTATATGAACTCAAGATTAGGGTTTGATGAACTTAATGCTTAATCTTATAAAATATTTGAAATTCACCTTTGCTTCCTATATTGATTAATGCATTGATGATGCTTATAACCCTAATTGATCCTTCAATTATATGAACAAGATTTACATGTTTTTATCTTGTTTCGATCTAGACTACATGTGTAATTACATGAGCTATATCAATTAGTTAATTTAGTCCTATTTTTATTTTGATTTAGATTTCTATTTTTGAGCTATATCTTCAATTCACTCATCTTTCAAGTATTCGTTTGATTTTTCTTGCAAATTTATTCGTAATATCTTTTCTATTCCATTTGCCTACTACAATAGTTTACTATTTCATTTGTCTTCTGATTGACTTCTCCAATATCTATTCTATGATTTGTGGATTTTTTAATTATTTACTGGTGTATATCCATTGTTTATATGGATTTTTCTCCTCATTTACAACTAAAGGACGTGTCCATAGTTCATAGGACAGTGATGTTGGCTTCTAGAACAAAAGATTTAAATAATGAAGTATGAAGAAAGTTCTTAAGTTAATGCAGGCCACAGGTACTTTAATAATTTGCACAAAATATCTCATCATTATATGATTTGAGTGGTCCAAAACTGATGTTAGATGACAGGTTGAATGTCCACATTAAATTGATAAAAAGATGAGATGATCCTAATGCTTTTTCTGTCACTTGTTTTTTGTTACTCCATGTCATATTATGATCTTGTACTATTTAGTACGAGGAATCAATAATAAATTGTGAAAATAATATTTATATGATAGTCTAATCTTAATTGAATAAAAGAAGGATATTTAAGTAAAATACAATTATTAATTTTAATTTCACACGTGTTCCAAACATAATTTGAATTTATAAATAATAGAATTGACTTAATATTATTTTTCAGTTCCAAGTAAAAGAATTCATTTATAAATGAATTTCTCAAAAAAATTATTTATAAAAGTAATGAATTCTACATATAAATTGTTTCTAAACACTATGTGATGTTGTTGTCAATGGGGGGGCAAAGGTGTGTGAGAGAAAGAATTTTAAAAGAAGAAAAGATTTCATCCACCAAGCGGGACTGCAGACACATTAATACTGCATATTGGCCGAGAATGCTTATAGGCAAGCCAAGTGTCTTTCTGAACAAAGCTGTACACAATACTCGGAATTACATTGTTTCTTAATACCATACACAAGATTAGTACTGCATATTGGTCGAAAATGTTTATAGGAAAGCCAAGTGTCTTTCTCAAGAGAACTATACACATTACTAGGCATTACATAGTTTGGCATTACATAGTTTCTTATTACCATACACAACATTCTTGTTTATTCTAGACAAGGCATATGATATTCATGAAGGAAGAACTGAATGTAGGAGCATCTGATATTGTCCCTGTCAGAAGTAAGCAAACAAATTAATCTTTATAGTCATATTACCTTGAAATCATGTTATTGTAATGTATTGGTAAACAATAATTTAATTTTCTTATTCATCATTGATTGTAGGGCCGGGGTAACATACCTTACTATTAGACTGTCAAACCATGGATGCCCGATTTACAAGTAGTGTTTTACCATCATACAGAATAGCAGCTGTCTTTAAGTGTGGACGCCCAGAATGAAGAATTAGTAAATCTGCTGGCTTCATTACTAGTACGGCTATCAGTCCCAGTACTAGAATGGACAGGATCAATGGTGCGTCTTGGAAAAGCCTTCCATACTATCCTTAGTGATTCTTTGAGGTTTTTCCACAATGAAACATAAAGTGGTATGTATGAGGCTACAAATATAGAGACTGGAAGGAATGCCATGGAGTATAAAGCAATTTTTGTCCACTGTCTCTTATCACGTGTCGTTAGGATGATTGTGGCTGCAAATGCTAACATCATCATTGACACAGATAAAATCAATAGTGTTACTCCCAGCATTAGTTCCTGAGGAAGTGATCGCTTAAAGTCTATCAATTGAAATGGGGATGTAAGAATTGAAAGAAATGTAACCACGGATGTTAAAGCAAATGTGATGGAGAGCACATCTGCTACGGTAAAAATAATGAAGAAAGGTTGGTTGCGAAGAATAGGATAACCAGTATTCTCATTTGAACCTCCTGGCACTGTATAGGCTGCAGCAAAGGCAACTGTTGCAATGAGAACCGCGACAATGGTACAATTTTCTGCAGTGCGCTTTAGCCATTCTTTTGCCTCTGAATGAAGTTTGTGATTATTTGCTTCAAACAACTGTTCAGCTGTTTTTTGCTCTTTATTTCTTACCTTAACATAATCAGTTGTACAAGCGTTCTTCACCCGCTGCATGCACATATAATTAGTTGTACAAATGTTATTCAATTGGATGGGAACATATATAATAAAAGTATTTAGATGTTTAATTAAGAATATACCTCAAATAGGAGCAAATTCTCTTGCAACAACAACGCAGGGTTTCGAAGGTCGTTAGTTTGATGCGCTTCCTTGATACCAACCATGTGTAATATAGAATTTCCGTCATCATCGATTTTCCTTGAAAGAAACCTCATTGGAAGGTCCATTTTCTCAACAAAGTCAAAAATTTGTATCTGACGGTGCTTGATTGCAACATGCAAGATATTACGCCCATATTCATCAACATGCGTTATAGCCTGGGGATACATGCAGAGTATTTCTTTAACAATCTCTAGACAACCTTTCTTAGTTGCCAAAATTAATGGTGTCTGAGCAAAGCGTATTTCACTTTTTACTTGACTAGGTCGAGCTTCTCTTTCCTCTCCTCCTCCGCTCTCAGAAGTCTGAGTGGTCATTCCATATTTGTGAGCCTTAGGCTCAACATGTTTCAATCTACGCTCAATAGATTCCCATGAGGTATCTCTTTCAATCAAGAATTTGGCAAGTTTAAATGCTGATTCATATCTTCGCTTCTGCATCCGAATTGATTCCCATAGTGGTACTCTATAATGTGTTCTACCTTTCAAGAAAAATAGAGTCAATATTAGTTTTTCAAGGAACTGTAACAGATCATAAAAGGCTAAGCCATACACTTGGGTTGTGATAGTTTTAAGCCTTCTGGGGATTAGTGACAAAGGATTGAGAGAATATGAACGATTAAACAAGCAACTAATTAAATAATTAATATTTATATTACTACGCATCTAAAATATCCATTTTGGTCCTCTATTTTTAATCTCATTTCTACTTTAGTCTCTTATCTTCAAAAGTAATATGTTTCAGTCTCTTATCTTTTTAAAGTGGGACACCGTTAATTCTTTTTAAGGATTTTGTTAAAAAAATTAACGAAACAATCACGTGATACTAAAAATTTTAAAATTTTAAGTGTAAAAATTGAGATATTTTAGTCTCTTATATTTTGTTTTAATGACATTGTTAGTCTTCTTTTAACGGAATTAGTGACAAGAACTAACGGTGTCCCATTTCGAAAAGATGAAGGACTGAAATGGGTCAAAGTTTCCAGTAATGGTAATGTTTAATTCAAATCATTGCATTAGACTCGCTAAAGTGAAAATATTTTCCGAATTAACCCAAAAAAAAAAATACATTGCAATGAGTAGATGTGCAGCTAATTGGAGAATCTATTATAGCAACAAATGTAGATTTTTCATAGGACACGATACTATAACCGTCGATGGTACGCTCAACGATTTATTAATCAACTGCTTTGAAAGGCAGGATATTTGAAAAGGAAGTCATTTCCTCCTAACAATAAGGGTGTTCAAGAAAAACATGATGACAACTTACCGTTGACTCCCATAGTTTACGTAGTGAGGAAAATGGTGGTCAAACAATGTTCAATGATTGAATTTATAGTCACTGAAGAAAGTTTATAAAGAAATAGAATAGAAGTAGAAGAAAGGACTACACAACCCACACTAGCTTCATGTTGCTAAAGTTTTAGCTTTTATCCTTATAAAGAGTTGATATAGAATATATTTTAGTTTCTTTATTTAGAGCTTTCCTTTATACTTTCCTTTACATGATTTTTATTCAGCATTAGTTGTAACATTTTGGTTCTCGATAATATTAGATATGAAAGCTTTCTTTGTTTTCAATTAGTTACTCGGTTACTTGGGAGATTAGAAACCATTCAAATCGTTGAGGCTCAAGGCAATTTTAGCCAACATCACACTAACTATTTTAGGGACGAAGATCGATAAGATTAACACTAACAAATTTTTATTGATTATTAAAATAGTCTTTTGGTGACCATAGCAAGAGTCCTAAGATGGTGGGTCATCAAATGATAAGTCGAGTTCCTAGATGGGGAAATATGGATTTAAATGCTCAAGAGTCCTAAAGTGTTAGAATCAGGGTGATATCATATGTGTAAAAACGTAATTTAGAACAAACATATTTGCCAAAAATTGACACATAGGTTTTAAATGGTTCGGCCTAAAGCCTATCTTCACAGACAGCGGGAGAATAATTCACTACGTGATGAAATAGCTACAAGCATATTCTTACAAAGACCGACACCTTACTATTTTTGTCACAAATATTACAATAGTCATAAGACTTATTTATAGGTAACCCTAAGAGTCTAGGTGTTGGTCTTACAACCCAAAGTGCATTATCTACAAATACGGGCCATAGTGCAACAAATATCTATATTTGACCGTATTTGCTCCATCATCATATAAGAACGTTATTCTTTCTCCTTCTGCTACCAAATAGCCCTCATTGGCACTCGGCCTCCTTATGAGGCCTTACTGCTCTGTACTACACATACCACTCCAATTCTGGCCATATCGCCTGAACTTGTTTATCGGTATACCTTGATAATCACAAAGATCGAACCAACCTTTCAATGTCTTGTAGGCATTTGAGGAACTCCTTCACAACACTTAAGTGCCCTTGTCGCGCCATGTCCCCACTACCAACATTGTTTGCCTGTGAAACATCATACCAAGTACATCTCACAGCACCTCCAATGCTACCAATACTCGAATACAGAACATGTGACAAATGCTCCACCTTATTCTCAAAGAGACATTTGTGAAGAATGTTCACTTCACCCGTAATACCAACCCACTAGATGCACCTAGACAAACATCACCTTGGGAGCCCATTTCTTGCACACTCATCTCTGCAGTAGACAAAGTGTAAGCTACCAAATCCTTATCCCAATCTCCATGAGATTCTTCAACATGTCTTCCCTACTTCTCAGAAATGTATCATGCACCCTGAGATACAATTTTTTTATGTATCTCAGTCAGCTGAAATGAACTGCTCTATTTGTCATAACCTAGAACCCTTAGAACTGCATCATCCAACTCCACATTTTCCCTAACACTGTAGTTTAAACCAACAGTTGCCACCCAAACACCTTTAATCATACTCACCTAAAGAACATATAAACGCCTTGTCAAAATCCCTTTCAATACCTCAAAACCCTTATCACCTTCAGAACTCCATTTTCACCATGAAATTTGTAACCTCGAGAATTTAAACGTCTAAAGAAATTAGGTTCTTCTTCAACTTTGGGACATGCAAACACTCAAAGATCTAATAATGCCATCAAACATCTTGACTTCCACAATACCTATTCCGACCAACTTCAAAGTGAAACCATTTCCTAGGTAGACTTCTACAATACCTGTTCCGACTAACTTCAAAGTGAAACCATTTCCTAGGTAGACTATTTGATTCTTCTAAGAGTAAGAAGAAAACTAGTCCCTTCTAGGACACATATAGAATGGTGCTCCTATGTCAAGAATCCATTGATTTGGCACTATCCTTAACTGATAGACAAATCCTCTCCCACTTCTCTAGAACTCTCTCCCTCTGCAACATTCTTCAGACTATGTTCATCAAGTGACCCAGTTCCCTATACTTATAATAGTATTTTCCTCCTGATTTTTATTTTGACCTCTCTAAAGATCTCGTTCTCCCTAGTGTTTCCCATTTACCTACTAAACCATCCTTAACAACTTTTACTATATTCTTTGGGAAATACTTTAAAAAATCTTTAAATTTCAGTGGAGAATTCATGTCATCCAAATTAATTTTATCTCGTTAGTATAACGGAGTATCGATGAAATTCTCATATGAGGGTGGTAATAAACAAAATAATATGAGAGCCTAATCTTCACTTTCAATTTTGACTCCTATGTTCTTCAGTTCCATAATAATAGAATTGTAATCGTCAAGATGTCCCTTAATGGGTGTGTGTCTTTTATTTTGAGATTATACATTCTCTTCTTTAAGTAGAGGCAATTTATAAGAGATTTGGATACATAGAGATATGTCAGAGCCTTTCAAGCATCAATTGTTGTAGTTTTCTCACCAACCTCCATTAATACTTATGGCTCTCGATTTTAATTTTGCCTTTCTCCTTAAATTTTGTTTCTTCCAAAATCACCCCTTCAATGATATTCCATAGTCCTAACATCACCATGAATGCTTTAAACTTGATTTTCTAGAGACTAAAACTAATCCTTTCATCAAATTTTTTAATCTCAAACTTTTCAAATGTCGAAGCCATCTTTGTTTACCCAAGAACACATACATTGAGTTGGAATTTCACAAAATGGATCGCAAATTCAAATTTAGCACATCGAAAAACTTTAGGGCACCCCTGGTCAACTCTAGTCAAAGGCAAAGTCAACCTCTCTAGTCAACACGGCCCCAAAACACATACTTCTAAAAAGAATTTGGAAAAAATGAGCACAAATTCAGATTCAGCACGTTCAAAAATTTTGGAAAGGACAGTAATCAACTTTTGGTAAACTTGATCAATCCCAGGTCAATGGTCTAGTCAATACATTCAAATCAAGCTCACAGAAATACCTCCTAGTGAGACATATTGGATTGCAACTCTTTTCCTTTTTTCTTTTTTTTTTTAAATTTTCGATTAAATTCCAAAAAAATATCCAAGCCCAAACCCAAAAAAACTAACCCAAACTTGACCTAATACAAAAGTTAAACCCACCCAAGCCTTGAACCCGAACTAACACCTCTCTAGCTCCAAACCCCTACCCCAATTACAATCTGTTTCAATCCAATAACCTGAATCCACCAACTCAACTTTTTTTTTTTGAATATCAAAATTCAAAAACAAAATAATCAGCAAAACAAAATAGATCTACAATGTGACCTACGAACCCACATGCGTCTCAAGATCCAACTTTTGCATCTCAAACCACTAATGCCACCAAGCTCGTCGTCTTTCGGCGAACACAACTGTCACCTCCAATCATTGATCTAAGCCGTCGATCACCTCCAACCGATACATTGCCGACCAGCCAACTTCAAGTTGCGACATCCAAGACAACGTCGCAAGTACGATTGCACTTTCCTAGTCGAGACGATTCCGACTTTGTA
Organism: Ehretia macrophylla; assembly: GCA_037974665.1. NCBI lineage: Eukaryota > Viridiplantae > Streptophyta > Magnoliopsida > Boraginales > Ehretiaceae > Ehretia > Ehretia macrophylla. Next base: position 72,348,223 of record CM075773.1, read on the forward strand.
CTTGGAGCAACTTGTTAATGCTATTTTAGAAACCCAATTTTCAGCATTGTTGCAATCCAAAATGTATTTTTCCTTTTATCTAGTTTTGCACACGAAAGCAACACATGTCATTCACCTACCTAGCTCTCAATACTAGTTTGTTATGATCGGGGTGATATCATGTGTGTGAAAACGTGATTTAGAACAAAGATAATTGCAAAAAATTAATATCTAGGCAGCCTTGTAGATACCTTGAAGAGTTTTTCCAAATAGTCTCTAGGGATCAAGTAATAGATCCTCCTAGATTCAAATGAGGTAGTGATTGACATAGATGCTGACCTTTGGCATCATGTATTGATATCTGAAGTAGAATCTATACATTCAAATTAGGTTTTAGGATCTTGTAGTTGCATTAGAAGAGATAAAATCCATGCAGTGTAAATGGGTTTACAAGAAAAAGAGAAGAGTAGATGTGATGGTTGAAACCTTCATAGCAAGATTAGTTGAAAAAGGTCACACACAGAAAGAAGGGTTTGATTATGGAGACCTTATCACCTATAGTTAGGCTAAAGTCCATTCGGATTCTTCTAGCGATAGTATATATATCATAATGACTGAGATATGAAAATGGTAATCAAGTCTACTTTCTTAAAAGGAAATCTTGGCAGATATATATATATATATATATATATATATATATATATATATATATATATATGTGTGTGTGTGTGTGTGTGTGTGTGTGTGTGTGTGTGTGTGTGTGTGTGTGTGTGTCATACAACCAGATGGGTACGTTGTTATGGGCCAAGAGAATATGGTCTATATGGCTAAGAAGTCTATTCATGGTCTTAAGCCAAAATCTATTACTTGAACATTAGATTTGATAAGGTAATCAAATTATTTGGTTTAGATCAAAATGTCTAAGGTTTGTTGTCTTCTCATTTCCATATAAAAGTTTTGGGTAAGGCAAGCTATGTATTAGAGATTAAGCTCTTGTGAAATGAATAAGAGATTAGTTAGGTCTCAAGTTTCATATATACCGAAGATTCTAGTCAAGTTTAGCATGCAAGACTCCAAGAAAGATTCGGAGTCTTTTTGACATAGAGCGTCTCTATTTTAGGTTCAATGTCCCAAGACAAATAATGAGATAGAAAGCACGAGAAAAATTCCATGTACCTTGGCTCTTAGAAACCTCATGTGTGCTATGTAAATTCTAAAGACAATATTATCTTCTATTTCTCTCCAAGACTCTTGGATTGTGCAAATATGATGTATCGCCCTAGTGTCCAATCACCAATCATTAGGTTTAATCGTATAATAAGATGTTCAAGATTTATCTCTTTTCTCTTGTTCTTGAGATAACTCTTGAACAATATCTACAGAACCTAAAGATATAGCCTAAGCCTAGGATAGAGCAAGAGAAAGTCTGACTATTTATTTTGTAGTTTGGGTAAAACCCTCTATTAGGTTTGTCTACCATTAGGTGAAGCTCAACCTTTATAGGTTGACTTATCTTGTCAAATGTTTCTAATGTGAGATGCAAGCGCTTCTAAATCTCGTCTTGAAGGGTTCTCTAATTGTCAAATTTTATTTGACTATTAATGCATTTGAGTAAGACCTCTTGATGAAGTTAATGAATGAACATGAATATATCAATATAAATATGTGGGATCCAATAATAATTTGCTCAATGTTTTTTTAAGAAAAAAATCCATTCTAACAGTTAGAGCTTGCAATTTCCTTTAAAGCACCCGGGGAAGGGGGTCGACAGAAGATAGAGAATGTACCTGCTGCTCCTTGCATTTGAATGGCTTCTGTTGAAACACCTACAAGCATGTTGTAGTAGGCCTATATTAATTTGGATAACTTGAACTTATGTAGGAAATATTTAGGTAGCGGAGAGGAGAATTTAGAAGACTAGAGAACTTTGTATTAAAAAGGAGATTACAATTCTTGGCTTGGTGCATAATGCTTGATTTTATCCCCTATTTATAGGTACTTAATGAGCATTATACATACAAGATATTTTTAAACGTAGTTGGAATATGCAATATTCTAAGATGATTCTAGCTAGTTAAATAACTTGTTTTCTCCTATATATGCTTCTTAGATAATATATCTTCATGATTTCTCTAGAGTTTGGGCAAAACTATCTTGGGCTTACAATTGGGCAACATTTTCATTCTTTTTTGGACCGAATGAATAAATGTTATAACTAATCCACATACATAATTATTAATACTTAGCCCAAATGCTGAAATTCCAAGAGAAGGGAAAAAAATGTCTGGTATTGGTATATTACCAACACAGGTGCCTGTTATGGCATTGAAGCGTTTTCTTTCTTTATATCCGCGACGTTTATTTAAAGCAGAAATTAATGTAAATAGAAATAATCAATTGATAATTCAGTAACATATAGTTCTAGGAAGCATAATTTTTTTTTTGCTTCATAACATTCATTTCTTATTCTGTAAAGTCAAAAGGAGGAAGATGTCAAAGTATTTAATATCTGCCAAGTTGCTCTCCCAGAATTTTGGGTATCTCGAACTAAAACCATATATAGTTCATTGAAATCAAATTTAATGCAAATAAATAAATTTTAGTTGAGTAATGAGTGTCAAGTTAATGGCCATACAAGAGTAAATGAACTGCTTGATATGTCCATGCTTGGTGCAGCTGTAAAATGCTGATGGCGTGCATGCAAGAATCTGAAGAGCAGTCATCCCATCTCCATCTCTTTCCCCAACTAAATATTCATACTTTGTGCAAATTTGGTATGCCAAATCTGTTCCATATTTCATTGTAAAAGTTGCATGAAATAGTTGAAGAAAAAGCTGAATAATGCAGTACATGCTCCGTATTTTATTCCAAACTTTTCTATATTGTGAAATTTTGTTGGGCTATTAAATCGTATTGAAATTTGTTGTTGGAATACCATTTAATATCTATCTAGTAGTTCGTATGTGATTGCTCCAAATGAAAGGTGGGTAATTTGACTTTCGATGGGAAGTAAGAGATCAATTTTTTTTGCTATGTTGGGGAAACATCTCCACTCAACTAGCGACAACACATAGACCAAGACTGACATTGGATGGGACACGCCGGTCTCCTCATACTGGCTTAAGGGCTGAATGTGAACCAAATCTTTCGGCAAATCTAGTAGGTGTACAACATGTTGCATACATGTACAGAAACCTATTCTGAAACTAGCATTGAAATCATTGAGTATGATTAATCTGTTCATATAAGCAACAGAAATGCTTTATTGTAATTAGTATCTACGATAAAACAAAGTGTTCTACACTTAACAATAAATGGAAGTTAAACCAACTCAAGAAATATGGAAAGAGACATGACGATCATGCTCAAGAAAATTATCATTTATACAATTGAGTACTGGGTGCTCACCGAAATGCTCCGCGGCTACAGTCAAGTGAAGTATAGTTGCTTGATCCAGTGATCTTCGGTGAAACTCTTTAATCTCTAATTTTTCACTTTGAACAACCTTGTTGAGTTCTTCATCCAGAAATTCAAACATTTCAATTTTTCCAAAACGAGCTGCTATAAATATAGGTATCTCGCAGCGATTATTTTTGGCTAGCAGTAATTCAGGTGCCCTATGCAAAAGTTCCCTCGCAGCAGGAACTAATTTGTTTGTAGTGGCTGCCAAATGGAGGACTGTGTTTCCATTAGAAGTTGTACGCATCAGTTTGTTATCGGATTCACGGACCATTTTGAGTAAATCTTCAACCATATGTACTTGTTTGAAGTAAGCAGCCATATGAAGGACGGTATCGTCATGGATGGTTAATATGTGGAATGGTCCTTCTGGAAGTTTATGACAAAGTGTTATGACCTCATCTTTGTCTCTTCTTGTGAGAGCATTAAATAGTTTCTTATTAACCTGATGCTTCTCTGCATTTGCTGGGAGAGCCATGAGAAATTAAGAGAATTAAGGATTTGTGAATGGTGGACGCTTGGAATTAAATGACCTTTCTTGTATATATAGAAGCATCAGTTATTGGATGAGTGACTGCAGGATTAAAGAAGAGAAGGAAATATTATTAGAGCATGCATCATCTGTACTGATGTCATGGTAGCGGACATTGCTATATGTCACACTTTTTATCACTCATTTATCACTTCTTATGTGGATATTTAGTTGATATGTTGGAATAACAAATTTTTGTATTTCTCTCTTTTCTCTTAGCATGCCGATTAAGTATTCACATATAAGAGGTGATAAATGAGTAATAAAAATGGGGTGACATATAGTATTTCTCATTGGTAGCTTATGTTAGAAATTGAATTTAACTTTAACCCAAGTTTAAGTTAAAGTATGTTTCAAGTCTAACCCTCAAAGATTTTGAAATATTGTATTTATTATATTGTTATTTTGAATAAATTGTTTATCGCCCCTTTGTGTTTTGCCGTAAATACTCATTCACCCTCTGTGTTTTGAAAATAGACTTATTACCCCCTGTAATTTTCACAATGTAGCTGACCACCCCTATCCGTTAAAAAAGTCGTCTAATTTAACAGCAATTATAATACACGCGCTTAAAATACGATTTTTTATACTTTTAGTTTAAATAAATTCGGTGTTGGACAAAAATAACTTTTCAAATATTAGTAATTTACATTCTCAACCTCATCTTCTCCAAACACAATACACACTCATAACTGATAGGGAGAAATGGCTGAAGCTGGTGCAAAACATTGGGATTGTTGGTCATGTGAGATGTCACACCTAAGTCGGGAATCCACTCATGAGGAGGAGTAGGTAACAAAGGTGGAAGAGAAGATGGTTGATAATGGAGCCCGGCAAACTGAGATGAAGGAGCACTATTTCTGGACTCAGTGTAACGATATTTGCACTTGGTAGCAGAGTGACCATTTTTACGGCAAATTTGGCATTTGCCTTTATAAGAGGCAGTGGACGATTGACTCAACGAAGAAGACTTGGCGGCGTTAGAAGGCTTTGAAGAGGAAATGTGGGCGGTCAATGCATGAGTGGTATTAGAAGAATTTGGAATTTGGGATGACAAACTTGTGACATCAGTAGGCATGAAGTCTTCTCCTTCAATGAGCATACGTTGGTCATAAATCAGAAGTTGGCACGGAGCTAATTGAAGGTGAGAGTGTTGGAAAGATTTTCAATGGAAGTGAAAAATGGCCTGTAGTGTTTGGGAAGGCCATCTAAAGTCACTAGTACTAAATCGGAATCAGAGAGTGGGTCCCCAATGGCAGCGAGGTTGGTAGACATAGTATGAATTTGCTGGACATAATCAGTAATAGATGAGGATCCTTTCTTGAGAGCACGAAGTTGTGATAATGGATGGCAATGGTGGTTTGGTTGTGTTCTATTTAAAATAATTTGTCATAGTGGTTACTGGGTAAAGGTTTAAACTCATATTTCCTTTGTTCATGTGGGTTCGAATCCTGCTCTTTACAAGAATAATTTTTAGTCCAATGAACTAGATGAAATCGCTTTTAAAAAAAAAAAAAAATGCCTGCTATTGCTTAGATTCGAACCCAAGACCCCTTTTATAATGAAGTGAACTTTTTACCACTAGACTACAACGACATGAAAAACATAAAGAAGATGAAGAAGAAAGAAGAAAATAAAATAAAAGGGAAAAAGGAGAAAAAGAAGGGGTAAAGTGGTCATTTTATCAATTTCGTTAACTTTATTAACGGTGTTAGCAGGTTGGGTGCATCAGTTACATTCCAAAAATCACAGGGGGGGTAATGAGCCTATTTTAAAAATATAAGGGGTGAATGAGTATTTACGGCAAAACACAGGGGGGCGACAAGTAATTTACTCTTATTATTTTATATATACAAAGAGAGATAAAAGTAGTTTTGAACTATAGTAGTTAAAAATTAATGTTCGACTCTGAAGTGAGAACAGTTAGAACTTAGAAACTAGACTTGATTATAGCCGTGCTTAATTAGTCCATTTATGTATCGAGCTCAAATCTCTTGTGTTAGATGACATAGTCAAATATTGTATTATGTAGATAGTAATTAAATAAATGTAGATGAGTCAAAAGTAATGTTAAACTTTAGTTGATTAGAATCTAAAAACTCTCAACAGTGATTTTATCAAGTTATGCGGATACGAAGTACAAGAAACAATAAAATTAGTTAATAATTTCTTAATAAGTTTCTCTATACTCTTGTCTTTATACTTTTTCTACTGTAAGAATATCATCTCGATGAATACAAAACCATTGTTTCACATGCATACAGCTTACAATGTCACCGTTATTTTTTAAATGCGTACCAAATTGACCTACCTCGAGATGATAATTAAACTATTAAATGTATAATTCATATGTTGCAACGTCTTTAACATGCATGTCTTCCGTGCTGAGATCGTGCAAATTCTACAACAGTCAATTACACCTTTCATACTGGTGCCTTATTAATTCAATGACTACATTTAGGATAAGATTGCAGTCAATTTCATAGTATATATACTTCTTAGTGGAAGACAACAAAGTCTTAACATATTAATTTCATTTATGGATTCCAAACTTTGACACATTCGCGAGATTAATTTGCTTTCCCCTGTAGAGTATATATGCCAAATCAAAAAGGAAACCAAGTGAAACACGTTGTTAATCAAAACAACAAGTATTTTATCGACATCTTTAATTAGTGAGATGCTCCATTGGACTCCCGAGACTCTTTCATAGAATTCATACATCCTCTCACAGCAGGAATCAATCTTCTAATTGTAGTGGCTGTCTCATGATGGATTCTGTCTCCCGTATCAGTTCATTAGAATCAGATCCAGGCACCATTTTGAGAAAAGCGAGAAAAATTATCTTTTTGTTTGGAGTAAGCAGCCATATATATGAATTAAGGACAGTGTCATCATGAATAGCTACTATGCGCAATGGTCCTCTGGAAGTTTTTTATAGAGTTATATGACCTAATCTTTCTCTGTTCTTGTACGTAAGAGCGCCGTATATATTTCCTAATTTTCTAATTGATGCTATCTAGCATTTGTTGTGAGGGCCACGAGAAACTAAGAGAAGGATCCGAGAATGGTGTATGCTTTCGAATTAAATAAAATTCCATGTATATATAAGCACCAATAAGTATTGGATAAATAATTGCACGATTACATAAGCAAAGAAAATTATTGCATGCATAAGCAAATACATATGCATAAGCAACTACGATGTATTGAAGTAATGGCTGATTAGCATAATACCTTTCCTTTTATACCGCATTAAAAGTTTAAACTATTTACGACGATAATTCATATGTTGCAACTGTCTTTCCCATGTTTTCCTATGGCTCATCTCTTTCTAACTTGGCTGAGTTGGTGAAAATTTTAAACAAACGGACCATACCATTACTTAATTTCAAAGTGACCAGAGAAAAAAAGGGTTATAAAACTATGTACATGTCTCTGGATATTTATCACACTTAGTTCATGATCCATAAAGTTAGTATTAGATAGTGGTCCAAATTTTAAACCCAAGAACACAAAAAATACTTGGAGGATAAGAAATAATATTTAAATAAAGGGAAAATTGTAAGTGAGTATGAAACCGTAGTGTTTAAAAAATTTCAACTAAAATAATGAGGAATATTATAGTCAACAATATATTAAAAAACAAAACTTAATTCAATTTTTCGCATCTTGAATATGATCTTATAGCAGCAATATTGAGGGCGTGATTTTGATAAAAAAAAAACATTTCGAGTTGAGATTATTTATCATTAATGTTCGGCTAAATAAGAACTCTCACTACAAGAAACGGGTAGCTAGGTGACGGTAAAAAACATCCCTTAGCAATCGCTAACTAAGAATAGCAATGACAAAGATTAAAAAATAGGGCATCGCCAAAAAATGCATCGCTAAATTCAACTTTCATCGCTAATTCATCCCTAATGGTCACACCGCTTAAACGTGCTTATTGGTATCACCTTGGTAATCACAAAGATTGAACCAACCCTGCAATGCCTTGCAAACATTTGAGGAACTCCTTCACAGCACTCCAATGCCCCTGTAGTCCCATTTCCCTATTACTAACACTGTCTGCCTATAAAACATCATCCCTAGTGCAGCCCATAGCACCTCCAATGCTACCAATACTTGAACATGGAACATATGACAAATGCTTTATCTCATGCTCAGATAAACCTTCGTGAAGAATGTTCATTTCACCCGCAACACCAACCCACTGAGATATACCAGGACAACCAATTGTATATTGGGAAATTGAATCATGCACATTATCTCTACATCAGGCAAAACATAAGCTACCAGATCTGCATTACTATCTCCATGAGATTCTTCAACATGTCCTCCTTGCTACTGAACTACACTGTGCACCCTAAGATACTGAACTTCCCCATTTGTCACAACCCATAACCCCTAGAACTATATCACCTAGCTTTACTTATTCTCTAACACTGTAGTTTGAGCCAGTAGTTGTCACTCCAATACCTTTAACCGTACTTCTCTAAAGAACATATTCCCTTGTCAAAATCCCTTTTAAAAGCACTTCAAAACCCCTCATCACCACCATTCTTGCTACAAAATTTGCAACCTAGAGAATTCGAACATCTAAGAGAAATTAGGTTCTTCTTTAGATTTGGTACATGCCAATGCTCGAGAGATCTAATAATTTCATCAAACATCTTGACTTTCACAATAAATGTTTCGACCACCTTCAAAGTGAAACCATCGCTTAGGTCTCCCATTCTTGTTAGAGTAAGAAGAAAACTAGTCCCTCTTAGGACATATGTGGAACAATGCACCTATGTCAAGAATCCATTGATTTTGTCGCTATCCTGAACTAACAGAAACAACCTCGCCCGTATCGCTTGAACTCTTACGCTTAACAACATTCACCATATTTGTTGAACTACTCTTACGCTTAACAACATTCACCATATTTTCATCAAGTGACCTAGTTTCTTACACTCATAACAATGTCTTTTTCGTTCTGATTTTGACTTTGACCTCCCTGAAGATCTCTTTTTCCCTTATGTTTCCTTTTTACTCACTAAACCCTCCCTGACAACTTTACTCTATTCCTCAGGAAATGTTTTAAAAAATCTTTGGATTTCAGTGCAAAATTCACATTATCCAAACTAATTTTATCCCGTCAGTGTAATAGAATATTGACAAAATTCTCATATGAGGACATAAATAAACACAATAATATGAGAGTTTGATCTTCACTCTCAAACTTGACTCTTACATTCTTCAATTCCATAATAATGGATTGTACTCATCAAGATGTTCCTTAATGGGCATGCCTTATTTCAATTTGAGATTATACAATCTATTTTTTAGGTAGAGGCAATTTGTAAAAGAGTTGGATACGTAAAGATCTATCAGAGCCTTACAAGCATCGATTGTTGTAATCTTCTCAGCAAACTCTATTAATACATCATTTGACACACACATGTGTATTGCGCTTATGGATCTCGCTTGTCACTCTGCCTTCTCCTTAGGTTTTTTCTTTTCTAAAATCATCCCTTGAATGATATTCCATAGTCTTGGCATCACCATGAATGCTTTGAACTTGATTTTCTAGAGACTAAAACTAATCATTCCCTCAAATTTCTTAATCTTGAACTTCCCGAAAATCGAAGCTATATTTGTTCATCCAAAAACAACGTTGAGCTAGAATTTCACAAAACGGACTGCAAATTCAAATGTAGCACGTTCAAAAACCTTAAGACACCCCTGGTCAATTCTAGTAAAAGTCAAAGTCAGCATTTCTAGTCAACACGACCCCAAAACACATACTTCTAGAAGGAATCTGACAAAACCAAGCACAAATTTGGATTTAGCACATCCAAAGATAAGGAAAGACCACCTAAGTGAACTGATCGAAGGTACTTAACTTGTAACGACCTGGCTAAGCGAATACCCCGAAGTCAGAGGCACACTGGCGCCGCATACCATGCAGATATTGTCCGCTCTGTTTACACCCCGCACTTAACGTATGAGCGTGCCCTCACGGTTTTGTTCCCCACGCAGGCACGCGCCCACGTGAAAACGCGTCTATACGAATATTAGAGAACCCTCTATATATTCAATAGTCCCAGCTCGTAACCAACTGATGTGGGATTGGTTCACCATATCTGCCCCCACTAAGGAGACCCAGCGCCCTCGCGGGTCACTGATACAAAGGTCGATCTATTCTGATACCACTTAATGTAACGACCCGGCTAAGTGAATACCCCGAAGGGCAGAAGCACACCGGCACCGCACACCATACAGATATTGTCCGCTTTGGTTACACCCAGCACTTAACGTACGAGCATGCCCTCATGATTTTGTTCCCCACGCAGGCACGCGCCCACGTGAAGATGCGTCTACACGAATATTAGAGAACCCTCTATATATTCAATAGCCCCAGCTCGTCACCAACCGATGTGGGATGGGTTCACCACATAACTTATCTAAACCAAATGATAATGGCTTAAGGTTAAGCCTATCACAAGATAAAAATACCTTGATTAGTAGAAAGGAACATCTCAAAGTATGGGGCAAAGGATAAAGTACTTTGACTTTGTCTCCCGGGATCTACCATAGGTTGGGTTTGAGAATCGTATGATGGGTGACTATCCAACACAGTTTGGAGAGCACTTTTAGTCTGCATTGGTTAATAAAAGCCCCCTTCTATCAAACAAGAAAAAAGCAAAACTTTCCACGGCGAGTCAACATTAATTCTATGTATTATTATGGTAAATCAATGTACCAAGATGCCAATCTGAGATCGTATTTTGGTTAAATACGTCCACCTGCGAGACTAACCTTTGGCTTTCATCTCAGTAGGTGTATTATTTTACATTTTCCCAAAAGAACTTTCATTCATGTTTTTCTTAGAAATACACTGATCAACTTTTGGTAAACCCAATCAAGGTTTACAGTAAAAGTCGATACTCGGCCAATGGCTTGGTCAACCCTTGGTCAATTTTTTGGTCAACAAAGTCAAACCAAGCTCACAAAAATACTACCTAGTGTAGCACATTGGATCACAACTCTTGGTTCTTTTTTAATTTTTTATTAAATCCCAAAAAAGATCCAAGCCTAAATCCACAAGCCTTGAACCCAACCAAACATTGCTCTAGATCCAAACTCCAACCAGAATCGCGATCCAACCAGATCCAATACCCCAAATCCACTAACTCAACTTTTTTTTTCTTTTTCTTTCTTGAATATCAAAATTAAAAAAAATAATCAGCATCATGACCCATGAACCAGACCCACATGGATCTCGAGATCCAACTATTGGATGTCATCACGCTCATCGTCCTCCGACGAACACAACCGCCACTTCCAATCATCGATCTAAGCCACCGATCACCTCCAACTAATACCTCGTCGACCAACTAACTTAAAGTCATGATTCTAATTGTCATGCAAGTTTTCTTCACCATTAATGAAAAAGTTCACTCTAGTAGTTCTTGAGCTACGTGCCACTAATGGTTAGCTTTGTCTCATCACGCTGATTTCAATGGTACCATTTAATATGTGGTTTGACACTTTGTTAAGTGTACATGAGCTCTTTAAGTTTCGTCACCTTCAAGCTTAATTTATGGTCAATCCAGCATCCAATGACAATGCCATAAGTGCAGTTGTACTCCCCCTCGTCAAGACGATTCTAATCGTATACTTGGAGCAACCTGTTAATGCCTCTTTTAGAAACCCAATTTTTGGCACTATCGTAGTCAGATACTTTTCTTTTCTCATATCTAGTTATGCACGCAGAAGCAATATGCACCCCTTACTTAGAGATATTATGTGTGTGAAAACTTGATATAGAACGAAGATAGTTGCGAGAAATTGACACACAAGTTTTACGTGATTTGGCTTAAAGCATACGTCCATGGGCAGCAAGAGAATAATTTTCACTACATTATGAAATACGTTAGAAGCACACTCTTATAAAGCCTCACTTCTCACTATTTTTGCCACACCTGTTACAATAGCCATAAGGTTTATTTGAAGGTTTAAAGTGTTGCTTACAAGGCCAATTATGTACTATCTACAAATACGAGCCATAGTCCAACAATAGGATCTTTTTGTACAATGGGAGAAATTCCAATATCGAATGTGTTAAGATCTGATTTTAGCTAACGTTTTTATTGGCTATGTTTTTTAAAAAAAATTATGGATATTATTGTGTGGATATTGCGTGTAGAATTTTGTTATTATAGGTAAGTTGCTATAAAGTGTTCAAGTGCAAGTGAAATTCGAGTTTTGAGGAGTTCTAGTGCAAGCAGTATTCAAGGCATGAAGAGTCCAAGTTGCTGTGAAGAATTTCAATATCTTTGGGGATAAGGTGATAAGGTTCAAGCTTACAAGAACTCTTGTGCTAAAGAGATAATCTTGAAGACGTTCCTACTTATACTCAACATCTGTACCAAACTCCATAAATAGGTGTATCAATTCTCAGTTGAAGGGTGGCCAGCAGTGAGCAAAAAATAAGCAGCAGAATCGTGAGTTAGCTGTAAGCAGTCTGTGTCAAGTTGTGTTGTAACATATTGTGTAACATAGTGTATTGAATGTTCTAGTTAATGTTGCAACACAGTTTGTTGTAGACAAATGAATTGACCAATCCATCTATATTTTCAAGACTCTTTAGTTTATGTTTTAGTATACATTTTTTGGGAGAAAAATGTGTGTTCTCGGGAGAGAACTTTGTAAGTCAAGGGGAGCTCACCAAACTAGAGAATTTACTAAGGGAGTCTAACACCTAGGCGGCAAGGGTTAAGAGGGAGTCTTCAATTGTGTAAGTTCCATTGGTGTCTGTAATCTCTTGAAACTTAGTGGATTGGTTTGTTGGGCCAGGGAATGGCCTCATGGATGTAGACCAGGTGGGTCGAACCACGTTAAAATTTATGTGTCCTTACATTTGTTGCAACAACTTTATTTTCCTGCAAGTTTACCTTGTTGATTTGTTTAATTATCAAATTAATTAAGGGCCAGAAATTCACAAAATGAGTCAGCTATGTACATTAAAATGCCACTATGTATGATTGAAGAAACTTGATTTTTCTAACAAAATCTCCGCATAGAATGAAATCGATATGGATTCTTATAATAATAGGTAGCGTATGGCAAGATAATTAATTACAAAAGAGGAAAAAAAGGATTGTATTTTGTTAATATAACTGATGAAAGATATTCTACCAGTCCCCCGCCAATTAGCGAGAGAAGCTTGAACCTTGTTGTAAATTAATTACTAACGTCGATTATGGCACAGATTCAAAACTTATTTCAACAAGCATTAAGCAGTAGTAGAAAAGATAACTTGGATGTTTTAGGTAGAAAGAAGCCAAGGCAAGGCTATCAATAAGGGTCAAATTTCCCTAATATTCTATGGTTATAGCTGAGAAAATCCAACCGATTATCTAGATGACCAACGTGCCATTATCATAGAACTATCAATGTATTCCAAAGACATGGATACAACTCTGAAACCTATTGGGTTTTTATGTATACCTTAAAGACCGCATGCACTTGAACATCTCAGTATAATATAGTTTAAATATTAATGAATTTGTTCTTTTCTCATTCTCTTACCTCTCTTACTTTATGTATGTGTGCATTTATAGGGTTTATTATTTCAAGTAAATAAATTAGGTATGTGGTGGTTATGTACAAAAGTCTGAGTGATGGATAAAGCGATTAGTGAAGTTGGACACTTCGTGATGATAAGGTTACGATGATAAAGTCTCTTGATTGATAGGGTTACTTACCTTCTTTATTGGAGGTGCTATCCAAACGCATCTCATTAGTTTTTGTTTCATGCATTAAATAATACCACTAGATATGATCTTTAGAATTGTACTATCATTGAAAGAAATAACTATACCTATTGTTACTAAGTAACTAGTGCTTTTAATCTTTAGCATATGCAGATGAACTAATTACGTTAAGGACTTATACGTTGATTCACTATAGATGAGATCTTGTATAGGTCAATAGATTTGTCTTTTAGGCATTTGGAATTAATTAGTTTTAACATGCTTATGCAATATATAGTCTATTCTATCTTTTGGATAGACTAAACACCTTATTAAGACTATCCAATTAATTATCAAAATCTAAGTACTTAGTGGTACAACAAATTAATGTTGTATGAGATACTTAACAAGTATATTGCTCCCTAAATCAATACTATAATATTCAAGTGATGATTATATTATGGATTAGAGGTCCAAGGATAAAATGTACTCAAGACGATAATATAAGGTAAAAGACCTTGACTTGATTATAGGTGCTACATAAAGGGTCATTTTGGTCATTTCCTTAGTAGGTCATTTTGGTTAAAATGGTATGAATCTAAGTAACGGGTCAACAAGGCCTTTTGATTATTTTGGGAGCAAGGTAAATATGTCTTTTGGTCCCTCCTCTAGCATATTTCTATTCTAGCTTACTTTGGGATTCATGTGAGTGTTTGGGCTTTGGGAGTGTGCATTGAGTAGAGAAAATATGAAATCTTGCACATATTGGCCAAAGAGAAAATAAGGGACCCATTAGCTTGTGCATTAATTAGTATTTTGGCAATGGGCAACATTGACAGAAAGGGGAAGTGTTGAGGTATAATCACTTTTTGATTGAGGAGGCTTACTACTCAACTGATAGATCAGGTTGACACCCTTAAAGTTCTTAGAAACTACAGACATTGCACAAGAAGATAGATCATTGAAAGTAGATAGTCCTAGAATCAAACTGATCCGAGTTTGGAGTTGAAATAAGCAAGTTATAGCTTTTGCAAGATCATCGCGCAAATCTGCCAATCCAACACGTGAACACCTAACTCACTGGAATGGCTTAAAACGAAATGGTTCTAGTCAAATTCTGAGCAGTTACTTGACATAAAAGTTGTTCTATTATTTATTGTGCATAACTTATCTTAAAAACTCCATTCATTAAGGTTTACTATGTCAAAATGGCTAGACAAGATCAGTGCGCAAATTATCAAGCTATGTTTCAGCATGCATTGAGTTTGTATGCATATGTCCTACTAAAATAGCCTTTAATCATGCCTTTAACCACAATATTTGTACAAGTATCCAACATGAGATATATTCTACTATAGGTCTAGCATGTCATAAATGAAACCAGCCACAAACATAAAGATCTACTACCTCAAATTAACCATGCAAAGATAGTATACCAGATTTCGTACACACAAGCAGTAGTTGACTGAAATCACCACACCTTTAGCCACAAAACTAACACATGCACTAAACATGAAAGTTGTTCTTCTATGAGTTTTGTGCAACATATCCAAAAATCATTTATTTTTACCCAGATTTACTATAGCTAATCTACTAAACAAAATCAGGACGCAGGAAAATAAAAACTGTCTATATTCACAATTATCATGCATTATCATCAATTCTAGCAACATACATGGAAAAAAAACACATTGTAATGCTTATGAACTTTTTAGAAAATAGTATATTCCCTCACCTTAGCTCTAAAATGCAAGAAATAGCAAAAGAAATGGTGGAAAAAGGGCTAAGAACTGATTGAAATTCCAGATTTCTTCTTTCTCTTACACCTTCTTTCTTTCTTTCTTGTTTTTCTCTCCTTCACTCTTTCTCTCTTCAGCTGTGCTCTCTTTCCTCTCTATCTCAGATTGTTTTGTGCTAAATGAAGGTTAAATGAAGTGTGAAGTGGTGGTAGTTGCGTACATATAAGCAAGGTAATGATTATGTTAGCAAGTGGACAAGTTATGATCACTAAAACCAAGTTTATACTCAAACTAAGTCATTTCTCTCTCCTTTTTCTTGCATGGCCGACCAAGTGCCCAATTATTCTGATTTTATTGTATGCTAAGTGATGTGTAAAGTGGTAGTATAATGGTCAAAGCATAGTGGAGGTGGTTGAAGGTTAATGGCAAGACAAAGTGTCATGATTACATTCTATGACAAAGCTAACTCCATACTCCAAGCAATTGACCTTCTTTTTCTGATTTTTCTTCTCCCCTAGGCCGAGTACCCCACCCCACCTTCTACTATATTTGTTGTTTATTAAATGTAGTATATGATGTGGTGGTGTAAGTGATGAATGACAAGTCTATGCTAGCAAATAATGATAGCCTTATGACAAACCAAGTTAATACTCAATGATATAAGTCGGGGTTTGCATATTTTTATATTTAAATTAGACTTTGTTACATTCAATTTGAGCATAATTAATAAGTATTAAGTCATTAATTTGTTTATCACTTATTTGAGACTTTTTCATATTTTAGGGCTAAAAAGTTGTTTGTACGTGAGAAAGTAATTACATATGAAGAACTCGAGGACATGCAGATCAAGAGTTGTGATGATGAAATAACACTTAGAGCAAAGTCTTGAAGAATTGCATGAGAAGAAAAGATCAAAAGTTTTTTGAAGAATATTTAATAAAGATTTGAAGAAATAAAACAAAAGGAAAGAAAATAGAAAAAAGGAAAAAATATAAGTTGACCAATGCTTATGATAAGCCTTGGCCGTATATCATCCAAGTCCAATTTGGACTTGGAATAAAAAGTGCAAGCAAGCCTTGGTCCATTGGCCAAGGTCGGTTAGGAAAAAAAAGACTTGTGCTTATTTAAGGCATAGCAAAGCCGCAAAGCAGGAGGAAAACGCGAGAAGCAGCGGCGGAAGTCGATAAAAATTAGAATAGGTTTCTTTTAATTCTGAGCAATAAATTTATAGACAATATTTTCAGAGTTTCTTTGGGTTTAAGAGCTGACAAAATTCTGTAACGTTACTCTCTACTTTACTTTTATTCATTAAATTATGTTTATTTTTCAGATTTATTATTCTAGTTTCTTTAATATGTTAGGCTAAATTTATGTGCTAAGGTGACGATGAAGCTTTGTTGATTTTGATAGATGCTATATTTGTGAATTAATTTTTCTCCATAACTTGATCGTTCATGTTTAATGTTTATTCTTTATTCAATTGTTGAGATAATTTTTTAGATGGGTTTAATCATGTTTCTCTCATGCTTTGAATAAATCTTAATAGTTGAAAGTTTTGATTTTTAATGTCAAATATTAACTGTGATTTCTAGTTGGGATACAATTAATGATTTGAAGATTCTTTTACAAAATAAGAATAAACATACTTTTGGGATTCATTAACTTAGGGCTTAAAAGATGATATCTTCCATGGTAACGAGGGTAGACTGCGAGATTATCATGTAGTAAAATTTGGAAAAAATTAATGATCAAATATAGTTGACCTTAGGAGTAACAAGGTGGATTCTGAGCCTTAACCTTTTACGATTACTTGTTTAGTCTCGCTTTTTAATCTTCGTTTTCTATTTAATTAGTTATTTTTCTAATATTTGCTTGTTTTAGTTTATTTTAATTGATTTCACTCAAGTTATCAATTTTAAAATTTATTTATTAAGTCTCTAGATTCATTATATATTCTTTTAGTATTACTTTATTTTTGTTCTTAAAATTATTAATTACTTTTGTCTTAGGATTTTTAATTGTCTTACTTATTTAGATTTATTGTTTAGTCTTTTATTATTTTATCTCAACCTGGAATATCAATCTTTCCAACTAGATTAGGAAGTCTAAATCTTAGTCTAAAATTTGATCTTAACTAAAGAAGTCTCTGAGGGATCGACCTCGTATTTGCCTAAGCTATACCTTCATACGGTTCATGCACTTTCGAGTAATTTAAAATGTACAGCAAGTTTTTGGCGCCGTTGTCGGGGACTTGAATAGGATAAGTTTTTAGAGTTTTGATTAAGCTTTTCTTCTACTAGTTGTTTTATTGCTTTTTGAAAAAAAAAAAACAAAAAAAAAATTAAAAAAAATAATAATTGAATTCTTTATTTTCTTTCTTTGTTTCTTTTTGTGTGATATTTGTGTTGCATGAAAGTTTGGGCACGTGATCATACAAACAGGCTAGTTAGCATTGAGTTAGAACAAGAATCTAAAATGAGTCAACAGGGAGAGGAGATTAAGCCTCTTAGGGAGTTGTTCTACCCCATCTCTACCAATCCTCCTTCATGCATAGTTTTGCCTGCCACTACAGCTACACATTTTGAGCTAAAACCATATGTAATAAATCTTCTTCCCACTTTTCATGGTCTAGATAGAGAGGATCCTTATTTGCATGTTAAAGAATTTTTGGAAATATGTACTACATTTAAATTTCAAAATTTTTGTGAAGAATCTGTTCGCTTGCGCCTATTTCCTTTTTCACTAAAGGATAAGGCCAAAGCATGGCTTAATTCTCTTCCTTCTGGATCTATTACATCTTGGGCAACAATGGTAAAAAAAATTTTGTCAAAATTCTTTCCCATGAATAAAACTAATGCTTTAAGGAGAGAAATTACTGATTTTTGTCAGGATGAGCATGAAAAATTTTATGAAAGTTGGGAGAGGTTTAAAGATTTACAAATTAAATGTCCTCATCATGGTTTTGAAACTTGAAGATTAGTGCAATACTTTTATAATGGGTTGACACAGTCAAGTAGGAATATGGTATAGTCAATGAATGGTGGGGGTTTCTTGAGTCTAATAGAGGATGATGCATATAATTTTCTTGACAGTTTGTCAGAGAGCTCCTAGCAATGGGATTTCTCTAACCGTAAAGAGAAGCCAGTTCAGACAGCAAAGAAAGGGGGTTTGTATGAGATTAGTGAGGAGGTAGATATAAAGGCTAGATTAGATGCTCTTACAAGAAAAGTAGATGCCTTAGCTGTGAATAATGGAGGAGGTTCTATTAACAATGTTCATAATGAAATATGTTCTATTTGTGCGAGTCCTATGCATGTAACTACAATGTGTCCTTCTATGCCTGCATATAATGAGTGTCATGCTGAACAAGTGAATTCACTTAATAATTTAGGAAGGCCATTTGTTAATCCATATGTGGAGACATATAATCCTAATTTGCGGAACCATCCAAATCTTTCATGGAAATTAAATCAACCTTCTAGTAACCCAATTGTCCCACCAGTGCAATATCAGAATCAGTTTAGGCCACCTAATCAGAACTACTCTCATGCTCAGATTCCACCTCATTTTGCAGGTCAGTTTAGGCAACAATTATCACTAGAGGAGTCTCTCAAAGCATTCATGCAGACCACGACCCAGGCAATTCAGGAAATGAAAAATTCAACTCAATTGGACACTAATGCTATAGCTAAGTTAGAGACTCAGATGGGTCAATTAGCTACAGAAGTAGGAGAAAGAGAGAAAGAAAAATTTCCAAGTCAACCCATACCCAATCCAAAGGGGCAATATGCTATTAATGGGGCATCTAGTTCTAATTCAGGGCAAGAACATGTGCAATCCATCACTACCCTTAGGTCTAGTAAGCAAATTGATAACCATGTGACTGTTCCTGAGCGTAGCAATAAGAAAGTAGAGAAAGCTAAAAACTCTGAGGATGATTATAATGAAAGTAGAGTGCATTCATCACATGATACACCTATAGAGCCTAAAGAGTCACATTCTAGAGTCATAGAGCCTGAAATTAAAGAGTTCATGCCTAAAGCTCCATTTCCCCATAGGCTTCTTAGTAAAAAGGACAGTGCACAGGTTGGTGACATTTTAGAGGTCTTCAAGCAGGTACAAATAAATATACCTTTTCTGGATGCCATTAAACAAGTGCCTGCGTATGCTAAATTTTTGAAAGATCTTATTACAGCAAAAAGAAAGAAAAATATTCCTAAGAAAGCATTTTTAATAGAATAGGTGAGCTTAGTGATTCAAAATAAATATCCTGTTAAGTATAGAGATCCTAGATCTCCTACTATTTCTTTCAAAATTGGAGAACATCAGATTGAGAGAGCTTTGCTAGATTTAGGTGCAAGTGTGAATTTACTGCCTTACTCTGTTTACCTGCAATTAGGTCTAGGTGAGCTAAAGCCTACTAGGATGACACTGCAATTAGCTGATAGATCAGTAAAAATTTCGAGAGGTATAATTGAAGATGTTTTGATTAAGGTAGATACTTTTTACTTCCCGGTGGATTTTGTTGTTCTGGATACTGAGCCTGTAGATAACCTTACTGTGCAAACTCATGTTATTTTGGGTCGTCCATTTTTAGCCACATCAAATGCATTGATTAATTGTAGGAATGGTATGATGAAAATTTCTTTTAGTAACATGATTGTTGAGCTTAATATTTTCCATATAAGTAAACAAATGCCTTATGATAATGATGATGTTTGTGAAATTAATATGATTGAAGATTTAGTTCATGATGTATTTGTGCAGTCAAGTTGTGTTGACCCATTAGAAGCATGTTTAGCTCATTTTGGTTTTGATTTGGATATTGATAATGTTGTTGCTGAGGTTAATTCTTTGCTAGATTATGTGCCTCTCATGAATGTTGATAAGTGGCAGCCTAAACCATTACAGCTTACCCTTTCCTCATCACCACCATTACCATTTGTAGTAAAGCCACCTACGTTAGAGTTAAAGCCTCTGCCAGATACCCTTAAATATGTCTTTTTTAGGAGCTAATGAGACACTGCCCGCTATTGTAGCTTCTGATTTAGATGAGTCTCAAGAACGTCAGTTAGTGAGTGTTTTACAAGAGCATAAAGAGGCCATAGGTTGGACAATAGCAGACATTAAGGGTATTAGTCCATCAGTTGTTATGCATAGAATCCATTTGGAGGAAGATGCTAAGCTTACCCGTGAATCACAAAGGCATCTAAATCCTATCATGCAGGATGTGGTAAAGGCTAAAATTTTGAAACTTTTAGATGTAGGTGTTATCTATCCTATTTTTTATAGTAATTGGGTGAGTCCTATGCAGGTAGTACCTAAGAAGTCTGTGTAACTGTTGTTAAAAATGAAGATAATGAGCTAGTTCCAACAAGAGTGAAAACTGGGTGGAGAGTGTGTATTGATTATTGTAAGTTGAATTCTATGACTAGGAAAGATCACTTCCCTCTCCCTTTCATAGATCAGATGTTGGAAAAATTAGCTGGCCATACATATTATTGTTTTCTTGATGGATATTCTGGTTATAATCAAATTGCAATTGCACCTGAGAATCAAGAAAAGACCACATTTACATGTCCATTTGGCACTTTTGCATATCGTCGCATGCCTTTTGGGTTGTGCAATGTTCCGGCCACTTTTCAAAGATGCATGATTAGTATTTTTTCTGATATGGTTGGGCAATTTTAGAAGTGTTTATGGATGATTTTTCTGTCTTTGGAACTTCATTTGATACTTGTTTGCATAATTTATCTTTGATGCTAGCTAGGTGTAAAGAAAAGAATCTTGTGCTTAATTGGGAAAAATGTCACTTTATGGTTAAAAGGGGTATTGTACTTGGTCATATCATTTCTGAAAAAGGCATTGAAGTAGATAAGGCAAAAATTGGTTTGATTTCTAATCTTCCTTTTCATAGGAATATAAAAGAAATTAGATCATTTCTTGGCCATGCAGGATTTTACAGGAGGTTCATAAAAGATTTTAGTAAGATAGCTAGACCTTTATGTAATCTCCTTGGTAAGGATACACCTTTTGTTTTTTTATGATTCATGTATTGAAGCTTTCGATAGACTGAAAAATGAATTGACTTCTGCACCTATTATTAGACCACCTGATTGGAATGTGCCTTTTAAAATTATGTGTGATGCTTCTGATTATGCTATTGGTGTTGTTTTGGGTCAGCGAATTGATAAACTTCCTCATGTGATTTATTATGCTAGCAGAACACTGAATGATGCTCAATTGAACTATTCCACCACTGAGAAAGAGCTATTGACTGTTGTTTTTGCTTTGGAAAAATTCAGATCTTATATTCTAGGTCTAAAGTTGTCATATTTTCTGATCATGCTGCTTTGAAATATTTGTTCTCTAAAAAGGATGCTAAGGCTAGACTACGAGATTATCATGTAGTAAAATTTGAGGAAAATTAATGATCAAATATAGTTGACGTTAGGATTAACAGGTGGATTCCGAGCCTTAGCCTTTTACGATTACATGTTTAATCTCTCTTTTTAATCTTTGTCTTCTATTTAATTAGTTATTTTTCTAATATTTTCTTGTTTTAGTTTATTTTAATTGATTTCACTCAAGTTATCAATTGTTCTCATTTTAAAATTTATTTATTAAGTCTCTAGATTCATTATATATTCTTTTAGTATTACTTTATTTTTGTTCTTAAAATTATTAATTACTTTTGTCTTAGGATTTTTAATTGGCGTACTTAATTAGTTTTATTGTTTAGTCTTTTTGTATTTTATCTCAACCTGGAATATCAATCTTTTCAACTAGATTAGGAAGTCCAATTCTTTGTCTAAAATTTGATCTTAACTGAACAAGTCTCTGAGGGATCGACCTCGTATTTGCCTAAGCTATACCTTCATACAGTTCGTACACTTGTGAGTAATTTAAAACGTACAACACTCAAAAGCAAATAATTTCTACTTCTTTTATTTTCCTTGCATGGCCGTGTATCTCAACCTCTCTTCCTCTTCATTTGTTGTGTGTTAAGTGTGGTACATGATAATGGTGGTGTATATAATAGGTGACAAGTAGAATGCTAGCAATTGATGATAACTATTATTGTAACCAATTCAATACTCCAAAGCAACCAACTTTTCTTTTGCTTTTCCTTGTCCATGGCCGGCCACATGGCCTAGTGTTTTGCTATTCTCTTTTGCCAAGTTAAGTGCTAAATTAGAGTTAATGCCTAAGTTAACACCAACTAGTGAGATAGTGGTTTGGTTAATTGCTAGTTAATTAGTTAAAGTTAGTGATTTAGCTACTAATATGAAATTAAGCAGGAATTAGTTAGTTAAATAATTAGTTACTTAATCATATTGGAATTAAAAGATAACTAATCTAGCAAATATAGTACAAATGGCAAAGAAGCTAAGCACAAAAAAGGCACATGGCAAGGCAAACTATGGCACATAATATCATGTATATGTATGTATGAATTTAAACAATATTTGAAAGCAACTAAAAGCAAGAAATTTCATACTCGGGTCTTACATGGTCAATTTAAAGTTTTCAATCTTAAAATGGCTAAGTCAATGGTCAAAACTTTTTTTTATTAAGTTAATTAAAATATTTGAGTGTTATAAAGCTACTAAACACAAAATATATGTAGAAATCATATATGCCTTACTTCACTAAGTTAAATGAAATACTGCACATTTCCTAATTCTTGTAAATTATGCACATATTAATCGAATATTTATTTAAAATAAATAATTGCAAATAAAATCATGTAAATGCACATAGGTTTTATGTCGGGCCTTACAGTAAAGTCGATTGAAGGCTCAATTGACTTTTCCCAATTGACAAAGTCAATAGCCTCCAAGACTTTGTCAGAAGAGCAAAGTCGTCTGATGACTCAGCCGACTTCCTCAACCAACAAAGGTAATAATTTTCAAAATCAAGCTGAAAGAGAAAGTCGACAAAGTCCTCAACGACTTCTTCAACTGGCAGTTGAAAAATGTAGCCATTTTATATCTGTTAAAGAATGTCTTTGTATCATTTTCATCCCACATCTTGTAAACACACATCTTCAAGCAATAAGCATTCAATTCCAAGCACTCAAATCTATATTCCATCATTTATTACATCAATTTTGAGTTAACATTTTTTTTTATTTTTGAGTTTTGAAGATCTTTATTTGTATTACCCAACCCATTTAAGAGTTATTGTTTGGTACCTATCATTATTACACTATCTTTGTCGCTTTACACTCTTGTACCTAGATTGAGAGAATCATAGTGTATGATAAGAGTGTTGTAAATCCTTTGTGGACTCAAAGGATGTGATGTAGTAGGTTAGAACTTCATTAACATTTGAAGGAGCTTGTGTATCTCTTGTAGACTTAAGAGCATTGTAGTTAGTTTGTGCTTTACCAACTCTTGAAGAAACATTATAGTGGAGATTGTGTGAAATCCTAAATGAAGAATACATTAAGTCGTGAATGTAGGCTTGTCGAACCACCATTAAATCCTTGCATTTGATCTTTCTTACTCTAATCTCCATCTACTTATTATTTATTGCTTACATATTACTTGATAATTGCTCAAGAGAATCTTATTATTTAGTCAAATTTTTAAAAGTAGTCGATTTCCATCTTAATCCTAATTCACCCCAGCTTCTCTTAGGAATATTTGGACCAACAACATATAGTACTTAAAATGATTAATTAGTGTCAATTATATCATGTAAGGGTGTTTGAGGTGAAGAACGAGATCAAGACAAAGACTACAGAAATAAGATGTTATAAAGAGAGTGCTAAACACTTAATAGATTAATATCACATGCCATTTTATATCATTCTCCCACCCACATTTACGAGCAACATACTCATTCACTCACTCTTCTTCATATATCTACACACTTACATACACTCTACACCACTAAAACACATATACATTCTCTCCAAATCATCAAACCCACTTCAGTTAACACCCAAGTTCATCAAATCTACTTTAATCAACACCCAAATATATATAAAACCCACTTCAATTTATCATCCTATTTGAGGTTGGCGTGTACTTTGGAGTTTGGATTCGAAGCATTTTTTAACAACAAAGAAAGTAATTTACATCGAAAATTTTTCGTTTCAACTTTTTCATCTTTTGGTTTTATTTCATATATGAACTAGACTTCATAGTAATTAGGGAAAGCTTTTTAATACTTTGTATATAATTTATATTAAGATCTAGATTAAGATATTTATTTAGGTTTGTTCTTATTGAACGTTTAGATCTAGTTGAATTTATACTTATATTGCTTATCATTCAAATGTATCTACCTTAAAAATAATTGTAGAGTGTTTATCTGTATTGAATCTACTTGTTTAGCTTTAAATCCCAACTGGGTCTTGCCCTTAATTATTGATTTCTTTTACTTTGGCTCTTAAAAAATACTTGTAGTTGCTTAAACATGTTGTAAGTTTAGAACACTCAATTGAACCGGGCTTAATTCTAACTAAATCATAGATTGTACTATGATTTATCCACTAACCTAATGAATTGACCCTAGAATTGTTTGGACAAATCTGCATCTAGACTAATAGGTTAAGTAGATGCACACAATTACACCTTAATCTAGGATTGTTGATTTAGACTAATTAAGTGAATTCAACTAAACGGGCTAGTAGCTTGGTCAAAACAATTTGACTATCCAAATTTAGAGTTAAACAAAACATCATAGGCATAATCTAATCCAACTTCATTTTGATATAATTCTTGGTTTGGTCCATTCATTTAGTTAGTTTAATTAAATTTAATTCAAGTTTTAGTTTAGTTTTTCTTCAATAAATAAACCAATCAATATTTTTTTCCTTCTTTTCAAGTTTTTAAACCATGTCACACATGAGCACACATTAGAAATCACTTAAGAGCCTCGTCGTGTATATGATTCATGTACTTGTCTATTCATTACCATGACATGTGCACTTGTAAGGTTTAAAACTTGATTGACCATTGTGCCTTAAAATTAATTACAATCGAGAAAACCAATTAGTAATACATAGCAATGTCTTTTCATGTTTAAACCGTTAAAAAATTAGGTTAAGTCTACTTTGTACTCAATTTTATACATGATTACACTTATTGACCTTAATATTTGTTTTTTTACCACTTATTGTACTTTTGTTAAATTACTGTTAAAAAATAGACAAAATTATTTAACAAGTTATTATCACTTATCTTTTGACAAAATTACCCGTAAAACAATAAGACAATTATTCCACAAACACACTCTCTCTCTGACTCTCTCTTACACATGCTAACCCTTTCTTCACCAAGCGCGCGCACACGCATACACACACACACACTAATTCTTTCTTTACCAAAAGCACATACTCATACACAAACACTAAACATACATATACACACATACACAAACACACACACACACACATACACACACACACACACACACACACACACACACTCACGCACATACCAAACATACACACACTCACTCCCTCTTTCTTCACCAAGCATATACACACACATACACACACACACAAAACAGATACATACACTCATTGCACAGCAATTTCATTCACACACTCACGGCACACATAACTCACATACACATAAACACACTGATTCACACACACACTCATATACACTTATGCTCATAAATATACACACTTATATTCTCACACATAGAGACACTCATGCACACATACCAATTTGCGGTGGCAGCAGGGGTGTAGGGGTTTAAGGGTGTAAATGTAAATGAGTACAAAATGTATTGTTTTTATATATACAATAATGAGCCAGTGTACAGTATTTATAGACTACAAAGAGTACTAGTTGTGTATGCTAACAGAATACATAAGGTATCCTAATAGGACTCTAATAAGTGAGATTACAGCCAATCACCAATACAAACATTTGAAACTCAAAACTATTGTTATCTGTTATCATGCCCCCTCAAGCGAAGCCGAGTCGGAGATGGTGAGCTTGGACCGAAGCAGAGAGAAACGTGTAATAGAGAGCCATTTTGTCATTATGTCGGCTATTTGATCCACGGTAGAGATAAAACGAATATGCAAAGCTCCGGAAGCCACCTTCTCTCGCACAAAGTGCACATCAATCTCTATATGTTTAGTCCTGGCATGAAAAAGAGGATTAGCGGTCAAGTATGTAGCTCCAATATTGTCGCACCATAAAGTGGGTGGTAAGGAGGTGGTAACATGAAGTTCACGAAGTAAAGACTGAAGCCAACACAATTCAGCAGTTGTAAAGGCAATGGCTTGATATTCCGCTTTAGTGCTAGATCGGGCAGTGGTCGTTTGCTTCTTCGCAGACCAAGAAATCAAGTTTGGACCTAGAAAAATGCAGTACCCATGTGTGCTGCGACGATCATTCGGACAACCAGCCCAATCCGAATTCGAGTAAGCATGTAAAACCTGGTCTGAAGACCTCTAGATTGTCAACCCGTATGACATAGTACCCTTCAAATATCACAAAATGTGCTTAACGGCAGACCAATGTGGATCAGTTGGGGAATGCATAAACTGGCAGACTTTGTTCACAGCAAAGGCAATGTCAGGACGTGTGATGGTGAGATATTGAAGTGCACCTACAATACTACGATACAAAGTGGGATTGTGAAACGGATCACCAGAGTAAAGGGAAAGATTATGATTAGTAGCGATAGGTGAGGAGATTGGCTTAACACCGTCAAGGTTAGCCCGTTTAAGTAAATCAGAAATGTAACGAGTTTGGGTAAGAACAAGACCCCCAGGAGTATGATGAACCTCAACGCCTACGAAAAAATAGAGTTGACCAAGATCTTTGAGTGCAAACTATCTATGCAGAAGAGAAATGAGAGAAGTAACAGCACTAGCATCACTACCAGTGATCAATATATCATCGACGTAGATCAAAACATACAGCACATGGGTGGTACAATGACTTATAAAAAGCGAGGAATCTGACCGCAACGTAACGAAACCAAGAGAACAAAGACACGAACTCAGCCGAGAGAACCACGCTCGAGGGGCTTGTTTCAAACCATACAATGCCTTCTTGAGCTTACGACATGATGAGGATAAAATGGATGAGTGAAACCTGGAGGTTGAGTCATATAGACATCTTCATCTAAGAGACCATGCAGAAAGGCATTATTAACGTCAATTTGGCGAATATGCCATTTCTGCGAAAAGGCAAGGGAGAGTACAACTCGAATCGTAGTGGGTTTAACGACAGGGCTAAAAGTTTCAGAGTAATCAACCCCTTCCTCCTGATTATAACCCTTCGCTACTAGACGAGCTTTGTGTCGCTCAATAGAGCCATCAGACTTTCTTTTGACCCGAAATACCCATTTACACCCGATAACATTAGCATTTGGGGGAAGAGGAACAAGAAGCCACGTACCATTATTAATGAGAGCATTATACTCAGCATCTATGGCCTTGCGCCAGTGAGGAAATTTGGAGGCTTGAGTATAGGTGTTGGGTTCAAATATGAGGGACTCAGAAGCAGAGGTGGAAGTTGTAGTAGACTGGAGAGAAACGTAGTTCGAATACGACTTGACAGGCCTAGTGTTATCACGGGATCGCGTGACCATGTGATGGGTGGAGCCAGATGAAGTTGACGTGGAGGCAGACACCAACGGCAAGGAAATATGTGAATCTGTGGGCGGGTGTGGAGTTGAGGGTAGTGAGGAGTGGTTGTGGGATGGTGACATGGGAACAGTAGAGGCATGTGTAGAGGGTTGACTAGAGGTAGGCAAAATACTGGCTGAGTTGACACCATCAGGCAAGAAAGAAGGAGAGAGAGTGGCAGCGGGAGGAGAGTGAGGCGCAGGATCCGAGCTGTCACTAGGAAGAGTTGGTGAAGTGTGGGCCACGGGAAGAGTTGGTGGAACAGAGGCAATATTTGAAGGAGATGTCGTGTGAGGAGTAGCAGTTGACAGCGAGCTAGGAGGATGTGAGATTAAAGAGAGTGGTGCATTGGGGGCTGGACAATAATTAGTGCTAAGTGTATTCAAGGGACCAGATGGTCCATTCAATGGTCCAACAATAAAGGCTTGTGGAGCACAGAGTTGTCAGCTAAGGAAATAGTATGATCGATAGATGATGAGACACGAGGTTGAGTGTGAAGATGAGACCACCAGACTACGCAAAAGGAAAAAGATGTTCATTGAACATAACATGACGCGAAAGAAAAACCTTCCCAGTAGCTAAATTGTAACACCTATACCCCTTATAGTTTTCATGATAACCAATAAAGACACAAGGAGTTGATTTAGGACTCAACTTATCACTTCTGGTAGCTCCTAAGTGAGGAAAACAAAGACAACCAAAATTCCGCAGAGTAGAATAATCGGGGACACTGCCATTTATTTTTTCAAAGGGAGAAAAATTTGACAAAGTGGGAGTTGGTAAGCGATTAATTAAATGTACTGCAGTAAGAAACGCCTCTAACCAAAACTGTTTAGGGACAGAAGATTGAAACATCAAGGTAGTGCCAGTTTCAGTGATATGTCGAATTTTACATTCCGACAAACTATTTTGTTCTGGAGTGTAGGGACAGGAGATACGGTATTGAATACCAGCTTGAGTAATTAAAGACTTAAATCGACCTTGGGTAAGTTCTTTGGCACCATCACATTGAAAAAATTTAATACGTGTATTGAAAAAATTCTCTGAAAGTCGTTTAAAATGATCAAATGTTTCAACACAGTCACTTTTATTTCGTAAGGGATAAAGCCATGTGAACCAACTACAGTCGTCAACAAAGATTACAAAAAATGATACCCTGAAAATGAAGTGACCGGAGCAAGGCCCCAGACGTCACAATGTACAAGTTCTAACAAAAGACTAGACTGACGATTAGAGGGAGAAAAGGGAAGTTTATGACTTTTCCCCATCCTACAAGCAGTACAAGTTTTATTATGACGCAAAAAACCAGAAAGCTGAAATCGATCTTGAGAACACAACACCAAAAGAACTGACTGGGAAGCATGACCTAGACGCCGATGCCAAAGAGAAGCAGATGCAGTGGAAGCAGAAAGAGCAGTGGGTGAAGCAGAATGAGGCACCAATGGCAGCGGAAGAGTGTAGAGACCCGATCTAACGTGGCCCCGAAGTAAAGGCATCCCTGTTTGAAGATCCTTAACAACACAACCAGAGGGGAAGAACTCAAGTGAGACACCATTATCAGTGGTAAATTGCGAGATGAAAAGTAAATTGTGAGTAAGATGAGGCACACGCAAAATATTTTTTAAATGAAAAGAACGTGTGGAATCAAAACAACGAGATGAGCCAATGTGTGAAATAGTTAAAGCCTTACCATCCCCAACAACCACCTGATCTGAACCATTGTAAGGCTCAAAATGACTAGAGTTAGAACTGTTTATGGACTGTGAGTAGCGATAGTGACATTTGGAAGCAGCATGACCAAACTTGTAGCAAATCTGACATTTAATTTTGGAAGTATTGGATGAATTGGACCTGTCAGACATAGAAGAGTTTCGAGAGTTCTTGTCGGTAGAAGTGGCAACCAAAGCATTCTGAGAGTTATGTGTAGATTAAGCAGTTAGGGCTGTAGTGGTAATGGAACTAGTGTTTGCGGAAGAATGAGGCAGCGAATCGTCAAGGAGGACACGCTGCTCAAAAGTCAACAGCTTAGCCCTGAGTTGATTAAAGGATGGCGGAGTAGCCAAGTTTTCAATTGATGTAACAAAAGAACGATATTCCTGTGGAAGTCCATTAAGTGTTGCTAACACGAGATCTGAGCTTGACAGTGGATCCCCAATAGCTGCCAACGCAGAAGCAAGAGATTGAAGAGACTGAAGATAGTCAGTAATAGACTGGTTGGCCTTTTTGAGAGACAGAAGTTGGGCACGCAACAGGGACTTACGTGCCATGGACTGTTGAAGGAACGATTCTTCAAGGGAAACCCAAAGTGAGCGAGCCGAGTCATGTTCAATGGCTTGATGAACCAGTGATTCAGAAAGAGTGGCAGTTAGACAGGCCATGACATAACTGTCATAACATTTCCAATCCTCAAGTGCTTTGGATGACGCAGCAGGAGTAGTAGTTGAGGTGATGGCGGATGAAGTGGCAGGAGGTTTTGGTGAAGTGAGGCTGCCATCAACATAGCCAAGTAATTTGTTAAAAGTAAAGAAGTTGAGCATCTGAGACTTCCACGTTAGGTAGTTGGAGTGATCTAAAAGGACAGTGACAAATGCTTTGACATTAAAGGAGGGAAGAGAAAAAGGAGTGGATGTATTAGCCATGGAGCAGAGAAACAACGAAAGCCGAGGACCACACTCAAAGGACGTGAGTCGTATTGACTGCTGATACCATGTAAATGTAAATGAGTACAAAATGTATTGTTTTTATATATACAATAATGAGTCAGTGTACAGTATTTATAGACTACAAAGAGTACTAGTCGTGTATGCTAACAGAATACATAAGGTATCCTAATAGGACTCTAATAAGTGAGATTACAGCCAATCACCAATACAAACATTTGAAACTCAAAACTATTGTTATCTGCTATCAAAGGGTGTTGGCTTCATGAGATAAGGATCACATGGTTAGGGTCAGGAGGTTTGAGAGGTTCCGTTGGGCTTGGGTTGCAGTTTTTTTTTTTTTTTTTCAGTTGCAGATTTTGGGGATTTTTCTTGTTGATTGAAGATTTTGGGGATTAAGGGGTTGAAGGTTTGGAAAAAATCAAGGCTTGGGGATAAGATTTCGAATTTTCAATTGGGGGTTGAAGGATATGGGATGTGGTTGGGGTGCCAGTTTGATTTTGGGGTTGGGGTAGTGCATTTTTTTTGGGTCTATTTGTCCTAACAATATATTACAGGGGTAATTTAAACTGTTAATGAAATTTAATTTTTATTAAAATTAAACAAAGTCAAAGATTAATAAATAGTAAAAAAATATATAAAGAGTAATAAGTGTCACAGTATATAAAATTAAGAGATACAAAATGAATCTAATCCTAAAAAATTATACTGAGTTCAAAATTTAAAATCATTGTGAAAAACCTAAAAGCAAAGGTGACCGCCATATCCCGAGTAAACTTTAAGAGATAAGTAAGAGGGGATTTTGATCACATGTAATAGTCAAATTTTTACGTCTAGAAAGTTGGAACTTGCAGCTTTTGATTTTGTATGGATAATATTAGCTAGTTAAATTTTTAGTCCGGCCGGTCAAGAGAAACGGTAGTTCGGACCCCATGTGAAGGGATGGAGAAGGGAGCCAAGTACAAAACAATGAGACATACCATGCACATTCAACATCAACTTATTGCATCTGATTCAACTATGTTGTTGATAAGCCCTTCAAATAGATGTATCTTTTCTTGCCAACAAACAAAAAAAGGTTGAAAACTATTTTGGCTTTTCCAAAGAGTAGGTCAACAACCTTTTCTTTACTGTCTCACTAAAGTCTTGTGCCTTTCGAATTTTTTCATGACTTTCTGGATTCGAAACAAATGATACGTACCCTGCCTTTAAACAAAGAAAGACTCCACAAAAATGGTCGTGATGTTCTACAAACAATAATTGGTTTTGACCACTTTAATTTTGAGGAAGATCTCATCTTTGCCTCTCAGTATATATGCATAATTTACTTTTTTTAATAGAGATCCAATTGGTTAATTTTGAATGATAAATACCATTTTGAATCATTTTTGTAAATATTAAAAATTAATATAATTTTTTTGCAATATTAAGAACCAGCTTGAAAAAAATGTGTAAACAATAAAGACTATATGCATAATTTATCTTTCTCAAAAAGTACCCTCACACCAACCTTTCGTTTTTGGCTTTTAAGTTCTTCACCTTTACTTAGCTGTTTAATCAAACAATTATTCTAATTACTAGGTCTCTTTTGCATCATGCAATTCTTATCTCCTCTTCATTTCAATCTTCTTCGGGACCACAATTGGAAAATTAACAAGACACACTTAATTAGCGTATATTATATACTAATCACATGGTTAGTTTTGTCATCGATCATAAATCGTATTGTGCATTGTCCCCAAAATTGTATGTTGAACTTCATATGATAAACCACAGTAAAAAATTGCTCTTCAGGTGAAAAATGAGTGCCATGAGCACTTTCCTTTATCAAACACACAACAATTTTATAAGCATATATTATCCAAACAAGTAATATGTACCTCACAAGCTCTAAGAGCTCATGAGCTCTTCCAGACTTAAAAGGCTTAATAGATTATAGGCTCAAAATACATACATAAGCTTAACATTCTCTTTTAATCCATCTGAATTGGGTTCATGTAAAAAAAATTTCTTAGATCGGTAACTTCTGTCACTTTTTGAGATGGTCTTCAGGTGAGCCTCATGTTACTCTTATAAGGACAAAGAATTCAAATAAACAATGATAGTAAAACTAACATGCCATGATTTAATCATCTTTAACGAACAAAAAGGAAAACAACATAATGAGACTAAATAACTTTGTTTCACGATCGTGGGGAACAAATTCAATTTCCAAACAGGGATACAATCATGCAATTTCACTGTATAAAGTCAATAAAACCTTGTAAGGTCAGGAAAACAATTATAAGCATGCGATATGTTGTGATCTTCCCGTAAACATGAATACTTACAAGTCAGCACGCAAAGAAAGAAAAAGCCATGAGAAAACATTCATTATTTAGTTTATACATATGTCATAAATAGTAGTGGAAGTTTAGAACTAATTGTAATGTGAAAGTTTAGAACTATAATGTGATATTAATTAACTAAGACAGACCCGAAATGATTCTCTTTTACTTCGTCTTGCCTCAATTTACATTTACTTATTTGATTTTAATACCATAAGGAAATGAAAAACCAACATGTATATACGTCTATATATATAATATATAATGTGAGGCGGAGAATTGGAAGATCGTGTACTCTTTGAGTGGTACGTCTGTTTTTTTTTTTTTTTTTGGACTTATACGGAGTGTTTGATGATTCGTGGGAGACAAATTGTTGTTCATTAATTATGAAATTGGATAATGTTGGAGCTATTCTATGATTAGGTTGAAGCAAAATTTTGTACGGTTCATTCTGAAGATATTGTCCTTGTCGACTTTGTGAAGAGTCCACGTAGGATTACGTTGGTATTTGTTTCGTAATGCATTTTCATAAAACATTATAATAAGATAGCTGATGTTTTAACTTAAAATTAATTAATATCAAATATAGTATTTTAAGATTGTATAAGATGGTTTTTAACTTTTTGTTTTTTCGATATGAGAAAGTATATACTCTAACATTTCTCTTCACGTGTGACTTAATTCTTAATTTGAAAGATGTCACATATAAAATATTGAACACATGTTAGAATACATGTGGACTTAATTTTTGGAGGGGTCACGCATGGAAGATTAGAATCATTTGAAACTAATTTTGAAATGGGTCACACATAAAATATTGAATACACGTGGAACATACGTGGAAGATTGAAGATGCGTGAAATATATGACACGCGAAATATTGAATACACATGAACTTAATTTGAGATGGGTCACACGCGGATAAATAAAACTAGACCAAAGGCCCAGCTCTGATACCATAATAAAATTACTGAGGTTCCAACCTAAAACCAATTGGTGTCAAGTGTAATAATCCTATCTTATAAAATAATTTTGAACTTTCTATTTTTTCAATGTGAAAAAATATATATTCTAACACATTAATTTATGGTTTACTATTGTTAGAACCGTATCACCGTATGTGAGAATATCAACATTTGTGTGAACGAAATACATTATATATTTGTTTGTTGATGCACTCACCAAAGTAATGTTGACATTAGTTTGGATCAAAACAGCCAGACATTTCATTTGCCTTTTGTTTTGCATAGTCATGTAGTCAAGTCTGTTAGGATTCTAATTAAGGTGAATGTTCATAACTTCACTAACTTGCTAAAAGCTATGCAAAAATTAATAAGGCTAACCAAAAAGCAAAAGGTCAATGAACAAAGATGGAGGTTAATATATTGTTTAAGATCCATCGAGGGTCGTCTTCCAAATTTGTCAATGTAAATTTGTTATCTCCAACGTTTGATATTGGTATGACTTATTAACATTCTGATAATTTCTTTTAGCGGTATGTTTGGTATGTGGATATTGTTGGATAATATGTCTTAAAAGTTAATTATGTTATTATTTAAATAAAGTCTTTAGAATTATCTTATAGATCTTTTCCTTAAGTTGTTCAGAATAGGAGTGACAAGATTTATAATGAAAGATAAATTCTAGAATAAGCCTCTAATCGTAAAATGAATTAATTGGACGTTAGTTCATCCGAATAGATCGACATACAATCTAGTACCTCGATTAATATGAGATATTAATGATAAGGACAACGAGTCTCATATTACATTAGTAGATGTATAAGTACTTGTTAGAAATAAGTGACTAGAAAAAACCGATCATATAACAAATTACATGGATGGTCAATAATTTGGTATATGCTATAATTACATAATTAATTCTTAGACCTGAGACACCATGATTACCTTCTATATGGGATACCATAATTTACTAGTACAAAAAATTTGGTTCTAATCAAGGACTGGATAATGTACTCAATGATTATGATCTATTCCTGCATGTAGATATGTGCGTGTAAATATAGAATCCGTCAATTAGAGGTCCTATGCGATCTATTAATTAAGTAACCAAAAATTTTTGGCTGATGTAGAATAGTGAAAGTCATTCTAAAATTCATTAACATGTTACTAATTAATTAGATTTGGTCATATGATTAATTAAGTTTGACATCCCATCAATGACTCCTACTTAATTAGGACGATAGACAAAAGGAATTACTTATATGGTAATTATATGTTACAGGATTCGGTTTCACTTCATTATTAATTGGGTAGTCATGATATACTGTTATGTGTCACTCACGACTAATTAATTAGAAGAGTTTTAATTAAATGTTAATTAGATTATTATTTCACTGTCAATTAATTATGAACTCGGGAGGTCACACACAAAAGAGATTTGAAAATTAGTCTACGAGAAAAGTAAATTACTTGGACTTTAGACTCATTAGATTGAAATTTTAGTTCAATCAATTTATCAGTCTAAGTCCAGTGATTAGGATTGGCCCTAACATGTCAAGTGTTTTCTATAAAAAGGAAACTGTGACAGACAAATTAGCTAACACAAATCATGTCTTTCATATAAAATAGTTTTCTCTAAAACTCATAGTGGGGATTTTGCTGATTGATGCTATGTGATCTCATATGGATATTCTTGGAGGTTTCATGCTTGGAGAGCTTACACCATCTTCATCAAGATTCATACGACAAATTCTACATCGCGAGGTAATCTTAAAATCCATATGTATATTTAATGTTGATTATATATACATGTTTATTAATCTACATAATTAGTCATGAATGTGGTACATGTGTATTTTTTACCGCATTAAAATTAAATAAAAATTTTAAATACAATGTATGAATTCCAACAGTGGTATCAGAGCTACTGTTTATGCATGTTACGTGATTATTCATTTATAACACATACTAGCACAATTAAAATAACAATAAATAGTTTATGAAACTATTTGTAAAATTAAATAGTTTGTGAAACTATTTCTTAAATTAATAGATTTTGAATTTATAGTTTTTGGTGCCCATAAATTTACTAAGATTAAATTCGAGCCCTAAAAGCCCTTCTCGATATTATTCTCATAAATAGTTTTATGAATTCTCCTTTTACTTTTATTTCTGAGAAATTGTTCAAAATATAGTTTTGAAATTGTATTTTAATTTTCAGAAATTGTTCATCAAAAAAAAGGGAAAAATAAAATTTCCAAAATTACCCCCACCCCTTCATCTCCCTAGCATGCCCTTCCCCATCACCATAGGGTAGCTGGGCTGCCCCATGTTTAGAGGAGGTGAAGAGCATGTTGTTTCTCGCAACAAGTGGCTTGAGGAGTAGCGCGCTGTAGCTCCTCCCTTCAGTGGCACTACTCTAATAGTCGCTACTGTCGTCGACGATGACAACAGGCACTGTTGTTGCCATGGTAGCAAAAGCTTGCTGAAGAAGAGGGAGAGAGGTAGGGAGTAAGGGGTGGCGGTGTAGGGAAGAAAGAAAAAAAATTAGTTTGTTGGTTTTGGGTATGGTTTCGAACTTGACCTGGATCCATATTCGAATTTGGATCCAAATATGGATCCGCCAAACCCAAACCCAATGCGATTGGGGTTTTAGGTTAATTTTAAATTTTCTTTTTCTTTTTCTTTCCTTGGGCTAAATGGGTATGTTTTTGTTTTGGGCTTCATATGTGGGCTAACTGTAATTCAAATTTAATTGAAACTAGTGTGGATTCTTTTTAATGTTTGAATTGGGCCATTGGCTATTGGACTTAAAACCCAAACCCAAGTTCGACTTGTTTTATTTTTAAGTCCTTTCTATTTAATTATTTTGTTCGACAAATTAATTAAGGAAGCTTAATAATAATTTTGATATTTTAAGTCAATAAATTGTTTATTGACTAGTTAAATGTAATTTGGCTATATATATATCTTGAATATATGACATTTAAGGTAAAAATTAATAAAGGAGTTTATTAATTTGATATAAATATAATACAAATATATTTAAATTTTATAAATATGAGATATTTATAGAATAAATTTAATAAAGAGTTTATTAAATGAATAACCTAATGTAATGAGATTATATTGAGTAATTAATTGTGTTATAAATGTAGTTAATTAATAAATTATTTATTAATTAATTACTATATGATTATATTTATTTAAATATGGGATATTTAAGGATTCAAATTAATAAAGGTGTTTATTAATTGGATAAACCTAATATAATGAGATTATATTAAGAAATTAATTGTGCTATATTTGTGATTACCTTTTATTAGTTGTTATGTATGTGGGTGAGCATAGACTAGTCTTGTGGGATTAAATGGATGAATGGTATTTTTTTTTATTTGTCCATTTTGGATTTTATGTAAGAATTTAAAATGGGTCTTGCATGCCTCTTATCCCCATTTTAAAGATGTAAAACCCTTATCTTCATTTATGTATCCACATTAGATTATGAATCTATTTACATAAATGTAATAGAAGATCAAGATAAAGACATCAAGAGTTGGTGGACCCGGTTTGCGAAATGAGTTATGTGAAGCCTAGAAAGAGCAACTTATTTATATATCATATGGGCCCCTTTATTTGATTTAGGCATTTGACCCAATGGTTTGGGTTGATAGTGCTCTAACTCCATAATCATCCTATTTTATTTTATGCATTTATTTTTATTTATGCGATAAATATGTGATGAATGGATGGATATTTCTATTTTATTTATGAGATAAATTGTCACGCCCCAACTCGATCCCACCTAGAACCAAGTCAGGATGCGACAAAATTTCAGCATTATAACGGTTGTAATATGGATAACCAAATAAATAAACCTACATAAAAACATTTTATAGATTCATAACCAACCAGCAAACAACTCAACCATCCAACAACAACCATAATAAAAGCCATTCGTCCCAGCTTCAACATGATCAAACATATACAGGCCTCATAATGAGATACATAAGCCTATCCACCTATACGAAATAAAATAAAGACTTATGGAATTCATTACATGTCTATCAAAATGAAAGCAACAACTAAACTTAATATTTAGTATATAAAGTTCATAATCTTCAAAATAGACTTTACAACAAGTTCATAAGCATAAACATCCACGGGGCAAACAAACTAGGCCTCGGGCTCAACCACAGTATCAACTATGGGTTCAACATTCATATATTCCACGTACTCGACCACCTCAGGTTCACCTAAAACGTTAGTAACCGAGGGTGAGTTTCCACGAACTCAGTAAGGGAGGACAATGCACGAGAGATTTTCATAAATATTTTAACTTTGAAAGCTTCTTTTGAAATCATGTCGTGCACGTCCATAAACAACAAGTATAAATGTGCGAGAATGTAAATAACCGCGGTTTAAGGATACGCTCGTTCTGTTGATGGGGTCTCCTTATAACCCCTTCACGAACTCATCCCCTATACGCCAACACGGATGTACTCCGGATGTACATCAAACCTAAGACCCAGACCCTTGTGAAGCTCTCCGTTCACAACGGAACAGGGATTAGAACCCCGGTAGTCGTGTAATCGTGTGGCAAGCCTTATACTGCCTAGTGTAACATGACACTACCGTGTAGATTTTAAAGGTTGCAACCTTTCAACACCCGTCGCATACGCATTCAAGACAAGCACTTCACGCATTCAAGACAAACATATTCACGCAATCAAGAAAATTAAGGGAAAACAACGAAGTAGGTTATTCTCTGAGTTCTTTAGCAATTCATATACATGCCATAAGGCATCAACCAAGTAACCGGGCATCTAAAGCAATCACATTAGCAATAATACAAGTCTAAACAACTCATTTAACAACCAAGTAAGACAATTTAACATACTACTCAATTCCTAGCAGCAATTTAGTCCAAATTCATGAACTTTCGAGCAATTATGCAACCATAAGTTATCTCAACCTTCCCCTATCATCAAGTTACCCTAGCAAGCAACTAGTCACCAAAAACACAACCCAAAAGGCTTCCAAAACCCATTTTTTTTACAAAAATCCAGCCAACAAAAACACTCCAAAATCCCACCCCTTTTGCTATTTTGAGCCATTACGTGATACAAGATTGACATATTAATACTTACGAACATCATAAGGAAGCTAGGAATCAAAGTCTTGCACAAATTTAGCCAATTAAGCCATTAACAAACACAAAATAATCAATTACGATAAAATATACTATAAACTAGTTATGAATCGGTAAACATGTTCTCTACGGCCTAATTAACAAGATAAGAATGTAGTTCTAGCATTACAATACATAAAAAATGAACTTTGAAAAATTGCTTAGAAAATCCTTCACCTTTTTTTTCGCAAAATAAAGGCAAAAATGATCGGTAGAAAGATGCTAGACGACGAGACGAGTTCAAAAATGCTTGGTTTACACCTTGGTTCCACTCCTAACTCCAAATATAAGCAAAATAGTTCAAAATTTACTATTCCTAGGGTTATGGCTGGTCATGGCAGAAGGAGAAGAAGGAAAGCTGATTTTTTGCAACTTTTGGTTTTATTTTGTGTTTAAATAGAAGGTCAAAAGTCAAACGAAGGTCAAACTAACTTAAAATGGTCAAAATGACTTAGTTAGCCCTCCCAATTGCTTTTAAAATCAATTTTAACGCTCTACCAAATATTTAAAATGTTAAAAGGTTATTTTAGACTAAATTTAAACTAGTTTAAGCAAATAAAACCCCGACGCAGTCAAAGAAGACAAAAAGTCACAATTAGTTTTCTGATCGATTTTCAAATGCATTTTTAACTTAGTAAACATGTAAAAATCATATGATTGCACATTTTATGAATTAAAATAAATAAACACATAATTTAGTACATAAAAGTGAAATAAACATATAGTAGCATGTAAATCGGGCTCGGCTCTCACATCCTCCACCCCTTAAAGAAATTTCGTCCTTGAAATTCTTACTTGCTACTCGGAACAAATCTGTAAACTGCTATTCAATCTGATCTCTCGTTTCCCACGTAGCTTCTTCAATGCCATGATGATCCCACAATACTTTCACCATCGAAATCTTCTTCGATCTTAGCTCTCGATCCTGATAATCAAGGATACGAATTGGTCGTTTCTCATAAGATTGATTTTTAACCATCTGCAAAGGCTCCGGTTGTAATACATGAGAAGGATCAGGATGATTCTTTCTGAGCATAGATATGTGGAATACATCATGAATTCTGGAAAGACTGGGTGGTAAAGTTAAACGGTATGCCAAATTGCCAACCCTGCCCACAATTTCAAACGGCCCAACAAACCTTGGACTCAACTTTCCGCCCTTACCATGCCGTACCAAGCCTTTACGAGGAGATATCTTCAAGAACACAGAGTCACCAACCTCGAATTCCAACTCTCGTCGACGTTTATCAGCATAACTCTTGTATCAACTCTAGGCTGTTAACATCCTCTGCCTGATTAGCTACACATTCTCAATGTTCTCTAGAAGTTCCAGCATCAAAGTTGGATCAACAATTTTCCTCTCCCAGACTTCATCCTACTACAATGGTGATTGATATTTACGCCCATGTAAAGCAACATAAGGTGTCATCCCAATAGTTGCTTGATAACTATTGTTATAGGCAAACTCGGCTAATGGCAAGTACTTCTCCCAGTTCTTTCCGAAGTCTAATACACAAGATCGCAACATATCTTCCAGAATCTAAATTGTCCTCTTTGATTGACTATCGGTCTGAGGATGATATGTTGTGCTGAATTTCAATTGAGTACCCAAAGCTGCTTGCAGACGTTGCCAAAATCGAGAAGTAAACCAAGGATCTCGATTTGATACAATGCTCACTGGAACTCCATGAAGTTTAACAATGTTCGCCACATAAAGATCCACCAACTTATCAAGATTATCATGCTTATTCATCCGAATAAAGTGGGCGGTCTTGGTCAATCTATCCACCACAACCTATACCGCATCAAACCCTCTCGCTGATTTGGGTAAATCTGTGACAAAATCCATAGTGACATGCTCCCATTTTCATTCAGGTATTGCCAACGGCTGACGTAACCCTACTAGTCGCTGATGTTCTACTTTCATTTGCTGACAAGTCAAACATCTAGATACAAAATGAGCAACGTCCCTCTTCATATTGTTCCACTAATAATGTTCCTTCAAATCCCGATACATCTTGGTTCCACCGAGATAAATTGTATATTTAGAATTGTGAACTTCTTCAAGAATTTTTCTCATCAAGTTTGGATCATTAGGAATACACACCCTATTCCTGAACTGTAGAATACCATCATTACGTAATTTAAAGTCTGACTCATCATCTTTGATTTGATCTTTGATTTTTTGAAGCTGTTTATCAAGTTGCTGAGCTTCTCAATTTTGTGACAACAACAATGTTTGAATCAGTAAATGAGCACACATAACTCCATCTTGAGTCAACTTCGGCTTCCAGTAGCTAGCTTCTTCAAGTAACTCCCATTCTTTGACTGCCAACATAGCAGTGCTCGCCTTCCAACTAAGTGCATCCTCCACAACATTAGCCTTCCCAGGCAAATAATTGATAGAACAATTATAATCACCTAAAAGCTCTATCCATCTCATCTGCCTCATATTCAATTCCATCTGAGAGTACAAGTACTTTAGGCTTTTATGATCAATGAAAATTTCAAACTTACTGCCCCAAAGATAATGGCGCCATTTCTTCAAAACAAATACTATGGCTGCCAACTCCAGATCATGGGTCGGATAGTTCTCCTCATATGGCTTTAACTTTCTAGAAGCATAGGCAATAACTTTCTAGATAACCAGATTCTCTGTTCCCTCAAGCAAAACAAGTATTGGAGTTGTAGTCAACCTCTTTTTCAACTCCTAAAAACCCTACTCACACTTTTCATCCCATACAAAGCTCGTCCTCTTCTGAGTTAGTTTAGAAAGTGGACCCACAATCTTTGAAAAGTCCTTAACAAATCTGTGGTAGTAACCTATCAAACCTAGGAAGCTACGAACCTCTGTCACGTTCTCCGACCTTTTCTAAGACATCATAACCTCAATCTTTGCAGGATCTACTGAAATACCTTACTGTGTAATCACATGACCCAGAAAAGATATCTGCTGCAACCAGAATTCACACTTACTGAACTTGGCATATAATTGGTGTTGCTGAAGCTTCTGTAAGACAAGGCGCAGATGTTGTTCCTGCTCAAATTCAGTTTTAGAATATACCAAAATATCATCTATGAAGATTACCACAAACTGATCCAAGTATGGTTGGAATACTTGGTGCATAAGATCCATGAATACTGCAGGTACATTAGTTAAACCAAAAGGTATAACCACAAATTCATAATACATGTACTGTGTCTGAAAAGCAG
The DNA here is from genome assembly GCA_037974665.1 of Ehretia macrophylla. NCBI lineage: Eukaryota > Viridiplantae > Streptophyta > Magnoliopsida > Boraginales > Ehretiaceae > Ehretia > Ehretia macrophylla. The sequence continues at coordinate 72,390,647 of CM075773.1, forward strand.
ACTTTGGAACATCCTTCTTACGAATCCGTAGCTAATAATAGCCTTACCTCAAGTTAAATTTAGAATATATATTAGTTCCCTGCAATTGATCAAACAATTCATCAATCAGAGGCAAATGATACCTATTCTTGATTGTCACCTGATTCAAACATAATAAGATAGGTGTTCCCTACGGTGAAGAACTTTGTTGAATGAAACTCTTTTCTAATAACTCTTGCAACTGAATTTTCAACTCATGAAGCTCTGCTGGTGCTATTGTGTACGGTGATTTAGAGATAGACCGAGTACTTGGAAGCACATTAATCACAAACTCAATTTCTCGCTCCAGCGATAGTCCTAGCAACTTGATGCAACCCAGTGGGCGTGTGAAAAGTGTGTAAAATAAACCAAGTTAAAATACCCGCAAGTGCACGGATCTTTGTAGTGTAGTGTGCTCTGAGTACGGACTTGTATCCACAAGAAAGCTCGTTAGTTAGTTAGTGAAGTAGTGTGTGAAAGTGTTAAAGTGGTAAGTGACAGTTTTGAAAGGACATTTGAGTAGCGTGTGAAAATGTAAACTAAATTACAACTAAACTAAACTAACTAAGTAAAAGTGGAATACGAGGGAAATGAATTTAGGGGGATGGATATGCAAAGAGGCAGTCAATATAGGCCCGACATTCAAGATTCTAATTATATGCAAGGGTTAAGCTACAAGCATTAACCTAGTCAATTACCTTAGTCCATTAAAGTCCTGATTACTAACTCTGCTGCAGGTGTCGTTCCATCTACGTGTCCGTTATATAGTTGTAGTATGGATCTGTCCTTGCAGCCTAGCGTAAAAGGTCTGTTTTAACTAAGTAATTAACATCTCCTTACTAGTCTAGAGCTATAGTATAACCTATAGTCTCGTAGAATCTAAGGTTGTCAAGCTATTGATTCACTATTAAAGCAGGGACATATGGTACGAAAGTAAAGCAATCATAACGTCTACTTAAAAGCATTACGTATGGAAGACAATACTGAATTAAAGCAAGCCATATATTGCAATTGAATCAAATAAACTGAATCCGAGACCATATATTAAAAGACTGTTATTTACAATATCCTCCCCTAGATAATAGCCTTACTCAAACATAATAATAAATACAAGTTGCATAAATAATAGAGTCAAGAAAGGCTCCCCTGATATGACGACTTTGTATTTCTAATTCCAGAAATTTGAGCAGAGATCCGACACAAAATAGCTATTCAGGTGGAGATTCCCCCGAATAAGAGCTACTTGGGCAGAACTTTCCCGAATAAGGGCTTATTTAAAAGCTACTCGGGCAGAACTTCCCTTGTATTCTACAATTAGTACTAAAATTAAACTAAACTAATATTTAAACTAAAATTAAAAATAGAAATTAAAACTAAGTTAAAAACAAAATTAAAACTAAAATAAAAACATAAATTAAATAATAAATTCTAACTAAATTACAACCGGGGTTAGGGGGTATTTATAGCTGAAAAATTATGCCACCATCGGGTTGGCCCAATGAAATGTCGTGGCTTGGGCGGTGCGCTGAAGCGCGAATTTCAGCGCTTGAGCGTCTATCTGTTGGTCCAATGAGACGTTGCGGTGTGGGCGGTTTAGGTGGTACTGAGAGGGGCACTCAAGTGCCTATTGGGGAGCACTCAAGCGCTCTTTGGCTGACTTTCTGGCTCCGAATTTTGACTTTTGACCGAGTATTGACCGAGGCATTTCTGAGCTATTTTTAGCGTTCCAGGTCTGATTACGCGCTAGTTTTGGTCAAATTCTTTCTCTATGAGCTTCATTCTTCCATCGGATCCCGTGTTTCCCGGTTCTTCACTTTTTGACTTGCAATTTGGATCGTTTCGGGTTTTATTTCACTGTTTTGACCCTCCAAACGATAGAATTTAGCTAAAATCATGTTGCACACAGGGTAAAGCTTGCGTTTTTCTTAGAAGGCCATTTCTATTTGAAAAAGTGGTAAGATTCGTCAAAAATGGATATTGGTCACTATTTAAGATCATCCTACAACACATCAAAAGTAGAAAAGTGTTGCATTTATTCCTAAGTTAAGATACAAATGTAGTGAAAGTATAATGGTTTGAGTGCTGCAAATACAGTCACATCAACATACCCAAAACAAAACCTTGCTTGTCCTCAAGCAAGATTGTCTTTTAAACAGTTTCAAAGTGAAATTTTCATAAATTTTTACAAGTCAAAATCAGGTGAATGTTATCAGTCCTATCCTTTTGTCAAAAATTTTCCAACATGAAACATGAGAAATGTAATCTATTATCTTTAACCGATTCAGCAGTTATTGATAAACATGATAAGAGAACCTTAACATCGTTTTCATAAATAGATACTCTTCCTAGAAATTGACTATTGATTGCTTCGGAGTGCATATTTAGAAGTAAACTAAGCAGATTAAGTTCAAACAATTCCCAACTTTCAAGACTTTGCAAACAGATTGGACTTTGCTATTCTTGCCTTATTTGTAATCAAACTCTTGATCATGCCTTAACCCTTTTTACATTTGCCAGAAATATAAAAGTACAACTTACAATATCTCTATATAGTGTTCAGTTTCCTTTGTTTTCTGGATATCCCATGTAGCGGGCTTTAAGGCCAACAATCACCCACCATTATGACTGAGGTTGGCAGGTTTTAAAGGGACCCCTACGTGTCTTAATCACCTGAGATATCTAGTCTCGAAACCTTACACTAAAGCACATATCTCAAATTACAATGTCTAGGATAGTGGTGCTTAGAGATTTATAACATATTTATACCAAAAATTTATTCCACAGTAAAGGTATGTACTACTCTTTTTCTTTTTTCTATTTTTTTCATTGTTTTTCTTTTTCTCTCATTTTTGCTTTTTTTTTTTTTTTAGAGTGTACATACAGACAGAGTAACATAACATACTATACAGACATGGCATAAGGTTTCAGGTTTCAATCACAAGGAGTTCTCATAACAAACGGTAATCCTATCTCAGTCTTTTCATAATCATATAGCTATCAATTGAAAAAAAGAAGAATATCTAGGTTTACTCATGAATACAGTACCCCAAAGTTTTTCTTACAGAGTTTTCTCAGAGTTTTTCACAATACATAGCTAATAATACAGGTTCTCAAATCATCGAAATCATCTTCCTTTAAACAAGTAAGGTAGCAAACTACTCTTCTCATGAACAAAAATGGTGTATTTCTTGCATATTTTGAAAAATATTTTCATGAAATATGTGCATCCCCACACAGAAGCTTTGCTTGTCCTCAAGCAAATAGCAATGTAAGACAGTGAGAGTGTAATATGCAAGTAATAATATAATGACAAGTACTACAACCCCAAACCTATGGTTTGCTTATTCTACAGCGCAGGTTGATTAGGTATAAAGGGAAATGTAGTAAGAAAAGATATCACCTGATGTGAAGCATTTCTATGTTGATGTCAAAGCATTTCTACTAACTTTTACCAAAAGATATATAATTCTGCAATTAAAGATTAGTAGACAAAGTATTTTACAGATTATCATCAACACAACAAAAAATAGTTAGTTAATCTATACAAAATAGTATAAGGGAGAGATCAAAAAGAATTATGGTCAAGGAAAATAGCTAATACATAAAGCAAATAAATAAACTACCCAGACCATTTAGACTCTTTTCTAGGGTTCTAGAGTTGATACTACTAAGAAGACTAGCTCTTCCAGAGGTTTCTATGCCCACGACATCTAGTGTTTTCCTTTGGCACACTTAAGGCCAAAGCCAGTTCCACAGAGTCAAGGTTTATTACAGTAGGGTTTTACATCACAGACGTTACGTCTAGTGTATGCTCACACTCCTAACTGCCTTATCAAGTAATATCCAACAGACCCAAACCACATTAAACTCATAGAGTAGCTCACACTATAAGACAGAGTTGTACAATTAAGCCAACCGCACACAGAAACGTACAATGACTACTAGTATAATGACGTTGGTACCTCTATGAATATTTCCCAGGGTTATGACCCAAACTACATGAAGCTGGAGAAAGATTCATAGAGTATATGTAAAAGACAGAATTTAAACAAATATTAACACAAAAGAGTACGTTGCCTCCTAGTAGCTTTAAGTTTAACGTCTTCAGCCAGACGTTTGTGTTGAGTTTACTTGCCATCAGCTTGGCACTATCTTTTATGGAAAGTAATCAGCGTCCAAAAGTTCAACAGATTCAACTTCATGAGAGATCGTCTTCGGATTGAATGCATTCTTCAATTTTTGCCTATTGACTGTGAAGATACGCCTATCTGTGGGGTACTTAATCTTGATAGCTCCAGAAGGATATGCTTCAAGCACCTTATAGGGTCCATCCCACTTAGTTCTTAGTTTGCCTGGGAAGAACTTCAGTCTAGAGTTAAACAACCAAACTATATCAGAATGAGAGAAAGTTTTCCTTAGAATAGATTGATAATGAATTCTTTTCATCCCCTTTTTGTAGAGTTTGTTTGGCATTCTCATAAGTTTTGAAATGAAGCTCTTCCAATTCACTCAACACCAATTTTCTACCTTCACCTGCCTGTTGCAAGTCAAAGTTCAAGTCCTTAATAGCCCAATAGGCTTTATGCTCTAATTCAACAGGAAGATGGCACGCTTTCTCGTATACCAATCTATAGGGGGACATGCCGATGGGGGTTTTGAAAGCAATACGGTAGGGCCACAATACGTAGTGTAGACGACTTGACCAATCTTTGCGATCAAGCCTAATTGTTTTCTGAAGAATTGACTTGATTTCCCTATTCGACACTTCTACTTATCTACTTGTTTGTGGATGGTAAGGTGTTGCTATCTTGTGGTGGACTGATATTTCTTTAATAAGGCTTCCAGTGTCCTGTGATGGAAATGTTGTCCACCATCACTTAGAAGTACACGTGGCATCCCGAATCGAGAAAAGATGTTCCCTTTAATGAATTTGACCACAACTTTATGGTCATTGGTTCGGCTTGCCACTGCTTCTACCCATTTGGACACGTAGTCCACACCGACAAGAATATAATTATATCCTGAGGAACAAGGAAAGGGACCCATGAAGTCTATATCCCAAATATCGAATATTTCACATATGAGGATGGGCGTTAAGGGCATCATGTCTCTTCTTGAGATAGAGCCAACTTGTTGACATTGGGGTCAATTTTTACAAATTTGTTGGGCGTCTTTAAAAAGAGTGGGCCAGAAGAACCCACATTGAAGGACTTTGGCAGTTGTCATTTTTCCTCCAAAATGTCCACCACATGCTTCTGAGTGGCAGAATTGGAGTATGTTGTCAACCTCGTCCTCAGGTATACATCTCCTAATAACTTGATCGGCACAAATCTTGAAAGATAGGGATCTTCCCAAATGAAATACTTGACTTGTGCCATGAATCGTTCATTTTTCCTTTTACCCTAGTGAGTTAGAAATTCTAAGGCAGCCAGATAATTGACGAAGTGGGCATACCAAGGGGTCTGATGTGAGATAGCAAAAAGTTGCTCATCAGGGAACGTATCTTTGAAGGGCAGAGTATCAATAGGAGAATCACGTACCAAACATGATAGATGGTCAGCAACAGAGTTCTCGTTTCCTTTCTTGTCCTTAATCTCAAGGTCAAACTCTTGAAGGAGCAACAACCAACGGATTAAACGGTACTTTGTATCTTTTTTGGTCAATAAATACCGCAATGCAACATGGTCCATGTAACCTATTACTTTGGATCCTAAAATGTAAAACCTAAACTTGTCCAAGGAAAATACTACAACTAATAATTCATTTTCAGTGGTTGTGTAGTTCTTTTGTACATCGTCCAAGGTTTTGCTAGCATAGTATATCACAGTAGGAAACTTATCCTTACGTTGTCCTAATATAGCTCCCTCTGCATAATTAGATGCATCGTACATTATTTTAAAGGAGAGACTGTAATCAGGAGGTTGGATGATAGTAGTAGAAGAAAGCAAGGATTTAAGCTTCTCAAAAGCTTCCGAGCACTTGTCATCAAAATTGAACTTAGTATTGTGTGCCAAAAGACTAGAGAGGGGTTGGGCTATATGGCTGAAGTCCTTGATGAAACGTCGATAAAAATCGGTGTGACCAAGGAAGGATCAGATATCTCGTACCGTCTTGGGTGCAGGCAGCTTTTCTATTAGCTCGACTTTGGCTGGGTCCATATGGATTCCATTCTATGTAACCACATAACCCAAAACTATACCTTGTTTAACCATGAAGTGGCTCTTTTCCCAACTTAGAACCAAGTTTGTTTTAACGCATCGGTTTAGCACTTGTGAAAGATGTGTGAGGCATTCGTCGAATATAGTTCCAAATACTATGAAGTCATCCATGAAGACATCAAGGAATTTTTCAATCATATCCGAGAATAGGGCCATCACACATCTTTGAAACATCGCAGGTGCATTAGAAAGGCCGAAAGGCATACGTTGAAAGGCAAATATCCCATAGGGACATGTGAAAGTAGTCTTTTTCTGATCTTCGGGAAGTACGGGGATTTGGTTATATCCCGAATACCCATCTAGAAAACAGTAGTAGCCTTGTCCGGCTACTCTATCTAAGACTTGGTCGAGAAAGGGTAAAGGGAAGTGGTCTTTCCTAGTCTTAGAGTTAAGCTTTTTGTAATCAATGCATACACGCCACCCAATAGTAGTTCGTGTAGAGATTAGCTCACCTTTGTTATTTGAGACCATAGTAATCCCATATTTCTTTCGTATCATTTGTACCAGACTTACCTATGGACTGTCAAAAATCGGGTAGATAATACCGGCATCAAGCAACTTGATGATCTCTTTGTGGACAACATCACCAATCTTTGGGTTTAGTCTTCTCTGAAATTCTTGAGAATGATTTCCTCGAGATGAATTTTGTGTATACACACAACAGGATCAATACCTTTCAAGTCAGAAATTGTCCAACCTATTACCTGTTGATGAGTACTTAGGACTTTCAAGAGTTTGGCTTCATTCTCGGTAGTCAAATCCGAGGCAATGATGACTGGTAGGGTGTCTTCTAGTCCTAAGTAGGCATACTTAAGATGTTCAGGCAAGGATTTAAGTTCCAACACTGGTGGAGACTCAATTGTGGGGACAATCAAAGGCTTCAGGGAAATGAGTTGTTACTTGATCAATTTGATCTAGATCAGTAGCCATGGAAGTAAAGGTGACCATTTTCGGTGAAATTTTGCATTTATACAAGAGCCGTTCTAGCTCTGTTATTCCTTCATCAGGAGTTAAGATTGAATGGACAAACTCATCTATGCATGAGTCAATGATATCTAAATGGAAACATTATTCTTCATCATCTTGATTCAACTTATTGGCCACATCAGTAACCCTCAGCTTAGTTCTCATGTTCCCAAATGTTAGTTCTATCATACCTGTCCTACAATAAATAACAGCATCAGTTGTTGCTAGGAATGGTTTGCCTAGTAAGACGGGAGTGGTATTTTTGTTATCAGGGTCTAAGTCCATATCTAACACAATAAAATCCATTGGGAACAGAAATTCTCTTACTCTAACGAAGACATCCTTTACAATACCTTGAGGTCTCCGCTTAGATTTATCTGCCAATTGGAGGGTTACATTTGTCGATGTTAACACTCCAAGACCTAACTTTTGGTCAACTGTGTGAGGGATTAGGTTAACAGTAGATCCTAAGTCTAGCAAGGCGCTTTATACCCGTTGGTCATTAATTAAACATGGAATGGTGAAATCTCCTGGGCCACTGCACTTTTGTGGCAGTCCTCGAGTGCATATATTACTAACATTTTCCGTGAGGAGGACCCTTTTTGGAATGTTATTGGTCTGTCTCTTTTTCACATACAAATCCTTCAGAAATTTGGCAAAGGTTGGGATTTGTTGGATTACCTCTACTAAAGGCAGATTGATCTTAATATCTTTCAGATGCTCTAAGACCTTGATCTGTTTAGGATCAACACTCGGCTTCGGGTGGGACAGAGCTATTGGGAAAGATGCTTGGGATGAGGGTTCAACTATTGGCTCTACCGTTGGGTTTTCATTCCTACGGGAGTCATTAACATTGTTACTTAAAACCTCGATCTCAGGTTCCTCTATCTCCTCAGGAACATCCCTAATCTTCTTTCTAACCTCTTTGTCTATCACTTTCCCACTCCTAAGGGTAGTCACAGCCTTAACCTGTTCTTGGACGGTCTCAGTTTGGACATTACTACAGTGTACTCGCGGATTTTCCACGGTCTGAGATGGGAGTTTACTCTCATCTCTCCTGCTTATATTTTGGGCCAGTTGCCCGATTTGTCCTTCAAGTTTAGCAATAGACTGTTGTTGAACTTGGACCACTTGTAAGAGTTTATCAAACTTGTCATTAGATGATGACTATGCAGGAGGAAGAGCGGGAAAATTGTTCCATTGTATTCTGAACGGATCTTTCTGGACTTGATAAAAACCAGGAGGGTTAGAGTTTTGTGGCCTTTGATATGGCTATTGGGGGAAACAAGGCTCAAAGTTTCTTTATTGTTGTTGATATTGTTATTGTTGAGGTAACTAAGACTCTTGATTCCTTTATCGCCATGAAAATGTGGGATTGTCTCGCCAACCAGGATTACACGTGTTGGAGTAAGGATCATAATTTCTTGTATATCCTTGAGTGGCATAGACTTGTTCTTGCATGAACTCAGGAAATTGTGAACCGATTGGACAATCCAGAGTAGAGTGATCTACTGCAGAACATACGACACATATTTTCGTGAGGATCTTGTGAAGAAATAGACCCTAGAGATATGAATTTTTCTACTTGCAATGCTAGGGCATCTACTTTGTTCAGCAGTGTTCTGGAGAGAATCTTCAGCAATATTTACTATCCTACCCCAAGCTTCATCTGCCGTGAGGTTATAGAAACCTTCATTGCTCATTGCATTAACCATTATTTTCTGCTAAGGTGTAAGACCTTTAAAGAAATAATGCAAGAGTTCGTGACGTGCAAACCCATGATGAGAACACTGATTCTTAAGATCATTAAATCTTTCTCATGATTCATGAAAGGGCTCTAAGTCCGATTGAACGAATGACATGATGTCTTGGCCATTGGAAAGAACCTATGTAAAAAATTTTGAATAAGTTCTCCCCAAGATGTAATAACCCCTACGTCTAAATGATTTAGCCACTATTTGACTTTGTCTTTTAAGAAAAATGAAAACAAACGTAGTTGAATACTCGCACGGCTCACATTAGGGATGTGAAGCATAGAACATGCCTCTATAAATTGTATGATGTGAGTGTGAGGACTTTCGTTGCTTTTTTCGTAGAATGAAGGAAGCGTCAAAATGGTCCATGTCTTAAGCTCAAAATTGACATTGCCAAGAGCTGGTATGGCTATGGCAAATTCAGGATTGTAATCACCCGGAGAGAAATGTTGACGAAGAGTCATTTATGGGTCAACGGGTCAATTGACGGGTTGAGCAATAGGAAGAGGCAGAAGGTTTTGTACATTTCCTTCTTGTTCTGACATCGGGACTTGGACTTTCCTTCGCGGAGTTTTATAGGGCTTGGAATCAAACGGGGCGAGTTCCGAGTTCAAAGAACGACGCCCGTGCATACAAAATTTTATATAGCTAAGTACAGTAAGTAACTACAGAAAATAAGCTAAGTACATGTACAAGCTATTTTATCAAAGCATAATATAAACAGTTTATGTGCAAATATAATACAGACAATATACAAATCTTATAAACTTTAATACGAAATGAAACTATATGCAATATATTACTAATATACTTTACAAATAGTAATACAACTTATACAATTTAAAACAAGTATGAAGAATATATTCAATAATTATAATACTTAAAACAAGTTCACAAAAATTTCAAAAACTAAACTAAGCCGTGATTCCCTAGCAACGGCGCCAAAAACTTGATGTAACCCGGTGGGCGTGTGAAAAGCGTGTAAAATAAACCAAGATAAAATACCCGCAAGTGCACGAATCCTTGTAGTATAGTGTGCTCTGAGTGCAAAATCGTATCCACAGGGAAGCTCGTTAGTTAGTTAGTACAGTAGTGTGTGAAAGTGTTAAAGCGGTAAGTGACGGTTTTGAAAGGGCGTTTGAGTAGCGTGTGAAAATGTAAACTAAATTACAACTAAACTACACTAACTAAGTAAAAGTGGAATACGAGGGAAAGGAATCTAGGGGGATAGATATGCAAAGAGGCAGTCAATATAGGCCCGGCATTCAGGATTCTAATTCTATAAAAGGGTTAAGCTACAAGCATTAACCTAGTCAATTACCTTAGTCCATTAAAGTCCCAATTACTAACTCTACTGTAGGTGTCGTTCCATCTACGAGTCCGTTATATAGCCGTAGTATGGATCTGTCCTTGCAGCCTGGCGTAAAAGGTCTGTTTTAACTAAGTAATTAACATCTTCATACTTGTCTAGAGCTATGGTATAACCTATAGTCTCATGGAATCCGAGGTTATCAAGCTATTGATTCACTATTAAAGCATGGATATATGGCATGAAAGTAAAGCAATCATAACGTCTACTTAAAAGTATTACGTATGGAAGACAATACTTAATTAAAGCAAGTCATATATTGCAATTGAATTAAATAAACTGAATCCGAGATCATATATTAAAAGACTGTCATTTACAATATCCTCCCCTAGATAATAGCTCTACTCAAACATAATAATAAATACAAGTTGCATAAATAATAGAGTCAAGAAAGGCTCCCCCGATATGACGACTTTGTATTTCTAATTCCAGGAATTTGAGTAAAGATCCGACACAAAATAGCTATTCGGGTGGAGATTCCCCCGAATAAGAGCTACTTGGGCAGAACTTCCCAGAATAAGGGCTTATTTAAAAGCTACTCGGGCAGAACTTCCCCCGTATTCTACAATTACTACTAAAATTAAACTAAACTAATATTTAAACTAAAATTAAAAACAGAAATTAAAACTAAATTAAAAACAAAATTAAAACTAAAATAAAAACATAAATTAAATAATAAATTCTAACTAAATTACAACTGGGGTTGAGGGGTATTTATAGCTGAAAAATCAGAGGCTTGCTCAAGCGCCCTCCTTGAGTGTGCCTCTGCCACCGTCGGGTTGGCCCAATGAAAAGCCGCGGTTTGGGTGGTGCGCTCGAGCGCCTATTTGTTGGTCTAATGAGGCATTGCAGCGTGGGCAGTTTGGGCGGTGCTGAGAGGGGTACTCGAGTGCTTATTAGGGCGCGCTCGAGCGCTCTTTGGCTGACTTTCCAGTTGCGAAATTTGACTTTTTGACCATGCATTGACAGAGGTGTTTCTGGGCTATTTTCAGCGTTCTGGGTTTGATTATGCGCTAGTTTTGGCCAACTTCTTTCTATATGAGCTTCATTCTTCCATCAGATCCCGTGTTTCCCGGTTCTTTATTTTTTGACTTGCAATTTGGATCGTTTCTGGTCTCATTTCACTGTTTTGACCCTCCAAATGATAGAATTTGGCTAAAATCACACTACGCATAGGGCAAAGCCTGCGTTTTCTTCAGAAGGCCGTTTATACTTGCAAATGTGGTAAGATTCGTCAAAAACAGATATTGGTCACTATTTAAGATCATCCTACATCGCATCAAAAGTATAAAAGTGTTGCATTTATTCCTAAGTTAAAATGCAAAGGTAGTGAAAATATAATGGCTTGAGTGCTGCAAATACAGTCACATAAAAACTCATTGGGAAATACATTGAGATATTCCCGAACTATCGAAACTTCCTCCAACTTTAGCTTATCAAATAGCTCGTTGATTAGATAAGCTAGATAACCTGAATACCTTTTACTCATCAACCTAATAGCTTGGGTTGATGAAATGATGAAATTCTTCGAAGCATCTCAAATACTTGTTACCTTAACCACTGGCTGACCCGACAACTAAAATTTCACAACCTTGGTTCTACGAGCTTTGCTAATGTTTTGGTTTGATTGGTTAGTTTGAAGTTCTCTTCTCATTTAATTGAATTCAAACTTGTAAATAGTTAATTTAATGAATGTTAGTATAGTTAATGCCATTTAAAAGTCATGGAATGTTTTAGAGTCTTAAGAATACTATACGTATCATAAAATTGGTTATAGCTTGACTAAAATTGGAAATATAGCTCGACTTAGAAAGGGGACTTTGAAACAAAATGTTGAATTTGATCCGTTTGAATGTGTAGTTAGTCTTAAAAGTGTTAGGAAGCCCTTAAAACATAATTATGGCGTAGTTTAGCTAATCGGATTAGGTAGCTATAGTTCAAACCACCTAAAGGGCATTTTGAAGTTTTTGTGTTAACATGACTTAAAATGTGGTTTTGTTGTGTTTATGTGTATCATAATGTGACTATATGAGATTAGTGAAGTTAGATTTGAAGTTGGTTATCTTGTGTGAAGTTTAGAACTTAATTTGTAAGCTTTAGAATAGTGAATTGTTGGATTTCTTGAGAATAGGTTGAGCTTATTGCATGATTAGAAGTGAGTAGAAGCCATTTTTGCATCTTGAGCTTGGTAAAGGTGAGGGACTTCATCTTGTTGTGCATTTAGTTTATTTACTTGTCCAAAGATTTCATGATTTAACCAAGTTACTTAAGTAGATTTGGAACCCTTTGTCTTGTGTGAAGAATATGATCTATTTCGTAAGTATTGGAATAGTATTTTGATGCATATCTTGTGAATTACTTGAGTTAGCTGTGTTTATATTATTGTAATTGTTTTATTTGATTATCAAATGTGTTATATGTTATATATGGGGTAAGGCTATCCCATTTTGCTACCTCCCCACTTGATTAGGTCTTGGTATCTCATGATTCGTGATTCGTTATTCAGGGTTGCGCAACCTTTTCGGACATGGTAGTGTCGAGAAACTATGGGCAGCATCAGGCTGTCGGTCTAGCTCGACTATCATGGTGCATATTCCCTTTCTCACTGAGGCATACTCTTCTACTCTAGAGGTGTGGTTCACCTCGTTGGGGTATACGGACCTACCTCAGGAGAAATGGGTCGTAGGATCGAGGTACATTCGTTGTACCCCATTGGAAAAATAAAGGGATTTGCCGACACTTGTTAGCAAGGATTGAGATTCGTGGTTCGAGATTGAAGACAAGAAAGAAGAACTGTATCCTTTTTGTCATGCCCCAACTCGACCCCACCTACAATCAGTCAGGACGCAACGGAATTTCGGCAGTATAACGACAGTAATTAGAACACCGAGGCTCTAAACTAACCTCTTTACAACTCATACAACCAACTCCACAAACAATTCAACAATAAACAACGCAATCATAATATACATTAAACATTCTTTTACCATTGCATCCATAGGTTGCCTCCGTTCCAACATCATACATTCACTATACAACATATATTTCCAAAATAGATTATAACCAACCTAGCAACCTAATCATGTTCCAAAGCAAGACTACTAAGCTAGCAACATTTAATCTATTATCTTTACATCATCTTATATAACATGAACTTCTAAATAAATACATAACAACTAAGTTTAATATACAATATAACAAAAGTACATCATCAAATATCAAGGACAAGACTCTGGCACGTAGGACTCGTCCACATATGGCACATAATCCTCTTCTGGAGGCACGTACCCGTAACCTGGATCGATAACACCTGTATGCATGCAATAATTGAGAGTGAGCTTATATAAAACAAGCCTAGTGAGGATTCGATAGATCTCTAACAGTATTTACTATACTCCTTGGAAATCATCCTTTGAGCAGTAAACACACAATAAACATCAATAACAATATAAACACATAAACTATAATGACCATTCAATAAAGGATACTCTAGTTGGTGTAGCTCCAAATGCCATCACGATCTCAACCAACTTCTTATCACCCCCATGACATACACACCCGAGGTACCTCACTAGCCCTGCCCTCCATGGCATCTCCGCCCATGCGAGATGAGGGTAGCCTCTGATAGCCATGCCGTTTTCAACCCGACGGCCCGATACCGCCCGAGAGGTGGCACACGCATATCAAGACTCAACAATAAAAATAAACATTCAATCACAGGAGGACAACCTTTTCCGTTGCCCATCTCCCGGTTCATCAATAATCAATAATCAATTAATCATCAATCAATTAATAACATTTCAACAACATAACATCAACAACTAAACAACTAAGTTAGATGACAAAGTAGGCCACCCAACTTAACATACATTAGACACACAACCAAACCCTAATCTAACCATCAACAACTCACAATTCAATCACTCAAACACCACCCTATCATCTAAAGGCATATATCAACAATTTAAAGAAAGACAACCTAAACTTCTAATTATCATAACTTACATTCTACTAATCCAAACAACTCCAAACCAGTTTCTATCACTCACCCACTCAATCAATTACATTAGTCTCCTAGGAAACCAACCAAAATACATCCAAATCAAGCCCAACAACCCTAAAACCCTAATGCACCTTGGCTGAAATTTCCAGACTTTCACACCGACATCACAATCATAATTTCGGCATTACAACGGTACTACCCCGTATTTAACAAACTTTTACAAATCGACAACAATCGATTCCAACCACTACAACTCAAAATATTCAACAAATAGCCAACAACTCAACTTTTAATACCCAAAAATAAAAATTCATGCTACAACGGTTCAAATCTTATACAAACGCATATAAACGATCCTTAGCATGCACTGAGCAATAATATAACATTAATTCAACTTTCTAACGGTTCCAAATTCAATTATACCCAAAAACATAAAAGATGACATTTGAGATCTAGAATTTTTCTCTCACCTTTGATGTGTTTTGATGCAAGAAAGATGTAGAATGGATGCCCAACAAGTGAAATCAAGCTTTGAATGAAGTGATTTGGACTTGAATTGCAAAATCTATGAGAAAATGCTTTGAAAAGCCTTGAAAATGCCTTCTTTCTTCCCCCTCATGGATTTTTGGTAATGTATGTGTAGAATGAGTGTGTTTTGTGAGCTTTTAATGTGTGTTGATGATATATTAAGCAAAGGTCAAACAAATAAAAGAAAGTCAAAGTTGACACTTAGTTATTTTTAGTGTTTTCTTGTCTTTTAATTCCATTTTAGACTATTTCTTGCTCAAAACATTAATTTAACACTTAGACTATTTTAAGTAGTTTATTTTTAGGTGACAAGAGTTTTCTCATGCAAAGACTTTCACCCGACTCGGCTAAAAATGTGATTTCTGCAAAAGAAAGTGAAAAGTCATATTATTTGTTTTTAAATGTCTTTTGAATGCACAATTAATCTAAAATCATTTAATACCACATATAAATACATTTATATTAATATATACTAGGTCAACGAAAGTCAATGCAAGAACTGGGTTTAGAAGAAATTACTATTTGGCTCAAAAATACCACTTTTAGCCTGAAAAGTCTATTAAATTACTATTCCGTTTCAGAATCAATTTTTATCAAACATGGGTCTATTAATAATAGAGAACTAGGTTTTAAGACGTTTAAAGCACCCTTGTAAAAATTTTAGTGGACAGGTGTTCAAAATACTATTCACAAAAATCGTCGATAAAATTTCTGATGTCGTTTTTGACAAAAATTACATGAATGCACACATAGCATGTATTAGGAATATAAATCACATATTTAGCACATTCTAACACATATAACACATAAACAGGTCAAATCACGCAAATCGAGACAAAGACAAAAACTGGGGTTTCACACTTTTCAAAGGTGTTTAATGCTTATTCAGTTAACTTGTTATATTGTGTTACTTGTGTTCTTATCTTTGTTGCATTGCATGAAATGGTTTTCGAAACACCCCCGGTTTACTATTTCTCTTCCCTCACTGAGTATACATATTTGTATGCACACCCTCATTTTTAACATTTTCAGGGTTAGCGCCTTCAGAGTTGATATAGCGGAAGCTCGGGAACTTTCGTGATTGGTTGTATTACCTTCAATTGATTATACCTGTAAATCTATGTGGAATGGTTACGTGGTTTGGATTGCGGTCTTTGGAGACCGTAGGAATCTTGAAAGTAATTGTAGTTGGTCTTGTATGTATTTGTATTGTCATGAAGAGTTGTAATGTAAAGTTTAAGGGCTTGTGAGAATTGATAGTGATAGGTGGCTTGTAATAACTTAATCGTTTACTTTATTGCTTGATCGTCTTGCATGCTTATGTGTGGGTTAAAGAAGGTTAATCGGCGGACTTAATAGATAAGATAATTGAATATATAATATTAGAGTGGTATGATAACCCATTTCCATAACTTAAAGATTTTATGGTTTAATGCATGCCTATTGTAGACTTTGTTGAGTTCCAAGGCTCGGATGGCCTTGAGGAATTTGTTGTATGTGTTGACATTGAATAATGGGATTGTATGTTGGAGTTGGGTTGTGGTTTTGAGGATAAATGTACTGTTTACAGGTGAAATGATAGTCCTATAACAGGGGAGACTCCGTCCATTCTCCTTATTTTTCGTGACCTCGAGATTTGGGTTCGGGTCTCTAGTCTCGAGAGGGGCCGGGGCATTACATCACGTGTTAATGGTCTTTAGGGCATACTAATCCCAACAACATGCTAGTCAAAAGTAAGGCAACTCAGATGCAAGTCGACGACCTAGCCGAAGCCTTCTTCACCATGAAGCGATTTAGGATTTAGCTCAATCTGAAAAAATACGCCTTTGAAGTCAAGGCAGGGAAGTTCCTAGGATTTATGGTCCCCAACCAAGGCATAGAGACAAACCCTGGGAAGATCTAAGCCATACTAGACATGAATCCGCCCAGATGTGTCAAGGATGTGAAGAAACTAACTAGAAAAATAGCCGCCCTGAGCAGGTTTATGTCAAGGTTAACCGACAAGTGTGCCCCTCTCTTCAAGTTGTTAAAGGACTCGAAGAACTTCCAATGGATAGAACTATGCCAAACAACTTTCGAAGGAATTAAGAAATACCTCAGTACTTCCCTTCTCTTATCTCGACCAAAGAAGGGAGAGGTCCTCACATTATATCTAGCCAGCTTGAGGAGGTAGCTATTGCAACCCTTATCCGTGTAGAAGAAGAGTCCAGAGGCCAATTTATTACGTCAGCAAAGCGTTAAAAGGCACCGAACTCAGATACCCTAACATTGAACTAATGGCGCTGGCCCTAATAATAGCCTCACAAAAATTAAAGCATTATTTCGACGCACATACCATTTGGGTAATGACAACATAAGCCCGTGGTTAGGGCCTTAACCAATTCGATATTAGCTACCATCCAAGAACGACAATCAAAGGTCAGGTAGTAACAGATTTTGTAGTGGACTGGAAGGGGGATCCAAAAAGAGAAATCGAAGCTCCATAGGCAAAACAAGTGGATGGAGCCTCGGGAAAAGAAAGCAGCAGGGCTGAAGTAGTAATTCTTTGTTGTTTCACAATGAAGAGGTACTTCATGCCAAAGGTAAGTCATTTTATGATTTTTGTAATAAAATAGGATTTGGATTCCAAGCCCATAAGCTAATCCTATGCACCTTTGGACTAGGCTAGCCCAATAGCATATTATTAGCCTAAAGGGCTTCTGAATCTTAGTTTTGATGATAACAAACCATAAAAATGTTTGATGAGTTTGTTTAAGTGTGCATAAGTAAAGATGAATCAAGATTGACTCCGGATTCCAAGTTCATCAAACTATATAAGAAAGAAGATCCATCAACTCAAGAAATGATAAAGAATCGAATAAATAAAGATGGAGCTATAAGGATGGAGACGGAAGTCATAAGGGGTACTGGTTTGGGACTTGACAAGGGTTAGGGTCTTGTAAATAGTATATGCTCAAAGACGATTCTTAAAAGTCGTTTTTGAAACGTTTGAAAAAGGTTTTATAAAAGACACATTTCAAAGAAAACCCAATTCCTGGTAGCCCTGAGAAAACCGGACGACCCTATAGCAACTGGTCAACCGGTGCGCAAAGGGTTGTCCATCCGAGACCTGTCCACCAAAAAAGCGTCTCTAAACCGGTCGACCGGTAGAGCAGGGGTCGACCGGTCGGGCCAAAATACTGGTTCAAAATATAGCCATTTTATGAACGTTGTAAAGCAATTAATGCAAACATTTCAACCTCTATTAAACTCTCCAAACTGCAAACATTCAAAGCATTGATTCAAAGCATTTACTCTTGATTTCTTACACTAATTTGATCTTTGAATCATCATTGTGCTATACTTGAGCAAGAACTTGTGAGCAATATTGAGAGAAACATTCATTGTATTTATCTACCCCAAAAGAGGGCTTTTATTGTGAATCTCAAACACTTATCAAAAGAGAGAGTTAAAAACTTTGAAATAAAGAATTTCCTTGTCAAAGGTGTTGGGGTTGAAGCTTTGTATTGAGAAAGAATTTTTCTATTGTAAAAGCTTGAACTATCGTTGTAGTTATTTTATGAACTCACCAACATTTGAAGAGTCACCATAGTGAAGATTGTTGAAATCCTAAGCGGGGAGCTTAGGTCGTAGACTTAGGCGGGGGCCGAACCATGGTAATTCGTAATTTACAATCTCTTTCTCTTAACTCTCTCTTTGCATTATTTTCTACACACTAAGTGTTTCATCAATTGCCTCACTCACATTTTATATTGCTAGAGTGCATATTTGTTTAAGATTGTTTTTGATTAATCATTTCCAGTATATTGCTTAATCGAAAAAGTGGTATTATTGCTTATATAACCTAATTCACCCCCTCTTAGGTTTAATTAAGGGACAACAAGTGGTATCAAGATCTAGAACTTTGCATATAGCTTAACGTCTAGCAAAGAAAAGATAAATGGCAAACAATACAACTTCTCCTTTCTTTGAAGGTTACTCCACTAATAGGCCTCCATTGTTTGTAGGTACCAATTTCAATTATTGGAAGAACAAGATAGAGACATACATTCAAGCCGTTGACTATGCTCTATGGTCATTGGTAGAAGAAGGCCCTTATGTTCCAATGAAGGAAGTGATGGTCAAAGATGATGATGTTTCGAGCTCAAGTGGAGGTGATAGAGCCAAAGCCATCAAAGTACCTAAGGAAATGAGTGAGTTCAACGATCAAGACATTATCATGATGACCAAGAACTCAAGAGCCAAGAACATCCTCTATTGTGCTCTAAATGAAATTGAGTATAGTCGTGTGAGTCAATGTGAAATGGCTCACGAGATTTGGGAGATGTTACACATGTCTTATCAAGGGACGTCTCAAGTAAAGAATACCAAAATTTATATTCTTATCCATAAGTATGAATTGTTTCGTATGAAGGCCGGAGAATCATTAAACGAAATGCATCGAAGATTCTCCAAAATCATAAACAACTTGAGTGTTCTCGGAAAGAGGTATTCAAATGAAGAACTCAACCGGAAGATTTTTATGGCTCTTCCAAAAGATTACAAGCCAAAGGTAACATCAATTAGATAATCAACCGATCTCTCCAAGATAAAGGTGCATGAGTTCATTTGCAACCTTGAGACAGAGGAACTTGTATTGAATCAAGAGAAGGTATGAGATGAAGAAGAAAATAAGACAAAGAAATCACTTGCTCTCATTGCTCAATCTCAATCAAGTGATGAAGACAAAGATGATAGTGATCCTGATGAGCTTGCACTCCTTGCAAAGAATTTTAAAAAATTCTTGAAATACAAAAAGATGAAGAAAGGAGAGCCCATTAACAACAAAGTCAAAAAGAGATTCGAAGAGAAGATGGAGAAGACCAAAGAGGAGATTAAATGTTTCAATTGTGACAAGCTGGGACACATCAAAGCAAAGTGTCCAAAATTGATCAAAGGAAAGCAAAAGGCAATGAAGGCTTGTGTTGAGGATGATATATCAACCGGTGATGAAAGTGGAAGTGAAGCCGAAGTGGCCAACTTTGTGTGCTTTATGCCTAGAGATGATGAGGTAACTTCTTCGTCTTGTGATGAATCTTCCTCTTCTTCTAATGATGATTAATGTACTTTTGAGGAACTAACAAATGAATTTTCAAAACTATATGATAGTTTTCTCCTTACATACTCAAAAGTAAACAATCTTCAAAAAGAAAATGATGAACTTCAAAAACAAATTAAGGAACTTAGAGATAAAAATGACACTCTTACCAAAGAGATTTGTGAGTATCATCATTTGAATATCAAAAATGAAGTAGAGATCAAAGATTTTGAAAAACAAGTTCTTAATTTACAAAATGATCTTGCTATATTTTCAAAGGGAATAAAAGCCTTGGACGAAATCCTTGGCTCCCAAAGAGTACCATTTGATAAAGGTGGAATTGGCTATGAGCCATTTTCTAAACCAAAGGTCTCAAAAACTACTTTTGTGAAAGCTTCTCAATCCTCAAATGTCTATCTACTATTAAAAGAGTCACAAAAAGTAAAAATTGACAAAATAGGAATTGGCTATAAGCCACATCCAAAAAGTTTTCAAAATCATTTTGTCAAAACATCATCCTCTTGGCATGTAGCCTCAACATCAAGAGGATTATATAAAAGATTTACTTATTGTGAGAAGATTGGTCTGTATCACGATGTAGATTTAGAAACATAGTGGGAAGAGATTCTCACATTCCTTTATGGCTTAGACCCAAATGGATAGTTAGATGTGTTAGGACCTCGTATTAACACAAAAGGACCCAATAGAACCTTAGGGACCAAAATGAACTTGATTTGTTTCTATGAATAATAGGTCACCCTAAAGGTGAAGTATGAAGACACTTGGATTATTGATAGTGGGTACTTAAGGCACATGTCGGGAGATGTCTCTTTCTTCTATAAGATTGACAAAGATTTCAAAGGTAAAAGTTATTATGGAGGAAATAAAGGAGGCAAAGTCATTGGTAAGGGTAGCATAGGAGATATAAACTCTATTTCCATTCATGATGTCTTATATGCTAAAGGTCTTAGACATAATTTACTAAGTGTGAGTCAATTTTGTGATAATGATTTTAGAGTTGAATTTTTATCTACTTGTTGCAAGGTGTATGATAAAGATGATAAAGTGTTGTTTGTTGGAAATAGATGCAATAATGTGTATGTAATTAACTTCCATGAATTAAACTATCAAAATGTGACATGCTTAGTTACCATTAATGAAGACTCATGGTTATGGCATAGGAGACTTGGTCATGCTAGCATGGATTTACTTGTTAAACTTTCTAGAAAATAACTTGTCATAGGACTTCCTAAGACTAGATTTCAAAAAGACTATTTATGTGATGCATACCAATTTGGAAAACAACACAAAGCATCCTTCAAAACAATTAGCAAGGTAACCACATCAAGAGCTTTACAAAAACTACATATGGATCTTTTTGGTCCAATAGATGTGGCGAGCCTAATTGGATCTAGATATGTTTATGTTATCATAGATGTTTACACTAGATTCACATGGGTGAGACCCCTTGCACATAAAAATGATGCCTTCAATAAATTTGTTAAACTTTGTAATAAGGTGCAAAATGAGAAAGACTATTATATAAATTGTATTCATAGTGACCAAGGCACCAAATTTATAAATGCATCTTTTATGGACTATTGTGAAGAACGTGGCATTGAACATAATTTTTCAGCTCCTAGAACTCCTCAACAAAATAGGGTAGTAGAAACGAAGAACCGAACATTACAAGAAATGACAAGAATAATGTTGAAAGAAAACAACTTGCCAACATATTTTTTAGGGTGAAGCCATAAACTCTACATGTTATATACTAAATCGTGTGCTAATTAGACCTTTTCTAAAGAAAACACCTTATGAATTATGAAAAGGTAGAGCACCAAATGTGTCTCATTTTAAAGTATTTGGTTGTAAGTGTTTCATCCTAAATATAAAAGAACATCTTGGCAAATTAGATTCTAAATTGGATGAAGGACTTTTTATGGGTTATTCTTCAAGAAGCAAAGCTTATAGAGTTTTTAACAAAAGAAATATGTTTAATGAAGAGTCTATCTATGTGAATTTTGATGAAACTAATCCTTTTACCCCGAGAAAAAATGATGATGATGTAGGAGTTCCCGAAGTAGACATTCAAATTCTACCTACAACTATTGGCAATGAGGAAACCCCAAGTGATCCAAAGGAGACAAATGTTGAAAAGGGTCAAACCTCAAAAGATGGTGAAGTTCTAACAAACCCACAAGACAATGAACAACCAATGCAAAATGTCCAAGAAGCCACAACAAATGAGGATCTACCAAGGTATTGGAAGTTTGTAAGAGATCATCCAAATGATCAAATTCTTGGTGATCCTTGCAAGGGAGTAAGAACTCATTCCAATCTAAATGCTTATTGTGAACATGTTGCTTTTCTTTCTCAAGTAGAGCCTAAAAATGTTAAAGAAGCTTTAGAACATGAAGATTGGATAATTGTTATGCAAGAAGAATTAAATCAATTTGAAAGAAGTAAAATATGACATCTAGTTAAAAAACCTAAGGATTATCCTATAATTGGTACAAAATGGGCTTTTAGGAATAAGATAGATGAATCCGGGGTTGTAACTAGAAACAAAGCTAGGCTAGTGGCTCAAGGATATAATCAAGAAGAAGGCATAGATTATGATGAAACTTTTGATCTCATAGCTAGACTTGAATCTATTCGTATGCTTCTTGCCTTTGCATGTTATATGGACTTTAAATTGTATCAAATGGATGTAAAAAGTGTCTTTTTAAAATGTTATCTCAAGGAAGAAGTTTATATGAAACAACCACCCGAATTTGAGGATTCTAACTTGCCAAATCATGTATATAAATTAGATAAGGCATTATATGGCCTTAAGCAAGCACCTAGAGCATAGTATGATAGACTTGGTAATTATTTGCTTGAAAAAGGGTTCACTAGAGGCAAATTAGATTCCACTCTCTTTGTTAAAACAAAAGGCAAAGATATATTGCTTGTACAAATTTATGTTGATGATATAATCTTTGGTGTAACTAATGAATCTCTTTGTGAGTATTTCTCTAAGTGTATGCACAAGGAATTCGAAATGAGTATGATGGGAGAATTAAATTTCTTTCTCGGAACTTCAAATCAAGCAAACACAATAAGGTACTTTCATCAATCAAGCCAAGTACACTAGAGAACTTATCAAGAAGTTTGGGCTTGAGTCAGCAAAAGAAATAAGTACACCAATGTTAACGTCAATCAAACTTGACAAAGATGAGGAAGGTAACAAGGTAGATGAAAAGCAATATCAAGGTATGATCGGAAGCCTTCTTTATTTAACTGCCTCTAGACCCGATATTGTATTTGTTGTGTACTTATGTGCAAGTTTTCAATCTTGTCCCAAAGAGTCTCACTTAAATGCAGTAAAAAGAATCATTAGATATCTTAAAGGGATTATAGATTTAGGATTGTGGTATCCGAAAGGCACATCATTTGAACTTATAGGTTATTCGGATGTAGATTATGTAGGAGATCGAGTAGACAGAAAGAGTACTAGTGGATGTTGTCAATTTCTAGGGCAATCATTAATCTTTTGGTCTTGTAAAAAGCAAAATAGTGTAGCTCTCTCTACGGTCGAAGCTGAATATGTATCTGCCGAAAATTGTGTTGCCCAAATTCTTTGGATGAAACAAAATTTGCTTGACGATGGTCTTGTGTACGATAATGTGCCTATTAGATGTGATAATACAAGTGTCATTAATCTCACTAAGAATCCCATACAACATTCTAGAACTAAACATATTGAAATTAGACATCATTTCATTAGAGATCATGTTCAAAAAGGGGATGTTGTACTTAATTTTGTTGATTATGTGCATCAATTAGCTGATATTTTTACCAAACCATTGCATGAGAATCAATTTTGTGGGATTAGAAGAGAGTTAGGCATGCTTACAATGTGTTGAAATTGCAAACTTGAAATTTCTTTCAAAGTGAGATGCACTTCCTGGCATAAAGATCACCATCGGAAGAGGGGGTTGTCACCGGTAGAACATACCCTCGTCCGGTAGACGTGCTTTGAGGGGAAGATGGTCTAGCACCGGTTGCTGCACTGTCGGGCACTTAGTTTTAAACACCAAATCTAAGCCTCTTCAATCACTCTTTTCCTTCAAAACCTCTCCATCTTTCTCATTCAAACCCTACAAATCTCCTTTAAACCTTACAATCTTTAATCTTCATATTTTCACTAAGAGGTTAAATTTTTTTGCAAATCCTCCAACCTCACTCAAATTGCCTTTATTCTATTCAAATCTTCATAAAATTATTGGTCAAAGTTGTTTTTCTTACATACACCAAGTGTTTGATAAAATTCCCCAACCAATTTTTTTTCTCTACTTCTACCTATGGCATCATCATCAAGGCAAGCATCCAAGAAATGAAAGACAGGTTTTAAGCCTCATACCATTGACCCATGGGATCCTATACATGTCATCGTACCGGGTGATTTCTCTAACAAAAAAATTCTTTGGGGTAAGCTTATTGATCCTTCATATTTTTTTGAACCACACTCGTCCACATAAATTGCTTAGATATCAAAGGTGGCTTCCTCTGTTTGGAGTCGAGGACATAGATTGTGATATTTGGATTCGTGAATTTTATGCATATTTGGTGGAAGGTGAACATGAGGGTATACGTGGGCTAAAAAGTCGGGTAAATGGAGTTAACATATTTGTGGGAGAATGGGATTTGGCTAATTTGCTTGGCATTTCAACTAGTGGCCTAACAATCTATTCTTCGGTTAACTTACCAAAAGGGCTACACGACACCGCCTCAACGGAGATGATTGCTACATTGTGGGAAGACTCGAGAAGGTCTGAAACATCTATGCCCAAAAGAGATCACATTTGTGTTGAGAAAATATTGATTCTCTATATTTTGAATATGCCTCGCATTGTAAAAGATGGGTCAATTCCATCCTTCACGGGCTATATGTTGCATCTCCTTTACAAGAAGGTAAAACTCAACCTCTCACACATTATGATTAGCCACATACTAGCCTTCAAAAAGAAGTCCTTGCCCTATGGGATGATCTTGTGTCATCTGTTCTTGTTCGTGTTGGTCAGTTTGAGCCTCTGAATGCCTCCACTTGCCTTCTTGATAAATACTGCCTTGATAGACAATATATGGCACGTATAAATAACGAAATAGTTTATATCGAGCAACATCAATTTCGTAAGATTCAGTCTGAAGCAGTTGATGATCTTGAAAATTATGACCTTGGAGATGAGGGGATGAGTGAAGCTGCAAGCGAGAGTGATAAAGGAGATAATGAAAGAAGAGAAGCTGATATTAGGACTTCAAGAGCTGATATTGGAGGTGCAAGTTCTTCTACAAGGAGAAGATCTCGCCAAGCCACTCTTGAAGAAGTCAATACCAAGGTTGAGAATTTGACTTCGAAAGTTGATCAGTTATCTTTGACAGTTAGAGAAGTAAACACTGAGATGAAGGGTATAAAAACCATGCTCGAAAAGCCCTATGAGAAGTTTATGAAAGACTAGGATGGATGCCCTGAGATGCCTAGGATATTTCTTTTTCCTCTAAGTTTTTGCATTTTTTTCCTTCAAAAACATCTTTTCATGCACTTCAATTGTTTTAGCTTTTCGAATTTCCTATGTTCCTCCAATTTACTTCAATTATCTTGTTCTTTTGGTTTCAGTTGCTATATCTTGCTTTACTTTGTTTGCTAATGCCAAATAGGAAGAGATGAAATGAAGAAGTAATTGTTTTTCTTTGTTTTTTCTAATGACAAAAAGGGGGAGAAAAAAATGTATAATGATAAACTAAGAACAAACTCATACATTGAGGGAGAGTAACAACTCAATCTTAGCTAGGAAATGCACAAGTTGAGAGGAAGAGTTTTACAAACTTATTAAAGGTTCAAGCAAACTTAAAGTGCACTAAATGCTAAATGCTCTCTCAAACTCATTTATGCTTACATTTTTATTATTTGAGATAAGTTTTGTCATCATAAAAATGGGGGAGATTGTTAGCCTAAAGGGCATCTAAATCTTGGTTTTGATAATAACAAACCATAAATATGTTTGATAAGTTTGTTTAAGTGTGCATAAGTAAAGATGAATCAAGATTGACTCCGGATTCCAAGTTCATCAAGTTATAGAAGAAAGAAGATCCATCAACTCAAGAAAAGATAAAGAATCAAAAAAATGAAAATGGAGCTATAAGGATGGAGACGGAAGTCATAAGGGGTACCGGTTTGGGACTTGACCAGGGTTAGGGTCTTGCAAATAGTATATGCTCAAAGATGATTCTTAAAAGTCATTTTTGAAACATTTGAAAAAGGTTTTATAAAAGACACATTTCAAAGAAAACCCAATTCTTGGCAGCCCTGAGAAAATCGGACGACCCTATAGCAACTGGTCGACCGGTGCGCAAGGGGTCGTTTGTCCGAGACCTGTCCACCGGACGAGGGTCTCTAAACCGGTCGACCGGTGGAGCAGGGGTCGACCAGTCGAGCCAAAATGCTGGTTTAAAATATAGCTGTTTTATGAACGTTGGCGAGCAATTAATGCAAACATTTCAGCCTCTATTAATCTTTCCAAACTGCAAACTTTCAAAGCATTAATTCAAAACATTTACTCTTGATTTCTTACACTAATTTGATCTTTGAATCATCATTGTGCTATACTTGAGCAAGAACTTGTAAGCAATATTGAAAGAAGCGTTCATTGTATTCATCTACCCTAAAAGAGGGCTTTTATTGTAAATCTCAAGTTAAACACTTTGAAAGGAAAGATTTCCTTGTCAAAGGTGTTGGGGTTGAAGCTTTGTATTGAGAAAGAATTTTTCTATTGTAACAGCTTGAACTACCGTTGTAGTTGGTTTGTGAACTCACCAACATTTGAAGAGTCACCATAGTGAAGATTATTAAAATCCTAAGCGGGGAGCTTAGGTCATGGACTTAGGCTGGGGCCGAACTACGCTAAATTGCAATTTGCAATCTCTTTCTCTCAACTCTTTCTTTGCATTATTTTCTGCACACTAAGTGTTTGATAAATTGTCTTACTCACATTTTATATTACTAGAATGCATATTTGTTTAAGATTGTTTTTGATTAATCATTACTAGTATATTGCTCAATCGAAAAAGTAGTATTATTGCTTATACACCCTAATTCACCCCCCTCTTAGGTTTAATTAAGGGACGACACATATTAACTATAATTATCCAATCTCTCTTTCTCTCTTGGACTCACGCATGGACCATACTAGCCTAGGTGGGCTAGACGTGCTCTTGGCCGAAGTGGCTTAGTCCATGTATTATTTTGTTAAATTAATTTATTGCTAGTTTCCAAATTGTACTCAACTTATCCAAATAGGAAATTCTCCTAAACAGGATACTTTGTTGCAATTGGATATTTAATTTAGCAACTCTAAATACACAATAAGCAACTAGGAAACTTTAACATACATCTAAAAGGAAATAGGCTAGAAGATGACTAAAACACATAAACAACTTGGCAACTGAAAAGACCAAAATGCCCCTACTAACCTCAAAGCATATTTGGGCTTTCTAACCTCGTCTTATTCCACTAAAACGTCATGGTTGCACTTTAAGATGTTTACTGCAGTTTGTAAAACCTTGTCATAACAAGTATAACCTTTGTCTTCGACCTACTAATCATAATGACCAAAATACCTCTCCATGTAACACTCTCAAACAAGAAAAACTTTCCATGTACTATCTTTTTGTTGATTGCATCTTCTCCTTGAGACATCTAAATCCTTTAAGTAACCATCCTCCAGATACGGAACACTTGATCTAGGGAGTGACCCTCAAGCCAGATATCCAATATACTCCTTGAATATACCACTAAGCTTAGATTTGGATGATCTACTAGATAATCACAAGGGAACAATTATTCTGTCACGCGACAACATGGATTCTCTATTGCATACGCACGTCCCAACTAGTCAAACTCATATGTGCAACACACGAAGTTGTTGACCTACAACTAAGGTCTCACCCATAGTGCATCAAAGTATATGAACTTGATTTTGTCAGTTCATCCATATATTCTCAAGATTAAAAGTATTGATCACTTAATAGCATGAGGTATATTTAGATCTATAT
The DNA here is from genome assembly GCA_037974665.1 of Ehretia macrophylla. Classification (NCBI taxonomy): domain Eukaryota; kingdom Viridiplantae; phylum Streptophyta; class Magnoliopsida; order Boraginales; family Ehretiaceae; genus Ehretia; species Ehretia macrophylla. The sequence continues at coordinate 72,418,677 of CM075773.1, forward strand.
CTTTGATAATACCTATTCGAGAGATCATACCTCAATGGCTTGTTCAATGTATGACACACACACTAATAAGGCTTAGTCCAAAAACCTACCAATGACCAAGGCAAGTCAGCCTTCACAGAGACCAACTCATTATAACCTAGACCATGATGAAGTGCCCAACTCCATCATTTGATTATGAACAAAATCTAGAACCCAAGTGTCTATGACTTAGACCTTCTATGCTTGGACATTGTGCACCTAAGTCATTTATTTATGGTTCAAGGACCTCTATACTAGTAATGACACATAAATGAGATAGAGAATATAAATGAATACTTTCATTAATACTAACAATCACAAACATGTATCCAATATAACTAAAATATCACGTGTTAGTAAGCTTTTAGGCATAGTAATCCCAACATTACAAGAGTATCAATTCTAAAAAACCCGAACAGCTGTTGAAGTCCATAATTAACCAACCAATTAGAACATTTGTTACACAACTATTTCTTGACCCAGATAAGGAAAAAAAATAATGTCCATGAATCAAAATACTAAGAAAAGATTAGCATAATTAATATTGAGTATTACTAGATATCAGCCCCTTTTTCATCATTCATTTATAATTAACATTGAGTATTGCTAGATATCAACATCTTTTTCAACATTCATTAATCACTTTCTATGTGTATGCTTACTTAGCATGCAAAAAAAAGATGTTAATATGTCAATTAGGCCTACACACATGAAATGATAAATGAGTGATCTAAGAGGGTTCTAGCATTTTTCATCGATATTTATCTTGTATAATGTAGTTTCTACTAACGAGGGCAAAAAATATAAGAATGCAAGGAAAACATAGAGATGACAGAGAAGACTACCGTAGTATCGATGTCGATATAGGAAGTGTAGGCCGTGGATATGTAGAGGTGAAAGGGAGAGTATTTCTAGGTGCGACTAATACTCAATGCCTACTTTCTTAAGTAGGCATGGCCTACTTATAGGTGTGGGTAAGCCGAGAGTCATAGACCCTTGGGACTTGTATCTTTAGTAGACTACTACGAGCGAGCGATCTCTTATCCCTTAAGATAGGGTTGATATTCATCCCGAGTTTGTCAATCCTTATTTGCTACTAGTAGACTAGTCAATCAATGTATCTTCTTAATCATTTACCCATTATTGTCTGATAGAGTTCGGGTCGTACCCGAATCCTTTGTTAGTTTTCCACCTAGAGCTGGTTCGTTATTCGGGTCTAGCAAAGGGCTTCGAGCCATTGAGTGGGGCCCTATGGGAGTAAGTTGTAACCAGTGGTACTGTATTTAGGCCTTGGCCCAAATTGCATGATGATTGGAGTCACGTGACCTATCATGGTTAGACTATGGGTCCAAGCCCAATTTTGGCGTTAATAGTTTATCCCCATTCCCTAGGTCAAAATGTCTTCGAGTTAGGGAATAGTTGTTTGTTTGTTGAATAACTTTGGCTTGGACCCTCTATGAGGTAGTAGTTCGCATAGGCTACGTTCACGGGCAAACTTTGTTTACTTACTTTTGGCCCATCGTTGAGCGTGGGCTATGCCTCATGTCGTAGTCGGGGGCAAACCATAAGGTTAAAAGCTTTGCTTCAATGGCTTACGAGTCTTCATATACGCCTTCGTGTGGCTTATAGTTTTTGAAGTCTTGAATGGGCTACATATGAGTCAATGCATTGAAGTAAACTGTATAAGAGTTAATGCATTTGAGTAAGAGTGGCCCACATGGCCAAGACTTTCTTGGGCGTGGCCTACACAACTAAGACTTGCTTAGGCATGGCCTACATAGCCGAGTTTTGCTTGGGCGTAGCCTACATAATCAAGACTCGCTTGGGCACGTAAACCAATGCAAGACACGTAATTCAATGTAATGCACGTAAATTAAGACACGACTCTTAAACCTAGGTTAAGGTACGCAGTTCAAGGTTAGGGCACACGAAATGAGGTAACGCACGCAATTTGAGGTCGGGTCTCACATCCTCCCCTCCTTAAAAGAATTTTGTCCCAAAATTCAATATTACCTTTGGAATAATGTTGGATACTATTGCTCCATCTGGTCTCGCCTTTCCCACGTTACTTCTTCAACTCCATGGTGATCCCATAATACTTTCACCATCGGTATAGACTTGTTGCACAACTCCTGTTCTTGTTGGTCTAGGACCCGAATAGGCTTTTCTTCATAAGACAAGTTCTCCCGAAGCTGCAACGGCTCTGGCTCCAAGATGTGCGATGGATCAGGGTGATACTTTCGTAGCATTGAGACATGGAAGACATCATGAATATTGGAAAGGTTTTGGGGTAATTCCAGGCGATACACCAATTTGCCAACTTTCTCAACTATCTCGAATGGTCCTACCAACCTCGGGCTCAACTTTCCACCCTTACCATGTTTAATCAATCCCCTCCGAGGTGATAACTTCAAGAACACCTTGTCGCCGACCTCAAATTCCAAATTCTGCCTCCGTCGGTCTGCATAACTTTTCTACCTGCTTTGGGCGGTAAGTATCCGTTTTCGGATGAGGTGGACATTTTCAACAGTCTTCATAAGTTCTGGTAGAAGGGTCGGGTCAAAAGTCTTTATCTCACCTACTTCATCTCAGTATATTGGGGATCGACACTTACATCCATACAAAGCCTCATATGGGACCATCTCGATAGTGGCCTGATAACTGTTATTATAAGCGAACTCCGCTAGAGGCAGATACTTCTCCCAACCTTTTCCGAAGTCTAGAACAGACACCCTCAGCATATCCTCCAAAATTTGAATAGTTTTCTTAGATTGTCCGTCCGTCTAAGGGTGATAGGCTGTACTGAAACTCAACTTCGTCCCCAAAGCTTCCTGTAATGTCGTCCAAAATTGGGAGATAAAACGAGGATCCCTATCCGACACAATACTTACAGGCATCCTATGTAGCTTTACAATATCCTCTATGTACATATCTACTAGTTTCTCAGGACTATCCCCCTTGTTCATCGGTAAGAAGTATGCGGTCTTAGTCAATCTATCCACTATGACCCAAACGGCATCATGACCCTTTTGTAACCTAGGCAAGTCCATGACAAAGTCCATAGTTATATGTTCCCATTTCCATTGGGGAATTTCCAACGGCTGAAGTAAATCTGTCGGTCGTTGATGTTCTGCCTTGACCCTCTGACAAGTCAAACACCGTACCACAAACTCTGCAATCTCTCTTTTCATGTTATTCCACCAATTGTGTTGTTTCAAATCCCGGTACATCTTTGTCCCGCCGGGGTGTATAGTGTATCTTGAGTTATAGGTTTCTTCAAGAATCTTCTTTTTCAACTCTAGGTCATTAGGGACACAAATTCGACTCCTAAACCTCCAAATACCATCATGGTGAAACTTGAAATCTGTGTTGCCTTCCTTAATCTTCTGGAACTGCTGGTCCTTCTGTTGGGCCTCTTGTAACTCAGACAACAAGGTCGATTGGACTTGTGTTATGGTGAAAAATATCCCTTTTTGAGTCAATTGTGGTTTCCACATAAATACTTCTTCTAACATCTCCCACATCTTAACCTCTAATTTTTCCATGCTCGTCTTCCGGCTTAAGGCATCTGCTACCACATTCGCTTTACTAGGCACATAATTGATTGTGCAATTATAATCATCCAAGAGCTCCATCCACTGTCTTTGCCTCATATTCAACTCTTTCTGTGAGAACAAGTACTTCAAGCTCTTGTGATCCGTAAACACCTCAAACTTGTTACCCCACAAATAGTGCCTCAATTTCTTTAGTGCAAACACAATAGCCGCTAGCTCCAAATCATGCGTCGGTTAATTCAATTCATATAGCTTTGGCTTCCTGAGGCATATGCAATCACTCTACCATTCTGCATCAAAACACAACCTAGTCCTTCCTTAGAAGCATTGCTATAGATCACAAAGCCTTAACTTCCTTCAGGCAACGCAAGAACAGGTGTGGTTGTCAATCTTGTCTTCAACTCCTGGAAGCTTTTTTCACGCTTGTCATCCCACACGAACTTTGTTTTCTTCTGAGTGAGCTTTGTAAGTGGTCCTGCAATCTTTGAGAAATCCTTCACAAACCTCCGATAATAGCCGGCTAAACCAAGAAAACTCCGAACCTCTGTAACATTTTCTGGCTTCTTCCAAGACATCACTGCTTCTATCTTTGCTGGGTCCACCACTATTCCTTCCTAGGATATGACGTGCCCCAAGAATGCAATCTGCCGTAACCAAAATTCACATTTGCAAAACTTTGCATACAATTGATGCTCCCGAAGTTTCTGCAATACCAATCGTAGATGTTGTTCATGCTCGGCCTCGAACTTTGAGTATACCAAAATATCATCAATAAAGATCACTAAAAATTGGTCCAAGTAGGGTTGAAACACCCTGTGCATTAAGTCCATAAAAGCTGCAAGGGCATTAGTCAGCCTAAATGGCATTACCACAAACTCATAGTGCCCATATCTCGTCCTAAAAGTCGATTTAGGAACATCATACTTTTTGATTCGTAGCTGATAATACCTTTGTCTCAAGTCGAGTTTCGAATACACTTTAGCTCCTTGAAGTTGGTCAAACAACTCATCGATCAGTGGAAGTGGGTATTTATTCTTGACAGTCACATGGTTCAATCCTCTGTAATCGATGCATAACCTCAATGTTCCGTCCTTTTTCTTTACAAATAGGACTGGTGCATCCCACGGAGAAGAACTCGGTTGAACAAACCCCTTCTTCAATAATCCTTCCAATTGGTCCTTCAATTATTGTAGCTTAGCTGGTGCCATATGATAGGGAGCTTTAGATATCGACTGTGTACCAGGCAGTAATTCTATTACAAACTCAATCTCCTAATCCGAAGGTAAACCCGGCAATTCTTCTGGAAACACATCGGCATATTCTTTAATCACTGGCATCTCCTCCAACTTAGCTTTGTCCGATGGCTTATTGATGAGGTAAGCTAAGTATCCATTACACCCTTTTTCAAGGACTTCACTACTTTCATGGATGAAATAATGGAACTCCCGGTGAAGTCTCTTCGACCCATTACCTCCAATGTTGGTTGACCAGGTATCTGGAATGTTACAATCTTCGTCCGGCAATCTAGTTGGGCATAATGTTTTGCCAAGCAGTCTATCCCTAAGATGACTTCATAGTCTCGAAAGGGTAACACTATAAGATTGGCTGAGAATTCCCTATCCTTAATTTGAATTTTACATGCTTTACAAGCTAAGCTAGTAACAAGTTTAGAACCCATCGGAGTACCGACTTCTACTTCTTAAGGCAAACATTCAACTCGTAATTTCACACGTTGCACACATAAGGGCATAATAAATGAATAAGTAGCACCTGGATCAATTAGCACCCTAACAAGTTGATTCAGTATCAAGAATGTATCTTCAACAACAGCAGTCCCCTCAGGAAGCTCCTCGCATTCAATAGCATAAGCTCGGGCCGAAACTCTAGGAACTGGAGTCTTGCCTCTACCAGCTGGTTTATTCTGATTTTGTCCCCCTTGCCATTTAGGGCAATCCTTAACCTAGTGTTGATCGCTGCCACACCCCACGCATCATCCTGATTTTCTCCAGCATTGGGTCTTAGTGTGACCCTTCCTGTTACAATAAGAACAAGTGATAGTATAAGTAACGGGTAAACTACCTGTGGATCCACGGGTGGAAGAGGCTGATGGTGCTTTAGACGGGCCACGGTTGTTGACTGGTCTGTTCTGGATCTGGCCCTGACTGCGACTCTGAGTCTGGAAATTCCTCTGTTGTCCTTGAGGCTGGTAAAGTTTCTTGTTCGGCTGACTCAAACCGGCTCTATCAAGTTTTCTCTTCTCAACTCGGGAAGCAGCAGCAAGGAGGGCGGAGTATGTAGTAAAGTCATGTGAAGCCAAGTGATCTTGAATTTCTGGCCTCAACCCATTCATAAATTTTCACATCTTCGCCTCAAGGGTACTGACCATGTATTGTGCATAGCAGGATAGTCTGTCGAAGCGAGCCTCATACTGGGCCACTATCATGTTGCCCTGACTCAAGGTCATAAACTCTTCAATTCGCCTCTGCCTTGAAACTGTAGGTATGTATTTCTCCTTGAAAGCCTTAACGAAGTTACTCCACAAGCGAGGTGTATGATCAGTTTCCCAAAGTGCCTCCACATTGTGCCACCAATACTCAGCATCCCCGTGCAACAAAAACACAGCAAACTCAATCTTTTCTTCGTTAGTATAGTCAAGTGGTCTGTAAATCCTTTCAATCTCAGACAACCAAGCCTCTGTCTTTTCATCATTAGCTTCCCCGAGGAACTTGGACGGGTAAAAATCAAGGAACTCCTGTATTCTGCTGTTTCTCCCATTGTTACCACCATTCCTGTTGTTGTTACCACCAGCTCCGTAGTTGTTGTTATTATGTGCTGCTACACGTGCTTCTTGTCATTCCATCACTCGCGACACGCGATCTATAGCACTCGCCATCATGTTAAACATAGCCATGCCGGGATTAGTTTGGTGAGCATCTCCGGCTTCTTGAGGCTCATCGCCCTTATTGGTATTGCGGGTACTAGGGCCAGCCATCTATAGGTACAATTTATTATGTACAATTATCGGGACATGATAAGATAAGAAATTAAGACATAGAGTATACAACATACAATTTCATGTAGGCATAAAACTTTAAAACAATGAAGACATGTTAATCACATAAGCACATATAAACAAAGAAGGCACAATTAACATTGGCACACATTAACAAGACATCATAATTACCTTAGGACTTCTACCCAAGGTCCGAGAGTTAAACCCGGCTTAAGCAATCTAAGCTCTGATACTATTCTAATAAGGTATCACGCCCCAACCCGACCTATAGAGGCTAGACTAGGGTGTGATCTAATCATTTACACAATTTCACATACTTAACCGTTGTTATGTTTTAACACTTAACGTTAGCCTAGAACTCCAAATGATTTTTTGAAAAACCGGCATCATAACGGCTGTTTGTAAGACCTTTGGTTTGACCTAATTTTCTAAACGCCTCAAAACTTTCAATCATTACTTCGATTCCAACTAAGATTCCTATTTTATCATTAACCAATATGCCTATTGATCTAACTCGAAAGACTCATTTGGTTAACGAGCCTAACAAGATAACTAAGTTATGTTTATTTATCAAGTCCTTTTACGCGAGTACCTGTTATCCTTTAGCCTATGAATAAGTACCTGGTTAAGATTAGATAGGTTCATTTTATTTATTCCTTCACTTGATGCTTCAATTGCCTATGATAGTTACTAAATCAAAATAGCGATAGCAAACCACTAAAATAGCGTGTTCGTCTAGTTATAATCAGTACAAGCCAAAATTAGACCCCAAATTACAACAGGGTCATTTACAACAACAACAACATAAGAAATAGTCTTCAAAACAAACATAACGTTCACAAAATAGCCACAGTCAAGCAAGGCACATAAGGCATGCAATCACTCCCAGGAGTCATCAACAGGCACGTTCTCCTCGGGTACCTATTCCAAATCTTCTTCACCTGTGATGATAAAAGAGGGTGAGTCTTTATGAACTCAGTGAGGGGGAATGAGAGATAACGTTTTGAAACTCTTTTCCGGTTAACCTTATAAAAAACCCTTTTTGAAAACATGTCACATAATACAAATAATAATGTACACAAAGTATAAGAATCAAATTGAACAATAGATACAATTACCAATCATTTCAAGGATACGGTGAGCTTTTGCTCTCAAGTTCATTTTCGATAACAACTGTTGCGGCCGACTTCAATCATCATCTTATCACTTCAAATGGGTGTACTCCGGATGTACCCCGAAATCCTATGACCCAACTCTCCGAGAGTGGAATGCCAAGCGAGAGAGGGAATTAGACCATGGTAGTCACGGGAGCACCGACAAGCCCTATGCCACCCGGCGTTCGTGAAACGCTACCATGCCACAATGAAAGGTTGCAACCTTGTATACAATGCACAATTGTACCATTTAACATTTCATATTAGGAGGGCAACAAAGTAGGTTACCTCCGAGCAAATATAAGATCACATATTGACAAGTAAACATCCGATGCATACTTTGATATATAGATTCACTTTGTAAAACACTTAGAGGTATATGAACATTAAACGGGCAGCCAAGTAACACATATAAATCAAGTCATATAACACATTTCGGGTTCATATATCAAGTGTTGAGATCATACAAGCATGCAACGACACTTACACAAAACCGGGTGCAAGAATAGCTCACTTATCAACATGCAATCATCGGGAATCATATTTAGAGCTAGAAGGACAATTACGGGCAGCCTATTAACCACACAATTGAAAACATTTAACCATAGGATCATCTCTTAGCAAGCAGTCATAAGTGATAGGGCTTCAATTCCATGCTTACACATGCGATTAAGCAAACCATTCATCAATTAATGAACCCAAGCCATGCATCAACCAAATTAAGCAACCTCAACCAACCACAACAGCCCACAAAACTTCTAAGTACCACAATTCCAAGCATTCAATACCACAAACAAGGTTACAACATGAATCAAAGCATATTACTAAGCAAAAACCTTACTGTAATGTCCTATTTTTCTACATTAAATTAGCCAAACAAATACTCTCCAATTTCAGTGAACCAAATTTAAATTTTAAGCTCAATGAGTGATTTAAATCTAGGAACAAACCTCGCTGCATTTGGAGTTTGGACTTGGGAGTTATGGCCAACACCGTGAGACTCCGCAAAACTGTCTAGTTTTAGACGCATTACTATTTTTTCCATTTTCTAGGGTCTTAAAGTCAGAACTAGCCTTAGTATATTTCTTCCAAAAATGTTCATAACTGAAAAATATAGTGACCTACCAATTTTCATGCATTTTTATCAACGTTTACTAGGCCAAAAACACTTCATTCTACAAGGTCAGTAATCTGCCATAAAAACGAGTTTGCATATCTCTATGTTTCTCTCCAAAATCAAGCCATGCATAAGTAGATAGGCTCATACACACACATATACAATAACTATAGAGGCAAATATAGCCATATGAGTGCATACATGTGAGTTTTGAAAGCTTTTAAAAGAGTTTAACCCTCACCTTAGCAACTTGTTGGATGAAAATGCTAGAATGCACTTGAAAAAGCACAAAGGGTCTTCTTTCCTTGCTTTGGCCAAGAGGTAGCTTGTTTTTCTTTAATTCCTAGCCTAGTTAGCATATTCTTAGTGTGTGCGTGTGGTTAGAACAAAAAGAAATGGAAGAAAACTCTTAAAACCTACCTATGGCCTAAATGTGAGGTCTTGTGAGCTCGTGTGCATCTTTGAGCTAGCTACCTTGTCTTCCTTGCTTTGGACGAAGCTTGTAGAGTTCTTGAGAGCTTGCTAGGAGTCTGGAAGCTCATGAGAATGCTATGGCCGAGAGTGAGAGGAGATAAGGGAGTTGAGAGAGTGTTTGAGAGGAAATGAGGTTGAAGATGCTCCTTACATGTTTGTGTGTGTGGGTGTCGGCTTGAGCCTTGCAAAATCTGATTTTTGTGTCATCAAAACTCTAATTTGAATTGTTAAGAGCATGGGTGTTGAGAGGGCCGAGAAAGGGTGCTTAGGGTAGGGTATATGAGGTTATTTTAATGCATTGTGCTTTGTGTGTAGTCCATATGGCCTTGTCATGGCCAGCCAAGGCATGTAAAATTTGAGCATTTTATGTTGTTTTTAATTGTATAATATTGTATTAAAGTAGTAGTGTTTATAGGTTTTTGTGTGCATGGGTTTTTGGTGAAAATAAAGAATGTTTAATGTTTAGTGAGCTTTTGTCTTCTAGTGAGTTGACTTATATTAAAATAATAGTTAGTGGTGTTTGTAGGATTATTTTATAGTCTAGTGCTTTGTGTAAGATTCTTTATTGATTAACGTGCAAGCATGATTTCCTAGGTCTAGAGCACGCACTACGAGGTAAGACACGAACTACAAGATAAATACACGTATTTCAAGTAAATACACGCAACCAAATGAATGCACGTAAACCAATGCAAGGCACATAATTTAATGTAATGCACGTAAATCAAGACACGACTCTTAAACCTAGGTTAAGGTATGCAGTTCAAGGTTAAGGCACATGAAATGAGGTAACGCACGCAATTCGAGGTCGGGCCTCACATGGTCAGCTTAGGACTTCTATGTAGGTTAGTCTGCTTAGGACTTCTATATAGGTTGGTCCGCTTAGGACTTCTATATAGGTTGGTCTGCTTAGGACTCTTATGTAGTCGCAATAGACTACTAACTTAGTAGGTTGATCCGCTTAGGACTTTTATGTAGGTTGATCCACTTAGGACTGTTATGTAGTCGCAACGGATTACTGCCTTAATAGGTTGGTCCGCTTAGGACTTCTATGTAGGTTGGTCCTCTTAGGACTCTTATGTAGTCGCACTGGACTACTACCTTAGTAGGTTGGTCCGCTTAGGACTCTTATGTAGTCGCAATGGACTACTTCCTTGTAGGTTGGTCCGCTTAGGACTTTGTTGTAGGTTAGTCCGCTTAAGACTCTTATGTAGGTTGGTCCGTGTAGGACCTTATGTAGTCGCAATGGACTACTTCCTTGTAGGTTGATCCGCTTTGGACATTCATACAGTCGCAACGGACTAATAGCTAGTCCACTTAGGACTTTTATGTAGTCACAATGGAATACATAGGCTAGTCCACTTAGGACTTTTATTTGGCCACATAGGCTACCACATTCGTAGACTCGTCCTTTTTAGGACCTTATTTAGTACTTTCCCTGTCTTCCGATGCCAAGGTGGTAAATTGGGAACTCCGCGAGTCTCTTCTAGTCGATTAAGATAAGTTTAGAGGGTTGTTTACAATTCATGTTTGTGTGCGGGCACATATCGTGTAGCCCTAACGTATGGGTGCATGCCCTTGCATTTCGCTAGTTTGCTTTAGACATCCTTTCAAACCTTGGATCTTAATAAGACAAACTATACATTAAGTGGGCTAAAACATGTAGTTTGATTTTATTTCGAAAAACTAATAACAGTGATGGGCTCTCGAGCGTGCCAACGACAAAGACTAACTCTACTGACCCCCTATAGGGGAGACTAACTTAAGACGAACGACCCCCTAGAGGAGTAACTAACTAAAGGTCACTAATATTAAAAGTAGTTTTTCTCGAGGCAGATTTTATTTCAACTACTATGACTAAAAGGTATTCATGGTAAGTTGCTTGAGATGAGCTTGTAGTGTAGCCTGCTCCAGTTGGTATAGGGCATCATTGCTTGGTTGTCTTTGGGTGGTTCCATCATATCCTCAAGAGCTTCTTTATTGAGCTCTTATTTCTCCGATCCTCCACTTGGTAGGGAACTTCACCCCTTTGTGGTAGGTAGACGAGAAAACCTTTATTTCATGGATCCACAGCCTTCCCAAGATGATGTTGTAGGGCGATAGACAATCTATGACTGAGAACTAAGTAAAGAGGTTTACGCCCCTACATCAATGGGAAGGATAATCTCCTCGATAGTATTCTTGCACTTGCCGCTAAACCCTACTAGTATAGTTGTACGGCGCATGATATGGGATTCATCAATTCTTATTTCCCTAAGTGTATTTAGCATGAGTACATTAGCACCACTGCCATTGTCGACGAGTATCTGCTTGGCCAACTGGTTGGCCACCCTTAACTCGATGACTAGGGCATCATAGTGTAGGCTATTTAGGTAGGTTGCTTCATAGATAAAGAATATGATGACTTGACCTTGTTCGGACTCCCTTAATCGTTGGGGCCTAAAGTCATACTTGAATGCACAACCAGTTCGTATCTTTGTTGTCGAGTATACAGTCCCACTGACCCGTGATCTGACTGTGATAGCATCGACGATGTGCTCGACGGTGTGCTTGTATCGTGTTGATCCTATCAAAATGGTATCCTAAGTCGCGTACTTTCCTTCTCCATGGGCTATCATTCTTCTCTTGTAGGTTTGTTCTTGTTTGAGTGGTTGTTTATCTTTATGTGACCGTTTATTCCTTCGTTCCCCTAGGGGGTAAGGCTCGCATCTTTTATGATGCGGATCGGATTTTAAGGATCATTTGTGGTCTCCTTTATTGTGGCGCGACTAGGAGGGATAGTAGTTTGATTCATCTTCATCCCATTTGATCTAAGCCCAAGCCTTAGTGATAACATCCTCCATGGTCTTGCACAGATACTTGGCCAATTCCTTATCCAGGTCAGACTCGGGGAGCAACCCCTTACGAAAGGCTGAGATGGTCGTAGCCATGTTGTAATGTGGGATGGAGAGATATTTCTTGTTGAACCTACTGATGTAGTCTAGCAAGAATTCTCATTTCATTTGTACAATCAAGTAAAGGTCATTTGATTGCTTCTCTAGCTTCTTGCTGTTAGTAAATTGCTCCACGAACATGTCCGTCAGTTGGGTGAAATATGTTATGCAGTTGTTTGATAGGTTAGTGTACCAATACAGGGTTGGTCCTACCAAGCAAGAATCGAAGCCTTTACACATGTACGTCTCTCTAAGATCTCACGGAATGGCCACAGTGAACATCCTTTGCTTGTACTGCATTATATGGTCATTCGGATTAGTGGTCCCATCGTAAATTCTTATGTTGGGGAAGCTAAACTTGGCAGGCATCTCTACTATGGCGATGGCATCAACAAAAAGAGAATCGGCAAAGTTGTTTGATGTGCTTCTCTTAGGGGGTAGGTACCCCAAGAATCCTTTGAATAAGGGATTTTATCTCCCAAAAGTATTAGATGAAATCTACGTTTAGTGTTCCCTCTCCAGTTTGTTGAATAGGCAGTTATTCTAGGGCAATGGTAGCCAGTGGGTAGACTCCGCTACTGGGCATTTATAGGAGCGTGGAACCAAGAGGCTACATGAGCTCCTCTATCTGGGCAATGGACTTTCTGCAGCCAGGTGGATTAGCGACTACTGCTGAGAGTGTCTTGTACTTTTTTTCCAACTGGAAGTTTTCTTGGCGGATCATGGTGTTTTCCTCCTCAAGTCCCCTCAATTTTTCCTTGCATGCGACCATCTCGGCCATCAAGGCCTCCATTTGCGTTAAAAGATCGATCTGAGTATTGGTTTCGGCCATGGTTTTTGTCATAACTGGGAGTAAGTAATCAAGGGTTCGTAGCCTTCTGATTGGACCAATTAGTTGCTAGGGCCTACAGTGGACGCAAAATTGTAGACGTCAAAATCTACAATCAATTAGTTGCTAGGGCCCTACGGTGGACGCGAAATTGTAGACGTCAAAATCTACAATCATAAACTTCGGGGTACCAGCAATCTACAAGTCAGAAACCAATAGAGTGACGTGAGTCTTGGGACACCGGTGTGGTGACAGTCGAAAACACTTCAATACTCAAGTTAGTAGTTTATCAAAAAATATAAGAATGAAAAGAAAACATAAAGATGACAGAGGAGACTACCGTAGTATCAGCGTCGATATAGAGAGTGTAACTCGTGGATATGTAGAGTATTGCTAGGTGCAGCTAATACTCGATGCCTTCTTCCCTAGGTAGACGTGGCCTACTTATAGGTGTAGGTAGGCCAAGAGTCATGGACCTTTGGAACTTGTATCTTCAGTAAACTACTACGAGCGAGTGATCTCTTATCCCGTAGGATAGGGTTAATCTTCATCCTGAGTTTGTCAATCGTCATCTGATACTAGTAGACCAGTCAATCAAAGTATCTTCTTGTTGGTTGTTGTTGGGTGTTTAATTTACATATTATTTCAACATTTTTTTTACTTAATATTTGTTAGTTCTTGAGTAATCTATGAGCAATCTTATGGGTTTTGCAATTGTTTTGTGATGTAGGCGATTTCTAGGAGCAAGGATGAGTTTTTGAGCAAAATTGGAGAAAAAAGACCAAGGATTAAGCGTGCAGTACAGTTTGGAAAACATTGGATTGCAAATTGATTTCTAATCAACCATATCTCAGCTGCGTTGCATCGCGGAACTTAACAAGGGTATTTTTGGCAGATGACTAATGAAAGGAAGCCCTAGCAATATAAGAGGTGTTTGTGAGAAAACAAAGAAGAGCCAACTTTTTTAGGAAAAAAAACAACATTCCAACAAGAGAAAAAGCGAAGGATTTGCATGTTGAAGACGGAGAACACCCCAGAAATGGATTTATTCCACGATTCTTCTTAAAATCTTAGTTTTTTCTCTCTCTTTTACAATGGATTATATTAAGTTTTGGATTTCATTTATTTCCATGATTATATTCTAAGTTATTTTCTAGGGCCACGATGTAGCCCGGATTATGAATTCTTGAATTCTTTTAGTTTTAATTGATTTGATGAACTATTCCAATTTTATGTTGAGTATTTCATTCTAAACTTAATGTTTGTGATTGCCTGATCAACAATTGCATGATTTGTGGTTTGATTTGAGACAGAGAAACGAATTAGACCACGTTTGAGATACCGTTAGATTATTATCAGATATAGATATTTATGAAATCTTGCGCAGCACTTGAATTTCTAGGGCTTAATGAATTCCATAAGTTCACAGTTATCACAGATATGTAGTTAACTTGCTTATTGGAATATGTTATTGATACTTGAGAAAGATTAATAACCACCTTAGCGAAATTACTAGCAACATAGGGAATAGACATCAATTGATTCAAATCAATAGATTCAAGTGGGATTAATCTTGGTGAAGTCAGAAACCCTGGAGCCTTTTAATCATTAATTTATCTTCTTTTATTGATTTCATTATTTCCATAATTGTTAGTTTCACTAGTTTCTTGGTTATTAGTTTTTATCTACAATCTCTAATTTTGGTTGTCCAAATAAAATTAAAGGTAGATTAATTTCGGTATTTAGTAATCACAGTATTTGTGAGAACGATCTCTACTTATTATTTTATTACTTGTTGCGATACATATACTTGCGTTAGATTTTGTACAACAATTGTCCACCTAGAAATGGGTCGTCATTCGAGTCTAGCAAAGGGCTCTGGGCCTTTGAGTGGACCCCTATGGGAGTAGGTTGTAACCCGTGGTGTTGTATATGAGCCTTGGCCCAAATTGCGTGTCAATTGGGGTCATGTGACCCGTCATAGTTAGATCATGGGTCTAAGCCCAATTTTAAAGTTAACAAGCCGTTATTTGAGAATCTTGGTTGACAGTGTGTAATTCCCTGATTAAACTAAAGAATTGATATGTCAGTTTACTTATTCAAATTTTCAATTAATTTTTTAAGAAAATAATGATTATATGTTGCCAAGCAAAAGATTAGATCTACTACTATATATATTATAACAAGTACGTTTCTTAATTTTGCTCGATTCGTTATATGTACAACGAGGTCAATGACAACACGTACGTTTCCTACTCTCTAAGATGCGTAAAGGAGGACACAATTTTCCTGCTTACTTTGTTGGCAAAAATATCACCCGCAATTTGCGGTCCAAGACAACACATAAATAATATTGTATTATAAATTAAGAAGAATTGTAACATGGTACACTATACATACATCATCCTCCAATGTGTCACTTAGAATGGAATTCTAGGAGCTGGAGAGGACCTAATAAACACAAAAGGTTCTAAAATAATTAGAATATTAAATGGGTTAAATAAGCAGAAAGGCGTCACATCAGCTTGAAAATGGTGATGTAGAAAGGGGATTTAGATTCCTAGTAACATTATATCTTTATAAGAAAAATCTAATGATAGTGAATCATTGAGATCATTTGATTGAAGGGATGGAACAAGTTGAGCTGTTGTTGCGTTATATGGCAAGCTCAATGGACCCGTGATCAAGTAACTCTTCAATCATTTGCTGAATATGGTCATCTTCAAGTGGCTGGAATATTTGTGTGTTCTCCACCTGAACTTTCTTCACAACTGCATTGGCCTCTTGCTGATGATGATGCACCAATGGTTTGTTTTCTACAAAGGACGGTTTCATTTCCATGCCATATCCTGCAGGAATGCCATTGGCGCTAATTATATTGCGTGAAGATGTAATTGTTTGAGGCTCTTGAACTGATGATGCTTTAGCCATTTGAAGCGAAGCCATGTAGCACTTGTGCAATTTAGCTGTTAAGGTAGCTGAAAGCAGCTTTGAAGATGAGGACTGTGGAGCATTGGGGTTGTAAGGGAAGTTTGTTCTAGCCCTTGGTCCACACATGAGCCTTGCTGCTTCGTCATAGGCTCGTGCTGCATCCTCTGCCGTCTCAAATGTGCCTAACCATATTCTAGTCTTCCTGTACGAATTCGAACATTATTTCTTTTCTCGAGGTAAACAAATTAATAAAATAAACTTCACTCTAATAGTTAAAACTTTAAAAAAGAAAAAAAAAATTTGTACAGAGTCCAAAAAGAAATGAACTTACAATAAAGGATGGCGAATTTCGGAGACCCACGAGCCCCAATGCCTTTGTCGAACGCCCCTATATCGTTGTTGCGGTCTCGCCATTGCCGCTGCAATTGAAAGGGTTCTTGTGGTATGGGGCAATGTTTGTGAAATATGTCTGGTTTTGGTGGTAGAACAATGAGGGAATGGCGTGTGTGTTGGCAACTGAGAATGGGGATTGCAGGGGGGTTTTGTAGTTGGTCCCTTTGAGAGACATGAGGTAAAAGTGTTCTGGCAACCAATTAGAGTACTGGGTCCCACAAGGTCTTAAACATTCCTTTTTCTAATCAATTTACTTAGAAAAAAAAAAAAAAAAAAAATTGGCTCATTGTAGCATGATAATTGGGTTAATTGGTGAAACAAAACTTCAAAAGTGACCAAATTCAAAGTCACATGAGTTAATAATTGTTTTGTTGGAAAAAATCTTAATCTTCTAGTTTAATTTAATATCCCTTCATTATTCAATGAAAATCTTCCGTCATAGTCTCATAGATTCTTCATGTGATATTGGTCATGACTCCATCAAACAAAACTCATAAATTTGTCTTTTACTGGAAAAATCAAGTAGCTTTGATTATATGTTTGCGAAGATGCAAACTCTTCTTTACCAAAATGAAGGAAAAAAGTTGTGTATTAAAGCATATCGTTGCATCACAAAATTTTTTAAATCCTGAAATATATTTAGTATAATTTTACCTAAAATAAATTTCTCGTTATAAAAAAATTAGAAATAAAAAGACTATGAATTCTTTCAACATTCATGCCCTTATAATTCTTTCAGATGAACGATGCATGTGCCACATTTTTTACTCGAGTGCAATATGATTGAGTTGAATGACTCTTCGAAAAATATAATTACCTAGAAAATGCCACTGAGAACGCATCAATTAATTTGCAAAATTCAATATTTCTTCGTATTTTCAGTATACAGACATGATGAGTCAATCCTAGGTGCGACACAAAGAATAAAGATGTTGGACCGTCATAATTAGGTTAATGATCTAAATCATTAATCGAATCTTACTCAAATAAAGGAATAAATCCACATTAAGAACAACAAATTCTCCAATCAGGATGTTATTCATGAAATAAACAAATTTAACTCTTAGATTAATTATTAATATATATACATTAAGCCTAATTAATTATCCCAAAATATTTAAACTCCTATGGAAAGTAGTAGTGAATTTAAGTTATTTTAAGTGAACATATATATATTTGTTATAGAATTAATATAGGACAGTCGGTGGTTGATAATAAATATAAAATATAGAATAAATAAGAAGTATGGCGTGGATGCAATAGGGTGGAATGGACCTTCTGCAGAACATATACATCATCTATATGTGGTAATATGGTATTCCATAAACCTTTCATTTTCATGCAATTAAATATGATGCTGCTCATATGGCTTGTAGTGAGAAGTCTTTGTATGCATTTTCTTGTTCTTAACAACACAAATGCATGGCTCTCATCATGGTTGTCGAAATTGGAAACACTATCACATGGTAGGTACTAAGGAATACATAGTACAACGATCAATGTTTTTACAGGATCGAAAGACCACGACCAAAATCTACGATATACTCACATGCATTATGCATAGACCGATCGAACCCTCCATGTTGCGGTATGTGCCTTCGAGAGAGATTGAGAGAGAGAGAGAGAGATTCTCCATAAACATTCTGAATGTGTAGAACCCAAGTGCTGGTTTATACATAGGACCACCTTGACCAGGGAAACAAAACCCGAAAAACATACATCACAACACAAAACAAACAAACCTCGGGAACCGACGCATCTGGATAAAGTGGTCAAGTAGTAACTCAATGTGAAGAAAGATATAGCTTCACTTTGAATTCATATCATTTCATTACAAATGTTGTCTGATCTTTGACTAACTTTGGAGGATACATTGTGAAGCGTCATTACACCACAAAATTTGTAATTTTAGGGTTGCTCCAATGTAGTCTCTCCTAAGATAAGTTTCTCATCATCCAAAAGAAAAATGTCTTATGGACATCAATTTGATAACTCTGAATTGATACCTTCTTTTCTCTCACTAAGGGTCTGTAAAATTTTAGTTGTTAAGTTATAAAACTTTAAGAAAGTTAAACTTTGGTTAGAAATATTGTTGAATATAAATAGTTAACTGTTTAGTCTTGCCATGTTTGAAAATTACTGATAAAAAATATGGATTGGTGTTTATGAGAAATTTTGAAAGTAATGTTGGGCTTCTAAAATTTTTTTTTATCTTTTTTTAACTTTAACCTTTACGTCAAAACTTATTTAAAAATAGACCAAACAAATTTGTTTCAACTTTTAAATTTACAATAAGCATTTTTAAACGTTTAAAAATTAATCCAAACAAACACTAAATTGACTTATCTAATGGACCAAGCTGCGATCTCTGACCAATTAATTTGCTTCCTTTTGTCGTCACGACGCAATCCATTTGAGACACACATGTACATTCATGAATCTCCAGGAAAACATTAGTTTCCTCTGTGATTTGGTCCTACATAGTGCACATGCCTTTGTCTTTAGATATGTTGGACGTTTTAGATTGACCAACTATCCAAGCAAATGCCATGTGCGAATCACTAAGCTACGTACTCAAGTTATATGAAATTTTAAATTATCCCTTAAATTTAATTTCATATTTCAAATATTTTGATGTTAGACTAACGGATTAATAATTAAAGAATCTCATTTTTGCCCTTATAGAGAGTTTTACCCATAATACTTGGAACAAATGCAAAATTTTGTGATCAATTAATTACCTTTTAACAAACACACAAGATTTCTTCACCTTCGCTCGCAAGATGTATTATCGCATAAAACCAACATTTAAGCCCTATATAATTTTCTAGATAAGTCGTATATCATCTTGTTTTTATCTTCTTTTTCCTTTTTATCTTCCCAAGTCACTCATTTTTCAACAACAACAACAAAAAAATACAAAAATACTAGTGTCAAAAGAAGAACAAAAAATAAGTGAAATGCAATCTATATTAGCAAAATTTCAGGGCTCCCAAATCAAAACATAGTAACCTTGTCCTTTCAAAACCTACGCATCAAGGAGATCAATAGGATGTCCATAAAGTAAAGACAACTCATCAATAATTCAGAAAAGGATTCTTTTTAAAGAATATATCAGCAAGAGGTATGAATAATATGTTTTCGTGAACTAAAAGTTTTGAGTTTTTAACTGAATTAATGTATTTATTAAAACGTATAACTGTAACATAAAATTTGTAATTTTGAAATAAATTTAATATGATATTAACTATCATAAGTTTGTTGTCATAAATAAAAATAAAAGAATAAATACCCTAAATAGTCTCTAACGTGTGTTCAATTTGACAGTTTAGTCTTTAACGTTTTAAAAATAAACATTTTAGTCCTTAACGTTTAATACTCAATATAGTGTTACTCCTAAAGCACGTTTCCATCTAAATTTTAATGTGTTTAGAACATGAGAAACATGCAGCTTTCTTTTTTTGCACAATTATATTATTACATTGCCAATTTTTCCAATCAGATAATAATAATATGTTAAACCGCGTACTTCTCACGTGCTAAATAATTTAGGAGTAACAACAATATTTTAAGTGTTAAACACTACGAACTAAACTATATATTTTAAAACGTTTAAGACCAAACTATCAAATTAAATAAACTTTTAAGGATTATCTAGGGCATTTACTCAAAATAAAAAGTATTAACGTTGTAGGGATTATACGTACTTGGTTTACAGCTAGTGGAAGACCGTTTAGGAAAATGGAGCAGTTAGTCAAAGGCAAAAACCAAGTAATCAATTAAGTGGGACCCTTATCCAAACGCGTGAGGGTGGGACCTTTTATCTAACATGGGTGGTGAGGGCAACACTTCTCAACAATTTGCATAGTTTCGTAACACGGACTAGCCCCTGTCACGGCGTTCTACTTGAACATGCTAGCTAGATAACAAAACAAACCGGTTTATACGTTAAAGATAACAAAAACAAATATAACATCATTTTAGTAAGTTAAGTTTTTAAATGACATAATAAATTAAAATGATATTAGAGTCAAATTAATACAATATAACTTTTTTAAATTACTCGTGTTGTGACCGTTTAAATGTTATTAATTTAACGAATTTATCAATAAATTAATAATTATTAATTTATAAATATATTTATTTATTTTTTTGACAAAATAGCAAACATATTACAACTTTTTCTATTGTAATATATGATTCACATGGAAAACATAACTTCTAGACTTTTGATAAACCCTTAGATGGGTCGTAATCAATAAGTTTGAGTAGTGTAAAAAAAATAGATATCAACCCCCTCGAAAAATTTTCAGTGAAAATGACACTAATATAGAGTTTTGAGCATAGATGTGATTATTAACAACATGATAGGGCATTTTTAAGATGGAGTTGAAGTTAAAGTTGATGATGATATACAACTTTTAGAGCCAGTGTCACATAAAAAAATACTCAAAACATCAATGACAAATCAAAATTGTTCACATGTAAAGCACAATTTCGTATGCACATGAAGAAGTATATTAAAGATAATCCATAATAATTAAAGATTAAAACTTTTAAATGAAATAAATTAAAAATGCAACCAAAAAGAAAAAAAAAAGGGTCTTAATTTCTGACCATAAATTGATCCCTCAAATTAAAACAGGTTCAGATTTTTCTTACTTCTACCAGGTACTTCAATCGATGTATAAATTATTTTTTCTTTTATATAACTGAACTGATTGTGAAGACATCTTCATAGCTGTGAGAAGCAAAGCATTGACAAAATCACTCGGCCCGTGCTAACGATTTCCCTAAATTGGAGAATGTATTATTTACCTGTTATATGTATAAATAAGAGTATGTATTATTTACCTGGTATGTATGTATATTAGGAGTATAAATTTTTGTTACCATTTATATACGCGTATATATACGATTATATATTACAGGTCAATTCTCTCAAGTCTTGTTTTTTGTTAGAGATGCAGACTATGTGAGCTAATCAACACGGTTAATGAGGTAATACGCGGTTTCATTACGATACAAGAAATGTATACCATGTGATCTGTGTTGGTTGATGTGATAGAAAATCTTTTTGTCTTGCACAATTTGTGGGTGATTGATCTCAAACAATTCAGAAGACTTTTCTTTTTCTTTTTTTTTTTTTGCAGTCAAATGAGAAATTGCATTAATGAAAATGAGGAATTACATGAGCAAGATCATCCCACACCGGTGGGACAAAAGTCAGCTGCCAGTAAATAAGCAAGAATTTTATATTAGGATAGAAGGGTTGTTATAATTCCTCGAATAGTTGTAAGTTTGAAATCAGCTTTACCCTCCCTGTAAACAAAAAATAAAAAAATAAAAAAAATAAAAAACAAACAAAAAGTAAGCAAGAGTATTATTTAGGATATGACTTGCGAAGATGACTTGAAGCTTATCATTGGTAGATATCATGACGAATATTATTTATCAATGACATTATCTTCCAAAAATTTTAGTCCTAATAAAAGCTTCATGTGCATGGATTTCTCATAACCATGCTAAGAAATTTGATAGTTTTCTTGATAGGCTAATGAAGAAATGGTCACTGTGATTAATAATGAAGCAGCAAGAACAAAGAATAACCATTTGTTGGAGGAAAAAGAAAATTAGAAAAGAAAAAAAATCCAAGATATGCCCAAAAGTTTTGGGAGACAAAAACATGATACTATCGAAACCCAAAAGTTAAGAGGACATGTGAGTGCTTGATCCCCCACAGCCGTTGAGTGTTTTAGTGGAACGAGATAAAAAGGACAAAACATCTCTTAAACTTGTTAGTTTGTAATCGGCTTTGCCTCCGTAGAAGAAAAAAAAAAAAAGGAAGACATGCCAGAGATTCCATATCAACCTTGATGGACCTTAATGGAAGAAATTGCTGAAAACTAAAGACATTGCGAAGCCTTTCATTTGGTTTAAACACCACATTCCAAGACCTGCCTTGTGCTCCTGGATTGCTTGGCAAGATAGATTACCAACAAGGAACAGACTCGTCTCTTGGGGCTCCCAGATTCAACCCTCTCTGCTTATTTTGTCACTCTTGCATCGAAACAAAAAAGCACATCTTCTTCTAGTACTCTTTCGCAAGACGTACTTGGAAGCTAGGTCTCAAACTTTGTATGAGCCCAATGAAGTAGATTTAGTGGCAAATGCTCTCAATGTGGGTCACTCTAAATTGCAACAACTACTCACTACAAGCGATTGTGATTAGATCATTTTTGTGCGCCTCTTATCTACCACGCCTGGCTTGAAAGAAAAAATCGAACTTTCAAAAAAGAGGCGCAAACTGAAGACGAGATCTTCGATAGAATTAAATTCGATGTTAAATTCAAATTGTATATAGTAAAAAAGTATAGGACCAAATAGAGGGATTTGTGAAGCTTTCATCGATACTAGCTTCCTTCATTAGGTAGAGTCATGTACCTTTTTGTAAAGTGTAAATATTTTTATTAGAGAAACTCCCTCGCTTATTTAGTAAAAAGAAAATATCATAACCTCCAACTATCATGCTTTTCTTTTCTTAAATTGCAGATGAAATTTAAAAATTATGTTCTTATAGGCCGCGATTTTGTAGAACTGCTCCTTATAATCGCCAAGAAAAAAAAAAAAAAAAAAAAAAAAACCACTGAACTTTTTAACGTTTCTAATTATACTATGTATCAGAACTGATAAAACTCAAAATTCTTAGATTTAAACAAAATTTTGGAACAACAAAAGGAAATATTTGCCGTTGAATTTTTCAGCTTCCAAGTAGGGGGCATACCTATTGATATTACTTAAGGTCCAAAACAGAAAACACAGTAGCATGACTAAACAAAACTTATCACTCATTGAGAACAAAAGAAAGAGAGGGACAGCAGCGTCCTCCAGGGTAAATACAAAGTTACTATTCTCAAGGTTTACTTTTACGCCGATAAATTATCAAACAAATAACACTAACAAGAATGAAGGCTACGGTCAGCAAACTTATCGACAATAGCGTTAAATTTCCTCTTCACGTCTTCTCTCATGCCACAGAGGCCAATGATATAGAGAAAAGTTTCAAATAAATGACTCCAAATACTCGATGAATCGCGAGTGAAGAAGAAGATCTAATTACTCTATATAGAATTTACATGTTCAGGTACACCTTTGCTAACTTTGTGCTAATTTCCATTGGAAGCTATATAAGTGATAGTTGTGCCCTTGTGGTTTAAAGGGCAGGAAATGCACCTCAGTGATCCGTGTTCTCACCTGCGGAGCACAAAGAAGTAGACTAAATGAAAGTTATGCATCTTTTTTGCCCAATATGTAGTTTCCTAGAGTGATGTTTTTGCTCAGGGACAGAGCAACCTCTTGTCTTCCTAAGTTCAAGTGCCAAAGAGGAGCAGGAAACTAAGGGCATGTTGATTACGAGAAACAATCAATATGGTGATCAAGACGTTTCATAAGCTGTACCTCAACAATCTCAAGGAGGCTTTTAACTAAGACCAGTGATTCTCTCATATTTTTTGGCTATCCGTAGCACTATAATAGGACAACTCCTAGTTCAGCTATGATGAAGATTATGCAAGTTCAAGGCAACAAATGATAGAAGTCTCTTGCAAGGGTTAAAACAATCTATTACATAGAAGTTGATCTATAGCGGCGTATGAAGAATGGATTATTAGTTCAATTAGGGCCAGGATGTAAGTCCAATTGGCATTAATCACAATCTAAAGTCAGGAATCTAACAATTAAATTGTTCATCTATTGAACTAGCCATATTTGATTCTCTGACCACGTAAAATTGTAAAACTTTTTGTTTATACCTCTTAGGGGTCATACAGCATTCTGACAATGCAAGAATCAATGGTTTCCCCATTCTCCACCCTAGAAGCCCTAGCTCCAAGAAGAATCATCATATCCTTGTCCACATCCTTTGAAAACACCTGTTTCATAGTCCCATTGAATTGCATTGTTAGCGCATCTAGTAATACAGAATCAGTGAAGCTAAAACAGATTAAGTTCATTTCAATTTATTTTACCATAATCCCAGCTATCTCCTCAATAGGAGTCATCCTCTTGGTGGTAGCACCTTGATGTGATAGTTTGTGACATCCAATTGCCATGGTCACTGACAGCACAGTTGGCATGGCAACTGTAATGCCTCAAATGAGAAAATCCAACAGATTGTCAATGCCATCTCTATATCACCAATGCTAAATTGGGTACGTCACAACAATCTCAGTGATAAACCAATGTCTCCAATTATTATTTGGGTACATCATCACCATAGGAGAGGAAAAAAGTTTATTATTAATCCAATGTCATTAGCTTTTTCTTTTTCTTTCCTTGACTTGAACCTCTTACTTGAGGAATTTTCCTCGTCGGCTTTGTTTAAGGTTATATGCCTTTGTCTTGGGTGCAAGGCATGCCATCGGAACTGCTGCAGCATTGCCTGCATTGTTTTCTTCAACAAAATGCATCATATAGATAGTGATTTGTTGATGGAGAAGATTAAGTTGTCAATAGGAATAAAAGTGCAAAAAAGAAATAAACATAACATAGAACTTAATCAGTTTCTCCATGACATAACTTAACCAAATTGATCAACTTACATGGTGCTATGTGCAATACTAGTGTATCAGATGTGTTCACACCAGTCTAGTAAAGAGATCTCAAGCTAAAGGAATGACACAATAAAACAAAAAACAGTAGTGGGGATACAGGGAAATCCCATGAAGGGGGAATAGTTGGGGGGAAGGGGAAAAAAGAGAAAAGTTAATTAAGTTTAGAAATGCCCACCTTAAAGACTAACTTCTAACGAAATACAGTAGCCGAGTTCAATATCCTGTAAGCGCACAAATCCCTTATAATAATCCAAAACATGTCCTTATGAATCTAAAATTGCAGATAGTCTGCACTTTCCTCTCCAATTTCATTAGAAAACACTGCAAATCCTGGATAATTGCAACAAATAAAGAATAACTTCACTGAAGCTGGCAAAAATTGGCTACTTTCGTATTCTAGTTTCCTCCTCTTGGACATCTAACAGACTACAAGTATGTGAACTGAGCTAAAATAGCTTAACATCAGAAACAAAATCAAGAAGAAACCTGCAGATAAGCAAATGATGACAAAAGTGAATCACTATATGATATGGAAAAGTTCTCTTCATTCTCTTTCAATTAGTTAGTGCTTATATTATCATCCATGGCAAAATATATAGAAAATCTAATGCAAAAGAAAAACAGTAAAACTTATACGCACTAACCCTCCCTATCCATATATCTATGTATCTATCTATCTGCAGAATTATCCAAAGATTTCATCATTACCAACTCCAAAAAATTGAATGCTTCACAATATAATCTTTGCTTAAGAAAAATCTAAAGTGAATCAAAGAGTGATGATAATCATTTTTGTATCAGTGTCTCAAAAATTGCAGATTAAATTTCCAGTTACTCTATTCATCCCCAAAATTAACATAAATTAAACCAAAATTTAGTTGAACATCAGCATTTTATATTCCAGCCATGAAACAAAAATTTAGAATGCGAGTTTAGAATTGCATTTTATAAAAATTTAGTTGAACATCAGCATTTTAAATTTAGTTGAACAAATTTAGAAACAAAAATTATATAAATAATGAAATGCAGCTCGTCTTATAATGTATATGTATAGAGAGAGAAGAGAGCACCTCAGATCTGGAGTGCCGGCGAGATCGTAGAATGCGAGTTTAGAACGAGGAAAGCCAAGGGCTGGTCAACCCCACCGGGGGCCCACAAAACAACCACATTCTTCTCTGGAGCCCACTCCAACGCAAAGCCACGCCGCAAAAAGCCTTCCTCTTTTCAGAAGTATCGAGAGAGATGGAAAATAAAAAATTTTGCAGTTTATCTTGTGGGACTAGTTGATGGGAAGACTTAACCGTTTTTGTGTTTTCAAAAATTAAAGATTTAAAAAAATTTGTTCCGCATGGATTGTTTTTTGTGATTATTTTCATGTGTTTTTGTTCTTGAGGACTAAAACTTAAAAATGAAAAAATAAAGACTCAAAATACATGAGGGAAAATTAGCTTAAAGATGAATGGTGTTCGTAGGCTACTATTTTCAGATCCAACATGGGTGTAAGGAGTTTGCCTAAAGATTAAACAATTAAATAATCCTTAAGGTCACTTGGCCAAACTGTTGACTCATTGTAATTCAATCAAAATTCAAGAATAGATGAATCACGTTAACAACTACTTGAATCTCTTAATTATGAAAAGGCAATAAATTTGATGCCGATATAAACAATTATCAAAATGTACCTTGTTCTTATAGTCGCAATAACCATATAATATACTGAAAAAAATAGAAATATTGTTTGGTAAAGGTGGTAGCAAAGTTGCGATTTTGCGAAAAAGGAGGTACATATATGTTACAATAACACTTTGTGGCTAAGGTAGGAGGCGTGGGGAATGAAGTGAAAAGGAACTTTGAGCACGTTTGCAAGAAAAAAGACACTCAGTACATATTAGGAAAATTATATTTTAAAGGAAAAAAATGCTTTGGTGGCAGCACACTCACGCCAGTACTTACTTGAATAGAGAGCGAGCACCAACAGTAAATTGAAAAAGGCACACAAAAAATGGAATCAAAACAAAAGAAAAAAAAAAAGAAACAACAAACAACGTCCACACCCACACACATGCATTAATGTTATCACAACCCCACCCATAAGAAAAACATTCTCAATGTCTCCTTTAGCAGTTTCATGGTTATAGCAGCCCATTTAATTTATCTCTGAGTCTTCTTTTTGTTTGCTTTCTTTTCTGTGTGACTAATATAATAACTGCACAGCTGCATGTGTGTGCTTTGGAGTGAGGGATCTTTGTTGTTATAGTACTTGTTTTTGAGTGAGGTCATTTCCTGTTTGTTAAACATACAAAGTCTCATCTAATGCAAAGTCGGGTGAGGTTTTGTCTTTCCTTTTGCTGTATTATATTTGATACCAGCTGCACTTGAGTTCAATGTTTCATCATCATATCTCCCGTTGAGTGTATGTGAGTTGGGAAATCTTTATATTTCATCATCATATCTCCCGTGGTCTTCATCCGATCTCCCAGCTCCAATATTCTTCTGATGTCTGAAACTCCCCCAATGCGGATGTGCACATAACTTCAATTGCCATCAGACTCTACTTGGATAATTTTCTCAACACTGAAGTAGAGCAATCACCAGTAATCATTGCAAGAACATAGGCCACCCTTGAAATGATGAAATCTATTTGCATCCCTCAGAATGATCTCTCGCCCAGTCACTTTGGCTATTAACTTAATTGCAGAATGGCAGTCACCACAAACTCGCAGATTTTTCATTACTCGTATAGGCATACCTGCAGGTAACTTGAGAAGTCCATATGCCACAGCCAACTTCTCGCTATGATGTCCCAAGCTACGAATCTTCTCCTCTTCATCCACATCATGTAGAACAAAGCTACAGTCAGGACTATACCCTGCCTCTCTTAACAATGCACCTAATTTCTCCAACATCTTAATGATCAAATTATGCTCGGGATGTGGTGTGCTTTCTCCACCAGTGAACATATGAGCTTTCTTCTCCACCTCAATCCAGCTACAACCTGGCGATTTACTCACCTTTTTAGAGCGCATGTTTTTCCTCAGTTCAGCTACATCTTCCCATTTCCCTCTTGATGCGTAGATATTTGAGAGCAATATGTAAGGCCCTGCATTTCTGGGCTCAAGTTGTAGAAGTTTCTTTGCTGCAACTTCAGCCAAATCCAAGTTATTATGGGTCCTACATGCACCCATTAAAGAACCCCAAACAATTGCATCTGCTTCTACAGGCATCTTGTTAATCAAATCCATTGCCTCATTTAAACGGCAAGCTCTTCCAAGCATGTCAACCATACAAGCATAATGTTCAGTGCTTTGCTCTATGGAATATTTTGACTTCATGGCCTCAAAGATTGCTTTCCCTTCTTCGATCTTTTTAGTATAGCTACAAGCTGAGAGAACTCCAATAAAGGTAACATCATCCGGAGCGATGTCTAACGAACACATTTCATGGAATACTTGGAGAGCTGCTTCTCCTAAACCATGTTGAGCATATCCTGTTATTATAGAATTCCACATTACTATGTCCTTGGCAGGAAACCTGTCGAATACTTGTTTTGCCTTAGCAAGTTCACCGCATTTCATATACATTGTGATCAAAACAGAGCAAACATAAACGTCTGCATCAAACTTGGATCTGAGTATCTGACCATGGATTTGTCGACCATGATCAATAGTTGCGAGACTGGCACAAACAGAAAGAACACTTATCAATGAGGGGAAATTTGGCCTCACTCCTTGCCTCTGCATCAAACGAAACAAATCAAGTGCCTCGACTTCAAATCCTTTACGTTCATAAACCTTAATCATTGCACTCCAGGTTCCATCGTCCCTCTCTCTCATCGAATCAAATATCTTCCTTGCTTCTGAAACCTCCCCATTTTGGCCTAATGCAAGTATCATCGCGTTACAAGCAACAACCGGTTTCATTGGCATCGTATCGAAAAGCTCACAGGCCTCCTCAATCCTACCATATTGAGTATATCCCATCAGCATTGCTGTCCATGACACCTCATTCTTCTCGGGCATGACCTCAAAAAGCTTCCTAGCAACATCTACCCTCCCATTATGAGCATACCCCGAAATCATTGTAGTCCAACAAACAACATCACTCTTAGGCATATCATCAAAAATCTCTCGCGCTTCGTCCAGACGACCATCATGACACAAGCCACCAATCATACTGGTCCGAGCAACTATATCCTTTTCCGGCATCATATGATATAATCTCCAAGCCTCTTGGACTCTACCATCTTGAATCAACCCACCCAACATAACAGTCCATGACACCACATTCTTTTCAGGCATCTGCGCAAAGAGTGCCTCCGCCTCCAAAACCAACCCTGCCTCGACATATCCTCTTATCAGAGCAGTCCAGGAAACGACATTCCTTACAGGCATCTTATCAAACACGTCCCTTGCTTCTTTTAACATGCCATTTTTTACATACCCAGAAATCAATCCATTCCAAGAAATAATGTTTCTGTGGGGCATTTGATCGAACAGCCGTTGCGCTTCCTTGGGTCGGTTGTTTTGGAAGTAACCAGCAATAATAGAGTTCCATGAAACGATACTTTTATGAGGCATTTGATCGAACACCCTTCGAGCATTTTCAATTTGGCCCAAACGAGCATAGTGGGCAATCTGAGGAGTAGCTGTGATTGCGATGTTCGTCCAGTATCTTCTATGTTTTTGGAAACTATGCATCTATATTTTTCCTTCAAACTGTTTTGCTCCTTTGCAATGTAATATGTTTGTATTGGTCTAGTCCTCCCTGGAACCAAAAAGAGAAACACTAAATTTCATATTTTTATAATTTGTGCATAAAGATATAGTTGGTGGGAGAAAATTTTGGAGTTCACATTAAATTATATAAATCAACTAGTTTAGCCTGTCCGTGCATGCCTAATGTTTATTAAAAAAATATAGCAAATAAAATTATTATATGATTACATAAGTTTCAAAAAGTAGAGTTAGGAAAATCCAAGTAATTGAAATGAAGAGTTAAAAAAAAAAAAAGCAAAGTGATAGTACCACACTAATACAATCAAATAAAGAATATTGCTGCAACAAGAAGGAACTCAGACTTCTAAAATGAGCAAAGAATATTGTTGCAACAAAAAGAAACATAGACTTTTGAATATAAAGTCAACTATTAGATTAAATTTACAAGTAATTTCTTATTCTTTTTTCCTTTTTTATGATAATGTAAAACTTACGATAGTCACAATTATATTAGACTCATTGTAAATTTATAAGTCGTGTGGTTCAGCGGTTACCAATTCAATCAAAGAGAAATATCAAAATCGAGATTTTGAATTAAATAGCAACATTTTTATCATTTATTTGTATTTTTGAAGCTAAAAGAGAAAAAGAGCCCACTCTTATAAAAGTTTTATATTCTTCTTTTTCTTGATAACAAGCTAATACTTTATTGCTTATTCTCATCCAAAATCTTTAATCAACAAGCTAATATTTTAATTGCTTATTTCTCATTTTTGAAGCTAAAAACAAAGAGAGCCCGTCATTACAAAAATTACATCATTCACAAACACATCTTATGTCAGTGTTGTGAGATAAGGCATAGATTGAGTCACCCCTAGTCTATTTTTCTCTATCATCATCATCATCTTATGAAGCCTTCAAGCTAGCACAAGTAAGGTGAGTGTTCTATGAATATCACTACAACACGCATTAACATATATGTGTGTGCATCCACTTTGAGTTGGTACAATCAATTGTGCACAATTAACTCCACACTTTACTTCAAACTGAATTGTTGACATATAAGAAAGAAGGAAAAGCAACTGCCTTCGTTTTTCTACCACTACGTTTAATTGTCTTAAGAAAACAAAGGTCTTCCACAGTGGCCTTGGCAGCATGAGTAGGTTGTGGTATAATTGACCCTGGTGGCATCATCAACATCAACAATATCCTTCCAAGAGATAAATTTGCTCTAAACCAATACTGCCCAACCCAAAGCTGAAATATAGGAATTAACACTCATATAATTAGCTCACCAGTAGACTATCCAAATTAAGTTTTGAAGTTCCTAACATCTTGGAACTTGGATTTACCTCTTTATTTTACATAACAAATCATGTTTCCCATCTAATGGTCACAATCTCATGTTGCGTACATTATTAGTATCTCTACACCTGAACTGCATGGTAGTAACTGTTTAGTTACTCGGAAAGAATCCAAAAAACAGAATTAAACACCAAAGCATCTCCCACAACCTTTTACCATAACCAAGACATCCAGAACATAATTATTTTCCTTCTTTTTTTTAATCACCTTCCCCAACACCAATTATTTCCCGCAGTACACAAGGTAACTCTTAGCCAACTAAATCATCACGCATAGTGCCCAACACTTTTGTCTCTTCAAAGAATGCAAGAAAAAGGGGGAAAAAAGAAAAAGAAAAAACTATTTCAATTACAATCTGGGAAGTCCACTATGATGCTTTTCAAATCATAAACCCATTCAAATCAAAGCTTTTCACACTAAATTCACTTTTATCACTCTTTTATATCACTATCATACTCATCAATTACACGCCCTTTTATTCTAAATCGACGTACAATCTATCACTTACTGCAACACCAATTAACTCTATATAAATAGGGTAATCTCAAATGATTTCTCTTTCAACTCCATTAAAGGGTTTCACCAAAAAAAATACTCCATTAAAAGATTCCTAAAAACCCAGTTAAAAAGTCATAGAATCCAAGATGAGAAAAAAAAAATAGAAGAAAAGTATACCGAGCTGAAGCAATGAGAGACACTTTGATGTCTGTGTGAGAGAACCGGTGAGGAAAGGTCAAGCAAACAAATAAAAATGTGTGGGAAAAGGTTTCTTTTGTCCGATAAAGAAGATGATGATTCCAATTCTTTCATTAACGGTTCAGATTTGCTTTTCATTTGTTGTGCAAGATCTTGGCCGTCGGATTGAACCAGCATGACATCATATTCCACTAACACAAATTAATGGCATTATGGTCATCAATTAAAAACTGACAAAATCAATAGCACATGGTACAATACATTTTGATTATAATATAACCAAAATAATAATTTGGGTTTGACTCTCATCGATTGAGTTGAAAGTCCAGCCTGCTTCAAAGCATATCGAAAGGATTCATCATATATATATAATATTAGCAATTATGTAAAAGCAGAAGACAAGTTTGTGTTAATTGTATGCATATATAAGTAGTAAACAGTCTTAGGCCTTGCTTTCAGTTCTTACGACTCTGAGTTGGTGATCTATATCTGTAATATT
Source organism: Ehretia macrophylla (assembly GCA_037974665.1). NCBI lineage: Eukaryota > Viridiplantae > Streptophyta > Magnoliopsida > Boraginales > Ehretiaceae > Ehretia > Ehretia macrophylla. The sequence goes on from CM075773.1 coordinate 72,450,980, forward strand.
CACAATCATGTAAAAGTAGAAGACTAATTTTTGTTTGTATGCATATACAAGTGCGCTCATCAAGTCAAATTTGAAGACTGGATGTTCAACAACTATATGCTTGTTCTAAGAATGCATAAATTCAAGAAGAATTACATACCATTCCTCCCATGGCATGGATGTTTAACTCTCCGAAATTATCACTAGCGCTGTTTTTTTTTTTTTTTTGGTTTACATGGAGGCTAAAGCTGAAAAATAATAATTAACTAATCAGTAACCCATTGAGGGGGAACAGTCCTGCCCATCTTGTCCCTCTCAAGAAGCTCCATAAGTGGAGGTTGAACAAGGTCAATGGTGAAATTTCCCAACGGCTGAGTCAACTCAAATCACCGCTTTATTGGCGGTCCTACAGTTGGAAGCAGCATACTATCATCCTTCCCCATTCTTTTTCTACTCAATAATTAAAAGCCTAATCCCAAATCTTCAAACCCACCAAAAAAATTCAATCTTTTTACAGAAACTCACAATAACATCCCACCAAACCTATAAAACCAATCACGAAAACGTCAAGCACTCTAAACAAAAATAAATAAATTTCAACGTTTTAATAATATTTTTTCTAACCAAATATGTTAAAAACTCTTTAAAAAAGGAGGAAAAAACATAGTAATAAGGAAAACAGTTAGGTTGGTTTTGTTGTCACTATATTATTTTTTTAATGTAAACAAAAAAAGAATAAAGATAAATAAAAAAAGACAATTTTTTTTATATAAAAAACAAATATTGCATCCACAACCTAAGAGACTTTGAAAAAAAAAATGCATACATGAAATAAAACAAGAATAAAGCCTAAACTACAGGTCACACACACATCCTTCCACCACTACCACCCACACATACACACACACTCTCTCTTCGCGCACACACACCACCACGGCACACACCCACACAGAGAACGCACACAGAGGCAACCCACAACACATCCACAAAGCTACTCTGATGAGAGAAAAAAAAAGTATTCACTGACCTGATGAGAGAGAGAAAGGTTGTCTCTATTTATGCAAAAGAGAGAAAACGTGTGTAGAGAGATAAGTGTGAAATTAGTGGAATGATGTCAGATTCCCCTCACAAAAATCAATTAGAAGAAGGGCATTATAGTCATAAAAAGAAAGGTACAAAGTTATTGGCATATAATACAATATCTTTAATGCATTTGACCACCTACAAATGTGCCTGTCTTGACAACTTTGTCCACGGATATTATGGCCATAAAATACAAATAGTACAAAACTCTTAACACATAGTACAACACCTTTAATGCATTGATGACCTATAAATATACATGCCTTGACAACTTTGCCCTTGCATATTCTTTTATGTAATAATAGAGATGAATGGTTTAAATTTGTTTTGATGCTCACCTTGGGCTATCTCCAACAATTTTAACTTTTTCTTTATTGGGAAAATTACAACAATAGTCCCCACTGTTTTCCTGAAATTCAATTTAGTCATCATTGTTCAAAAATATGCAAATTAGTCTCGATGTTTCCAAAAAAAGAATCAATTTAATCCCTACTTTTAATTCACTAACAAAAAATGTCTAAAATGTCTAAACTACCCTTCTAAGATCAGAAAAATTACCAATTTATAAAATGTCTAAACTACCCACACCTATAAGTAGGCTACACCTACCTAGGGAATAGGGCATCGAGTATTAGTTATATCTAGCAATACTCTCCCTTATCCCTCTACATATCAACGATCTACCCTTTTCATATCGACGCTGATCCTACGGTAGTCTCCGTAACCTTCACCTCATTTATCCTCGCACTTATACTATTCTCGATACACTACTGACTTAAGCGTCAAAAGGTCTTCGGCCGACACCACACCGGTGCCCTAGACTCACGTCGTTCTATTGCCTTCTGTCCTTGTAGGTTGTTGGTGCTCCAAAATTCTTGATTGTGGATTTTGACCTTTACAATTGGATAGAAAACTAATTTGAACTTAAATAATATATAGGCTGATGAAAATTAAACTTGTTAGGATGATTGAACAAGAATGAAAACTTTATATAAGTCGTAAAAATATTATAAAATCTTTTATTAGAAACTATGTTAATTCTAATCAAGAGAGCCTCGTGGATTTTAAAAGAAATGTTATTGGCAAAGGCCTGAGTTAGGTGTGAAAAGTACTTGGTTTCCACTAGTTTTGAAGCACGCCCATTGATATTGATTACATAGGATGGGAGGACTTCTAATTTTGTGAATGTGTTTTTGGACGAACTCTAGCTCAAGGACTCTCCTACAGGTGATGAACTGCTTCTGACTTCTTCATTCAGTTTATAGCCATAAAAGAAGTGCTTCTGAATTGATCTTATCCTTTAAGAATTTGGATTTTATTTTGTTGATTAATAAATTAAAGCTATGACAAGATGGTATCAGGCGACCTTTGTATGTTTTATTCAAATTAGGTTTCGTAGCGATAAAGGATAGAATACAAAATTGAAACTTATTTCCTTTTGAAGTTGAATAGAACTTACTTGAAGGAAAGATGAATTTGAATAGAATAGTATATAGGTTAACAAAAATTGAACTTATCATGATAACTGTACTAAAACAAACATTGTATATAAGTTAATGAAAAGTATAATTAAAGGAAATATGAATTTCTATAAAATAGTGTATAGGTCAATAAAAATTAAACTTATTTAGATAATTGAACAAGAACAAAATTTGTATAAATGTGTTAATGAAAATCTTAATCGAAGGAAAGATGAATTTGAGAGGAATTAGTATATAAGTTAATAAAAATTGAAGTTATAAGGATAATTGAGTTTGAATAAAAATTGTAGTATGAGCTAAATAGTGTTATTGTTCTTATCACTATTAGTTTCACATGGATGATGAATATGGTTACACATTCTTTATGTTAATAAAAAAACTCATCCATTTCTTATGGTTAGTTTGACACCTTTAATTCTTCTCAGTTAAACAGATGGTATAATTCATCAAAACAAATTTTTCTGTTGATCTTTTACTACTTCTAGAAAGTATCATTTATGTAAAAACTACTGAAATCATTTTACCAATGAGAAACCTAAATAAATTGTAGAAAATGTCAATCAAAGAATAGTTTACTTCAATTAGCACCCAAATCCATCAAATCCACTTAAGTCTAACATTAATTTTGAGGTTGATGCACATTTTGGAGCTAAGATTTGAAGGATTTTCAACCAAGAAGCTAAACTATTGATCTGGGGAGGCTTTCTTTTCATCTTTCCATGTTTTCACTTTAGATTTGTGTATGAACTAAATTTCGTTGTGGTTAGGAAACCTCTTTCGTGCTTTGTATACGATTTATACTTGAGATTTAGATTTAATTATCTGGTTGGGTTTGTTCTTGTTGAATATTTAGATTTAGTTGTAATTATATAAATCCAACTAGATCTAAATGTTAGCCTAAAAGGCTTATGAATCTTGGTTTTGATGATCACAAACTATAAATGTATTTAATGAGTTTGTTCAGTGAACAAAAGCAAGGATGAATCAAGTTTGACTCCAACTTCAAGATTACCGAGCTAAAGAAGGAAGAAGAACATCCATCAACTTAAGGAGAAGATTCGAAAAATGAAGAAGGAGTTATAAGGATGGAGACGGAAGTCAAAAGGGGTACCGGTTGGGACTTGACTGGGGTTTTTGGGGCTTGCAAATAGTATATGCTCAATAGTGATTCTCAAACAACGTTTTTTTTAAATGTGTGTTTTGTACCTTACAAAATTTTTTCAAAATAATCATTTAAAAAAAACCCAATCCTGACAGTCTTGGTTTCACCGGACAACCCCTCGCCAACTGGTCGACCTGTGGCCAAAGGGTCGTCTGCCAGAGATTTGTCCACCGGACGAGGGTCTCTCGACCGGTCGATCGGCGAACAAGGGTCGTCCGCCCGAGACTTGTCCACTGGACGAGGGTCTCTTGACCGGTTGACTGGCGAACAGGGGTCGATCGGTCGGGCCAAAAATGCTGATTCAAAATATAGTTGTTTGTGAACGTTGGGAGCATTAATTACACCATTTTTTCAGCTCTATTAAGTGCTCTCAACTACAAAATTTGAAAGTATTGATTCAAAGCATTTACTCTTGAGTTCTTTCATCATCTAAATGTTTGAATCATCATTGAGCTATACTTGAGCAAGAATTTGTGAGCAATATTGAGAGAGAGAGGCATTCATTGTATTCATCTACCCTAAAAGAGGGCTTTTATTGTGATTCTCAAACAAAAGAGAGAGTTAAACACTTTGAAAGGAAGGATTTCCTTGTCAAAGGTGTTGAAGTGAAAGCTTTGTATTGAGAAGAGTTGTTTTTCTATTGTAAAGTTTGAACTACCATTGTAGTTGGTTTATGGACTCACCAACATTTAAAGAGCCACTATAGTGAAGATTGTTGAAGTCCTAAGCGGGGAGCTTAGGTCGTGGACTTAGGCGGGGGCCGAATTACGCTAAAATCGCGATTTGCAATCTTTTTCTCTCAACTCTCTCTTTGCATTATTTTCTGCACATCAAGTGTTTGATAAATTGTCTCACTCACATATTATATTGCTAGAGTCCATATCTATTTAAGATTGTTTTTGATTAATCATTGCTAGTATATTGACTAATCGAAAAAGTAGTATTATTGCCTATATAACCTAATTCACCCTCCCCCCCCCCCCTCTTAGGTTTAATTAAGGGACAACAAATGGTATCAAGAGTTAGGACTTTGCATATAGCTTAACATCTAGCAAAGAAAAGATAAATGCCAAACAATACTACTTCTCCTTATTTTGAAGGTTACTCTACTAATAGGCATCCATTGTTTATAGGTACAAATTTCAATTATTGAAAAAACAAGATGGAAACATACATACAATCCGTTGACTATGCTCTATGGTCACTGGTGGAAGATGGCCCTTATGTTCCAATGAATGAGATAACGGTTAAAGATGCCCTAAGTACAAGTAGCGTTGAGAAAGTCAAAATCGTTCAAGTTCCCAAGGAAAGGAAAAAGTTCAATGATCAAGACATTAGTATGATGACCAAGAACTCAAGAGCCAAGAACATTCTCTATTGTGCTCTAAACGAAACCGAGTATAATTGTGAGTCAATGTGAAACTGCTCACGAGATTTGGAAGATGCTATACATGTCTTATCAAGGAACACCTCAAGTGAATAATACCAAAATTGATCTTCACATTCATGAATATGAATTGTTTCGTATGAAGGCCGGAGAATCATTAAATGAAATGCATCAAAGATTCTCCACAATCGTAAACAACTTAAGTGCTCTTGGGAAGAAGTATCCAAATGAAGAACTTAACCGGAAGATTCTTATGGCTCTTCCAAAGGAATACAAACCAAAGGTGACATCTATTAGAGAATCAACCGATCTCTCCACGATTATGGTGCATGAGCTCATTTGCAATCTTGAAACGGAGGAACTTGTATTAAATCAAGAAAAAATACGATATGAAGAAGAAAAGAAGACAAGGAAATCATTTTCTCTCATTGCTCAATCTCAATCAAGTGATAAAGATAAAGATGATAGCGATCATGATGAACTTGCACTTCTTGCAAAGAATTTTAAGAAGTTCTTGAAATACAAAAAGATAAAGAGAGAAGAGCCCATCAACAACAAAGTCAAGAGAAGATTCAAAGAAAAATTAAAAAAGACTAAAGAAGAGATAAAATGCTTCAATTGTGACAAATCGGGACACATCAAAGCAAAATATCCAAAATTGATCAAAGGAAAGCAAAAGACAATGAAGGCGTGCGTTGAGGATGATGTATCAACCGGTGATAAAAGTGGAAGCGAAACCGAAGTGGCCAATTTTGTGTGCTTCATAGTTAGAGATGATGAGGTAACTTCTTTGTCTTGTGATGAATCTTTTTCTTTGTCTTCTAATGATAATGAATGTACATTTGAGGAACTAACAAATGAATTTTCAAAACTACATGATAGCTTTCTTCTTGCACATTCAAAAGTAAAGAATCTTCAAAAAGAAAATGATGAACTTCAAAAGGAAATTAAGGAACTTAGAAATGAAAATGATACTCTTACCAAAGAAATGTGTGAATACTATCATTTAACGTCTAAAAATAAATTAGAAATCAAAGATTTTGAAAAACAAATTCTTGGCCTACAAAATGATCTAGCTAGATTTTCAAAAGGAACAAAGGCCTTGGATGAAATTCTTGGTTCTCAAAAATCACCACTCGACAAGGGTGGAATTGGCTATGAGCCATTTTTTAAACCAAAATCTTCAAAAACCATCTTTGTAAAAGCTTCTCAATCCTCAATTGTCCATCCACCATTAAAAGAATCACAAAAAGTACAATTTGACAAAAAGGGAATTGGCTATAAGTCATATCAAAAAGGGTTGCAAAATTATTTTGTCAAAGAATCATCCTCTTGGAATGTAGCCTCAACATCAAGAGGATCATTTAAAAGATGCACTTACTGTGATAAGATTGGTCACAATGCATCACGATGTAGATTTAGAAACATGGTGGTAAGAGATTCTCATATTCCTTTATGGCCTAGAGCCAAATTGGTTGTTAGATGTGTTAGGACTTCATACTAACACAAAAGGACCCAATAGAACCTTGGGGACTAAAATGAACTTGATTTGTTTCTATAAATGATAGGTTGTCCTAAAGGTGAAGTATAAAGATACTTGGGTTATTGATAGTGGGTGCTCAAGGCACATGACGGGAGATGTATCTTTCTTTTATGAGATTGACAGAAACTTCAAAGGTAAAGTTAGCGATAGAGGAAATGAAGGAGGCAAAGTCATTGGTAAGGGTAGCATAGGAGATATAAACTCTCTTTCTATTCATGATGTCTTGTATGTTAAAGGTCTTAAACATAACTTACTAAGTGTAAGTCAATTTTGTGATAATGAATTTAGAGTTGAATTTCTATCTACTTGTTGCAAGGTGTATGATCAAGATGATAAAGTAATATTTGTTGGAAATAGATGTGACAATGTATATGTAATCAATCTTCATGAATTGAAGTGCCAAAATGTGACATGCTTAGTTACCATTAATGAAGATTCATTGTTATGGCATAGAAGACTTGGTCATGCTAATATGGATTTACTTGCTAAGCTTTCAAGAAAAGAGCTTGTCATAGGTCTTCCTAAGACTAGATTTCAAAAAGACCATCTATGTAATGTATGTCAATTTGAAAAACAACATAAGACATCATTCAAAACAATTAGCAAGGTAACCACATCAAGAGCTTTACAAAAATTACATATGGATCTATTTGTTCCAATGGATGTGGCAAGTTTAGGTGGATCTAGATATGTCTATGTTATTATAGATTATTACACCAGATTCACATGGGAAAGACCTCTTGCACATAAAAATGATACCTTCAATGAATTTGTTAAACTTTGTAACAAAGTGCAAAATGAGAAAGGCTATTACATAAATTGCATTCATAGTGACCAAGGCACCGAATTTATAAATGTATCTTTTATGGATTATTGTGAAGAACGTGACATTGAATATAATTTTTCGGCTCCTAGAACTCCTTAACAAAATGGGGTAGTAGAAAAAGAAGAATCGAACACTATAAGAAATGGCAAGAACAATGTTGAAAGAAACCAACTTGTCAACATACTTTTGGGGTGAAGCCGTAAATACCGCATGTTATGTGTTAAATCGTGTGCTAATTAGACCTTTTTTAAAGAAAACACCCTATGAATTATGGAAAGGTAGAGCACCAAATGTATCTCATTTTAAAGTGTTTGGTTGTAAGTGTTTCATCCTAAATACAAAAGAACATCTTGGCAAATTTGATTCTAAATCGGATGAAGGACTTTTTAAGGGTTACTTTTCAAGAAGTAAAGCTTATAGAGTCTTTAACAAAAGAAACATGCTTATCGAAGAGTCTATGCATGTGAATTTTGATTAAACTAATCCTTTCGCTCCGAGAAAGAATGATGATGATGTAGGTGTTTTCGAAGTTGACACTCAAATCTTACCTACAACCATCGATAATGAGGGAACCTCAAGAGATTCAAAGGAGACAAATATTGAAGAAAGTCAAACCTCAAAGGATGGTAAAACTCTAGAAAGTCCACAAGGAAATGTACAACCAATGCAAAATGACCAAGAAGTGACAACAAATGATGATCTACCAAAATGTTGGAAGTTCGTAAGAGATAATCCAAATGACCAAATTCTTGGTGATCCTTCAAATGGAGTAAGAACTCGCTCTAATCTAAATGCATATTGTGAACATATTGCATTTCTTTCTCAAGTAGAGCCTAAAAATGTTAAAGAAGCTTTAGATCATGAAGATTGGATAGTTGCCATGCAAGAAGAATTAAATCAATTTGAAAGAAGTAAAGTGTGGCATCTAGTTAAAAAACCTAAGGACTATCCCATAATTGGTACAAAATGGGTTTTTAGGAATAAGTTAGATGAATCCGGAATTGTAACTAGAAACAAAGCTAGACTAGTGGCTCAAGGGTAAAATCAAGAAGAAGGGATAGATTGTGATGAGACTTTTGCTCCAGTGGCTAGACTTGAATCCATTCGTATGCTTCTTGCTTTTGCATGTTTTATGAACTTTAAATTATATCAAATGGATGTTAAAAGTGCCATTCTAAATGGCTATCTTAAGGAAGAAGTATATGTGAAACAACCACCCGGATTTGAGGACACTAACTTGCCAAATCATGTATATAAACTGGATAAGGCATTATATGGCCTTAAGCAAGCACCTAGAGCATGGTATGATAGGCTTAGCAACTATTTGCTTGAAAAAGGGTTCACTAGAGGCAAACTAGATTCCACTCTCTTTGTCAAAACAAAAGGTAAAGATATATTGCTTGTACAAATTTATGTTGATGATATAATTTTTGGTGCTACTAATGAATCTCTTTGTGAGTATTTCTCTAAGTGTATGCACAAGGAATTTGAGATGAGTATGATGGGAGAATTGAATTTCTTTCTCGGACTCCAAATCAAGCAAACACAAGAGGGTACTTTCATCAATCAAGCCAAGTACATTAAAGAACTTATCAAAAAATTCGGACTTGAGTCAGCAAAAGAAATGAGTACACCAATGTCAACATCAATCAAGCTTGACAAAGATGAGGAATGTAACAAGGTAGATGAAAAGCAATATCGAGGTATGATCGGAAGCCTTCTTTATTTAACTGCTTCTAGACCCGATATTGTATTTGTTGTGTGCTTATGTGCTCGTTTTCAATCATGTCCTAAAGAGTCTCACTTAAATGCTGTAAAAAGAATCATTAGATATCTTAAGGGGACTATAGATTTAGGATTATGGCATCCAAAAGACACCTTATTTGAACTGGTAGGATATTCAGATGCGGATTATACAGGAGATTGAGTAGACAGAAAAAGTACTAGTAGATGCTGTCAATTTCTAGGACATTCATTAATCTCTTGGTCTAGTAAAAAGCAAAATAATGTAGCTCTCTCTACGGCTGAAGCTGAATATGTATCTGCTAGAAATTGTGTGGTACCAAATTCTTTGGATGAAACAAAATTTGTTTAATTATGGTCTTGTTTACGATAGTGTACCTATTAAATGTGATAATACAAGTGCCATTAATCTCACTAAAAATCCCATTCAACACTCCATAACCAAACATATTGAAATTAGGCATCATTTCATTCGCGATCATGTTCAAAAAGAAGATGTCGTGCTCAACTTTGTTGATTCCGTGAATCAATTAGCTGACATTTTTACAAAATCATTGCATGAGAATCAATTTTGTGTGATAAGAAGAGAGTTAGGTATGCTTAAAATGTGCTGAAAAGTGTAACTTGCAGTCTTTTTTTTGTGTACTGCACTTTCTGACTGAAAGTGCACCCTCCAACCAGTGAAGCACACCCTCGTCTGGTGAACGTGCCTCGGGCAGACGAGGGTATGACACTAGACGACCGACGCGTTCACTCTCGTCCGGTCGCGGCACTGACAGGCAAAAGGTTTAAAAAACTTCAAAATTCATCTTCAAACTAAAATTCTTCTTCATTCACAACTCTTCAACTCTTCATTATCTCCCACTTCAAGTCCACTACTTTGCATTGTCTTCTATTATCATCATGTTTTGCTGATGACAAAAAGGGAGAGATAAATACCAAAAATTGTATAAATAATAGAAGCATATATAAAAAGAACTTATACTGTAATGCCCCGATCCCTCATGAGACCGGAGGCTCTAATAACCATGCTATTCTCAACCCAATACCAAACCCGGTCACAAAATTTAGGAAAAACGGACAGAGTCTCCCTTGTACTGTGGACATTCTGAAAACCTGTAAACACTCAATAAAGCCACAACATAATAAGACATTCATTTATAACTAAAGATCTTAGCTTTAAGGCCATCCGAGGCATAAGACATACAAACAGTTTAGATACACACAAACATGCATTCATAACTTAACTTCTTTACAAAACCGCTTATCATGTCACTCCATGATAGCATTGAACATTCTTAGAAATTAAAGCCAACCATACACCCGTTCATTCACACCCAAGCATGCAACGTAGCTAGAAACAGAAGCAAAAGTTATTACATGCCATAATTCTATAACACTTACTACATCCACTTAGCTTTCAAACTTGCAACTACTCAAATATATATACATAAGCCCTTAGGGTCCAAAATAGATTAGAAAGTAAAACAATTAAGGTCTTCCACAGTTTAGCGGCAATCATTCAAATCTCAAGTAATAGCACACAGAAATCAGGTCAACTCCTCCAACTGCACCACCTGAAATATGTTTACCGAGGTATGAGCAATCACAATTGCCTAGTGAGGGATAAGGTCTACCGGGGACATGCAATGCAGCAGTTAGTACAAATAAAGCATTTTATAAACAAAGAACAATTGAAACAACAAGTTATCACACATTAAAAAGGATACGATTCACTTGTTCTTCAATCACGAACCACGAGCCACGAACTAAAATCCCGATGTAATAATGACAATGTTATCAATAAGCCGGCATCCCCTTATAACTCCAAAATGAGTGTACTCTGGATGTACCCCGAAATCCTATGACCCAACTCTCCCTGGGCGGCATCCTAAGCGAGAGAGGGACTGGGTAACCATGGTAGCCGAGGTATACCGGCAAGCCCGATGCCGCCCGATTTCCATGACACTACCATGCCCAAATGGTTGTGCAACCACGATGCAATGCACTCAAAATAATAACATCAGAATACATCAATAAACACATGATTGAGGGACAACAAAGTAGGTTGCCCTCACACACAATATATAGACAATAAGTGCACATAATCTAAGTACAAGTAAATAAACTATTATGCACATAAGGATGAAGTCTCCCTCACCTCTATCAAGCTCCACAATGCAAGATTGGCTTCAAATCACTCTTAATCACCTTGAACATAAAGTTAAACATTGTTTCAATTATTCTTTAACTACAACATTCATTAATTATTTAACTAGGTTAGCTAACTCATAGTTTACTTAATTAACATATAACCAAGTAATCATTCAAGTAGTCTAATATACAAACAATATAATTAACAACAATAAAATTGTGATATAAGCATGTTCTCTAATCATTTAAAAGAGCATTTTAAGCATAGATAATCATATTTAATTCCATAATAGTACTATCAATTTATAAAGCCATTAATCCATACTTATTCTCATTACAATTAACTCAGTATAAAACTCAAGAAAAACACTTAGAACTATGGCAATACAATTACTATAAACAAGAATTCACATAGAATCTTCAATTCAAGAAAAACAATTATGCAATTTAGTTCATGAAACATTCTATGGATAACGCCATATCTTAGATAATTACCCATAAGCACCTAACCCATCAAGTCGAATCAAAACTTAGCAAATAACCCAACTTTATTCCGAAAACCCCTTTCGTAAACCCAACTAAAAATCTATCTTCTAAGCAACAGGAGGACACTACGAGCATTCAACGGTCACTAACCAACCACAAGGAAGTTCTACAAACACCTAAAACACTAGAACAAACCAATTGCGCTAAATGTCCCTATTTATGTTCTAGTCATTCTAACCAACTTCTAGCCATCTTTTAATGGGTTTAAGCAAACATTTAAGTCATCTAGCATTAATGGCACCTAATAGAAACACTAAAACCATCAATTGAGCAAAAGTCACAAAAACTCAATAGAATACTATTATTTTCTCTAACTTTCTCAAGCTATCACATCCCAACGAGCTATGATAATAGAAATCCGTTTTCACCATGCAAACCTATCCATATTATGATCCATTTAAATGCAAAGAAAACTTGTTTAAACCATAACAATCATAAAACTCCATTCGTCCCCTTAGTTGATTTATACTATATCTAAGTTAACCAATCACCCAACTAATGCCATAACCATAACAAAAGTGCTTCCATGATCTCCCAAGACAATGCCAACACTCAAACCGAGCAAATTCCACACCTGGTCAAAACATCCCCTTTGCAATTCAAGGCTAATTAGCTTCCATACGTAATACGAAGTTCAAGGTACGCAACCAAACTATACTACCTTCCTAATGACACTTAATGACACCACTTAGGACCTCAAAGTCTCGCAATTACCCGCATCTAGCCTGAAAGTCCCAAATTCTCTCTTTTGACTTTGTACTACACGTACCTCAACCGAGACTCAAATGGGAGCTAGCAAAGCTTAGTTAGGTCCTAAATAGCCTAGGATTACTAAATGTGGATACCAATTCAACCCGGATTTGCGATAACCCCGAAACCCCTTTTTAAAAGTCGGCTATTTCCTTCTTTCGTTAGGTTATGGGCAATTAAACCCTACGGGGCCTTTACACTACTTTCATTAACATCTAAAGCACCTATTAGAACCATTAATTCAAGCTATAAAGTCCGATTACACAAAACCCTAACAATCCCGTCACTATTCATATCAAATAATCAACGAGCAATTTCAACCGTTTAGACTACGAAACAATAGCATAAATTAGGTCTCTACCACTTATATACAACATACATAAGCATATTTAGGCATTGCAATAGCATTTGACAACAAATCTAAGAATTCAAGAAAGTTGACATATTTTTCAAATGCAAAAATAGCATGCAAAACCCTCACCAATGCGCGTAGAAACTCTCGGGAGGCTAGCAAACACCCTAAACTACTTGCTCCTAGTTTGGCTTGGCTTCGTTTGAAGATTTGGTGAGCAAAAATTCCTTCTTGGATACACAAAGGGCTGGTCGGATTTGCTACAGTAATTTATGCATTTTTTTTTGTTTTGCTAGTTATGAGCTTAAGTTATTGTTATATTGAGCATATATTAGGGTGGGTCATGTTGGATGCATATATGGGCTATTAAAATGAGTCTAACTAACTTTAAAACGAGTCTAAGGTGCAAATAATTGTTAGCTAATTAAAACACTTAGTTAAGTCACGTAATACTATTCATTAGTTTCAACAAATCATTTTCTAAACGAAGGCTCCTAATGCATTTAGCTCAAATGCACATTTTTCTCATTCCTAAAACAATTAATATGATTTAAGAAAATTGATATGTTGAAGTAATTAAGTGGTTGAAAAATGCAATGAATAGTAACCACATAAAGCAACAAGTAATACATAGTAAAGATGCGCAAATAGTGGATGCAACAGTTAAAATGTGTACAGTGAAGTTCTCGGGCGTCACAAATACATTAAGGGGGAGTTATTATGTATGCACCTATTGAATCTAAAAAGAACTCATACATTGAAGGAAAGTTTTTGAACAAATTTATATCTTAGGTTCAAACAAACTCAAATTGCACAAAATGCTAAATACTCTCTCAAACTCATTATGCTTACATTGTTATTATTTGAGATAAGTTTTGTCATCATAAAAAAAGGGGAGATTGTTAGCCTAAAAGGCTTCTGAATCTTGGTTTTGATGATCACAAACCATAAATGTGTTTAATGAGTTTGTTCAATGTACAAAAGCAAGGATGAATCAAGTTTGACTCCGACTTCAAGATTATCGGGCTAAAGAAGGAAGAAAAACATCCATCAACTTAAGGAGAAGATTCGAAAAATGAAGATGGAGTTATAAGGATGGAGACGGAAGTCATAAGGGGTATCGGTTGGGACTTGACTGGGGTTTTTGGGGCTTGCAAATAGTATATGCTTAATAGTGATTCTCAAACAACGTTTTTTTTAAATGTGTGTTTTGTACCTTACAAAATTTGTTCAAAAGAATCATTTTGAAAGAACCCAATCCTGACAGTCTTGGTTTCACCGGACAACCCCTCGGCAACCGGTCGACCGGTGGCCAAAGGGTCATCCGCCAGAGACTTGTCCACTGGACGAAGGTCTCTCGACCGGTCGACCGGCGAACAAGGGTCGTCCGCCCAAGACTTGTCCACCGGACAAGGGTCTCTCGACCGGTCGACCGGCGAACAGGGGTCGACCGGTCGGGCCAAAAATGCTGATTCAAAATATAGCTGTTTGTGAACGTTGGGAGCATTAATTACACCATTTTTTCAGCTCTATTAAGTGCTCTCAACTGCAAAATTTGAAAGTATTGATTCAAAGCATTTACTCTTGAGTTCTTTCATCATCTAAATGTTTGAATCATCATTGAGTTATACTTGAGCAAGAATTTTTGTGAGCAATATTGAGAAAGAGAGGCATTCATTGTATTCATCTACTCTAAAAGAGGGCTTTTATTGTGATTCTCAAACACTTATCAAAAGAGAGAGTTAAACACTTTGAAAGGAAAGATTTCCTTGTCAAAGGTGTTAGAGTGAAAGCTTTGTATTGAGAAGAGTTGTTTTTCTATTGTAAAGTTTGAACTACCATTGTAGTTGGTTTGGGGACTCACCAACATTTGAAGAGCCACCATAGTGAAGATTGTTAAAATCCTAAGCGGGGAGCTTAGGTTGTGGACTTAGGTGGGGGCCGAACCACGTTAAAATCGCGATTTGCAATCTCTTTCTCTCAACTCTCTCTTTGTATTATTTTCTGCACATCAAGTGTTTGATAAATTGACTCACTCACATATTATATTGCTAGAGTGCATATCTATTTAAGATTATTTTTGATTAATCATTGCTAGTATATTGACTAATTGAAAAAGTAGTATTATTGCCTATATAACCTAATTCACCCCCCCCCCCCCCCCCCCTCTTAGGTTTAATTAAGGGACAACACTAAATATTCAACAAGAACAAACCCAACTATATAATTAAAAATACTTGTAGCGATTTAAGTGTTGAATCTACTTATTTAACTTTAAAATCTCAATCGGATCTTGCACTTAATTGTTGATTGCTTCAATTTACGGTCTTAAAAATGCTTGTAGCTAGTTTGAAATTATTGCATGCTTAGAACATTCACTTGAACTGGGCTTAATTACAATCGAATCAAAGGTTGTGCCATGATTTGCCTACTAGCCTAATCAATTAACCCTAGCATTGTTTGGACAAATCCGCACCTTGACCAATAGGGTGACTAGATAGACGAAGTTATACCTAGATCTAAGATTGTTGACTTAAGCTAGTTAGGTAAACTCAACTAAACGGGCTTATAGTTTGGTCAAAGCAATCTGACTATCCAAATCTAGGCTTAAATATAACATTATAGCCATAGCATGAGGAGCTAGACCTAACCCAATTCTATTTTGACCTAATTCTTGGTTTTATCCATCCATTTAGGTAGTTTAATCAATTTTCCTTTTCCTTTCACATTTCTAAGTCAATTCTCACATGAGCACACAATAGAATTCACTCTATGGATACATTTTTTGCACTTTTTCGCACTGACCCATGTACTTGCGAGGTAAAACTTAGTTGACCATTGTGCTTTATGTTAATAACAACTGAGAAAACTATTAGTATATATATATACATACAGTTAAAACAAATCTTATCACGATAGGAACCTAGAGTCTCAAAGCTTGATTCTTTTACTATCAAAATATTTTCGATGATGTTTAAAGGTTTTTTGTTAGGGTAAACTTCACTAGTAGCCACAAATATATATATTCAAGTTTTCAAGTTAGTCTTTAATGTTTCAAAAGTATCATTATGAGTCCCTATATTTCAAGTAAGTCGTCAAATTAGTCCCTCTTATTAACTTTTAACCAAATTTGGAGAGAAAACATTGATGTGTTAGGTTCTTTTATCACAATACTAATGCTACATTAACTATCAAAAGATTTTAAATAGATGATATTTAGAGGTATATTAAGGATAATTGCGCATTTAGTTCCAATATTGACATTTTTTTTATAAAAAATTTAGCCCCTTATAAATAGTTTATATTAATCTTGATTCTTTACTTAAATATGGTCAACTTAGTCCCCAACGTTAAATATTTAACATAAAATTTGTCAAAAGACTTAACTACCCTTAAAAAATTGTTAAAATTACCAACTTGTCCTTCACATACCCCCACTTCCACGGGATCACCCCTATCCCTACCCTTGTACCTAACAGCACGAAACCACCTACTTCCGTAATCCCTCAACCCTTTACCCCTACATCCACGCCATCCCTAATAGCTTCAAACACCTTTTGCATCCCATTTTCCCCAACTATTACCCTCAATAGCTATGCCTATATCGCTAATAGCTTGAAATAATCTTGTCACCCCTCATCTCCACCCTTTCCTTTCTCCCCCGCTACTGTCAACAGGCCTATACGTCTACCTTCAACAAACCGTTTCCTCATTCCCCACCAATCCTACACTAACCCCAAAACCCCTACCTCCAACAACCCATTTTCTTACCCCCTATACCAGCCCCAATACCCCATACCCCACTATAATGTGTAAGTCGTGTGGGTCTATACGTGGTGTGCATGTGTGTACTATGCATACATAGTATATGCTTTACGCGTGTGTATATTGTGTGCTTTATGTACGTGTATGCTCTATGTGTGTGTGATCGTGGTGGTGGCAGTAGGTTTATATTAATGGTTGTGAAGTGGGGAAAAAGGATGAAGATAATGATTCTTTTTTTTTTTTTAGTTTGGGGAGTAAATTGAGATTTTTATTAGTTTGGAGATTAAATTAAAATATTTGCAAAGGTTGTGGATTGATTTGATATTTTTTTGTAAAAAATGGAGACTAAATTGAATTCTTATTTAAACACTTTATTGTTTTTCGAATTTTACCCCTGTAACACCATACCAATTTGTTAAGTGGCATAGCAACATAAAATTCCCACTTATGTCACCCTCACATCTAGATCGATCTATACTATTCTTTATTTAGATAGATGTGACCCTATGAACAATTAAGCCAATCTCTATATGTTTTGGCCATGTCTGTTTCTACTCCGAAGAAATAGCTTCGTATACCACACGTTATATGCCAAGACTTATCGTGATGGATATTTCCAAGGGTTGGTTGGGTTGGACCTAAATGCAAAGACATCGACCTCTTAAGGCATTTGATGTGCATGAATTGATGTGTTCTTACTTTTTCCCTCTCTGGCTTAACTACTCTGCTTACTTCTTTAATGGTTTTCGAATTTTACCTCTATAATACCATACCAATTTGTTAAATGTAACCATTTTTTAAATAGAAATGACTCCTTTGACTAATTAACTTTGAGAAATATCACAAATTTGTTTGCTTCTTTGGATTGAATTGCGTGCGACATGCTTCTGACCTAACCATTCTTACTTCGCTGCCTTTCTTTGAGCTCCTAGACAACAGATCAATAGTTGACTTCCTAAAACGGTAATAACCAGAGATGTCTAGAGAACTAATTTTTAATATATTAAGACTAATATGAATGATATGATAACATTGGACACTATTTGCGTAATTATCCCTATTTATTATATGTAGATTAAAAGTATTAAAATTTAGGAGGCAAATTCGCCAATTACTTCATAGATAAAGGCGTTCTTTTGCTTTTGACCAATTATTAGGGGTACACTCGCTATTTGTTAGAACGTGAGGGACGTGTCTTTAATTTTCACAAACACTCTTTATAAAAGCCTACACTATTACCCCGTCGCCGTGCCTTTGCATCATTTCTTTCTTCTAGGGTTTGCGCAAGAAGCAGCAACAGCCGCCGCCGCCGCCATGGTACGGCATCTTTCGTTTTTTCCCTTCAAAATTTTATTAATAGATTTGATTAATATTGTGATTCTCATGGTGGGTAATTGTTATTTGATCTGATATAATACGCAGCCGTCACACAAGACCTTCATGATAAAGAAGAAGCTGGCGAAGAAGCAGAGGCAGAACAGGCCCATTCCTTACTGGATCCGCATGCGCACCGACAACACCATCAGGTACAACGCCAAGCGCAGGCACTGGCGTCGCACCAAGCTTGGCTTCTAAGCCTATTATGCTACTTCACTAGCCATGTTATGCGATTTTGATAAGACTTTTTGAAGCCTTTTTTAGTGACACTGATTATGGTCTTTTTAAAGATTTGATGTTATTGTAAGGATATTTAATTTAGTTATTTTTTTCGTTAATTTTTATTACTTGTGGCTTGACTGTTTTGTTGTTACTTTGAATGCAAGCATTTCAGTTTCTGTTTGCTTTAGTATTATATTGTGTGGATTTAAGATCCGATTACGCACCTATTCTTGTATATTACATCGGAAATGGTTGTTGGGCTTCGCCAGTATTTTTGTTGTTGATATAGTAAATTGGGGGACTGGTTAATCATTTCCGTCAGTTTCACTTGAGTCCCTTTTGTCTTGAAATAAAAGGCTTTGTATAATGGACCTCAAAGTTTGTCTGAAGAAACCCTTCCTTCGCTCTGCACGTAGCTGGGGCTTCATGTGCTAGGCTGCCTTCTTAATTTACTTGAATCCCTTTGAAGCATTAAGTGGTTTGTGATTTTCTGTGGTGTTCATACCGTGTTTTTCATTCCTTACCCCCATTTCTGTATTTTTAAATACACAGAACTTGATATACCTTGGTTTATTTATGTCATGCAAAATACCTTTGAGATTAGTGAGTCATTATATTTATAAGATTATTGTTCAACTGTAAGAAACAAAGGATGGAAATTTGGTTGGTAAAGTTCTGATTAAACTGTGTTGGAGATCATGTTTTTCTATTCAGCTGTTCATATATTGTCATTTGATAGTAATATGGGTTGAGTAATTAACAGTGATGAGATGTGTACAAGTAAAACTTGTATGCAAACCTTGTGACTGTTATAGAACGAGAAATATAGAAACTGGTTAATGCAGCGACTTGAAGAGATAAGTTATGGCAAGAAGAGATAGGATAGTCTACACGTGTGACATCGGAACCAAGAAAGATTGCATTGGAGTTATTGATACCCATCAACCACCTAATGATTAAATTCTTAAAAGGTTTGTACAATTTTCATTAAGCCATTATCTTTTTTCCTGTAGTAGAATTTTGTTTCCTTTGAGCCATTATCTTTTTCTTGGGTCCAGCATGTGGTAGAAGTTTGTTTCCTTTGAAGAATTTGTTGTTTAAATAGATTCTATCATTGTATCCTTCTGCTAGAGCAGTAAGATGGATCTCCTGAAACTTTTCTGCTTCTTTATAACTAAATTTGGTTAGAAAAGAAAAGAGAAGAATGTGTATGCTTTCTGGGAAAAAGATAAAGTATAGCGACAACCCTGGTAAGCTTGGCATGATCCAGTGATAGTGTACGCCATTCAAATTTCTTTCCGGTGAGTACTCTGGCAATTCTTGTTTTACCTGAGGCATATACACAAAACCAGCTAAATTCTGTGCTATGTTTATCTTGAAGTGCTTTCCATATCTTCCGGTGTTTTACGTGCTGTTTGAGGTTTATTAATCTTTGATCTCTAAGATCTCTGTGACTTTGTGTGCCTAAAATTCTTGCCATCTCAACTTGTTAATAGCTGATATTCAGCTAGCTATTCAATTCCCGATGCACTAAATAAAATTGCTTTATGCTGCTTTTGCTCCGGATCTTGGGTACAAGTCCTGGTTGCACGGGTGCTCTCCCGATAAAGAAAATCGATAAGTAAACTGATAGATTTTGATTTTTAGAAGTAGTAATTGATGGGTAAATTGATAAATTTTGGTTTTAGATGATTAAAAAAAAATCAAAACTCGGAATCTAATAAATTTTGGTTTTAGACATTAATGGTGGGTTTTCCTACAATCTGAAAGGCAAAACAAGCAATAGTTCAAGTGGTTTGTAAAGGATCAAAACTAAGGTTGGATCAAGAAGAGAGCCATCTCCGAAAGATGAGAAAAGTTGAGAACACTTTCAAACTTTTGAATCTGAAAATTTTCGCCACTGATGAAAGTGAGAATCCATTAAATGGTCGGGGTGGATCTAAACTTGTACTTTTAGATTTTTTATATTTAAATTAATATTTTTTCATATTTTTGGACTAATTTTTTATTTAAATTAATTTTTTAAATAATCTGATTTTAATTATCCGTAATTTTTTTATACTTGTCAGTTTTAAATTTGAATAACATTTTCTAAAACCATAAGTTTTGAGTTTAAACAATTTTTTTTTCTTTTAAAAATTGCAATTAATGGAACGTTGTAATTCTTAATTTTACTATTTAGATTCTGGGCAATTTTTTTCTGGGTCAAATGGACAGGGGTAACCGAGTAAAGGCTTTCGCATTAAAAAGCGGCTAAAATCTAACCATGAAAACCCAATCAAGTGTCCCACCTTTCATCCACTAATTGCTCTCATGCTTCATGTCAACTTTCCAGATTTGATAGTCAGCGATGAAGAAGGTAATAGGCAGTCTACGTGTCGTGTTTGATATGGCTTCTGGACCAAAAAGCATAAACATAAAAATAAATGAAAACAAAAGAGAGGAAAATAGAGCATTACAACATTTTCAGAAGATTGCCATTGCCACGTATTATTCTTTTTGTCATCTTGTAATATTATTATTTTTATGTGTAACCGATAAAAAGAAATTGTTTGAAAAACTAACTTGTAAACAGACAGTACAGATTCTTCTTTTGATCGTTTTCAAGATGGTATCAATTTTCCAATTGGAATTGCATTGTAAAAGAATTCTTCAACTATCTAAAGCATCATCATACTCGTACAAAAAAAACGAAACTTTGGCGCATATTTAGCAGTAATCGTTGTAATATGGCCGGTGGATATAACGAAGCTTAATACAACAACATACTACTTGATGGATGAACGCTACAACCAGGATCTCGTATATAGATTTATGAAATGAGCACATTAATTGTCATGCCACGCCTCCAAAATTTGGCAAGGTCAAATCCGGAGACGTGATCCTTTGAGTCTAAAAAAATTCTTCCTCCTAAACTTATCAGGCGCTAATATCATAAGGTAAAAAACTAAAATTCATGAAATCATTTATTAGAATGACTAAAACTCTTAATTAAATCAATTAGTACTTCTGAATATATATAACAGGAAGGCGATACTTTACAAATAATATTCTTCTATAATATAACTATTTTTTGAATACCATATAATTGCAATAATTGATCTCATAGGGTGGCCTCTAGACCCTTGTAGCCCGGATAACTCATTAACCCAACCTCTGTACAATCGTAATAAAATAATATAATGAGCGAAACAATACTCAATAAGAAGAACACTCGGAGTCAGGCTTTGAGGGTTGTCCAAATAAAATGATGCAATATAGAAATCAGAATTGAATCAAAGGCGCGATGCAGAGTCAAACACATGAAGTATCTATAAGAGGGAGAAAGAAATAGCCAATCCATACCAAACTAGAATTAAACTATAATCTGATCAATACAGAACACACATGTAAGGCTAATACTAGAGTCATGCAATTGGATATTGATTGGTTTCTTGGCGTATAGAAAATTAAGTGCAAAACAAACCAAGTCGAACCCCGCAAGTGCACGAGTCGTGATAGAAAGTGGGCAAGTGCGGGAATCGTATCCTCAAGGAGGCTCCTAAGTGATCTACCGTGTGCTCTGTGTAAAATGGTCTAAAATCGTGAAAATGAAAAGAAAATAACATGATTCGGTAGGTTGGTTGAAAGGGGCTTTAATCTAAACTAAAAGTTAACTAAGCAAAATTAAAAAGCTAATTAACCTAATCTAAATAGGAGGTATCAAATCCTAAAATTGGGTCAAATTGGAGATGGGTTAGGTCTAGCTAGCTCGTGCAATACCTATGAATTATTTTTTAAGTCTAGATTCGAGTAGTCAATTAGAGTTGACCAAACTACAAGTCCGATTTAATGAGGTCACCTAATTAATCTAAGTCAACGGGCCTAAATCTAGGTGCAACTCCGTCCTATAGATACTCTCAAAGCCGGGTGCGGATTTGTCCAAACGATCCTAGGTGTAGTCATCTAGACTAGTGAGTCAACCGCGGTACAACCAACGATCGTTATCAACATTCATTTCATTCACATGAAGTATTAGACATACATCAATAATAAACCCGCTACAAGCAATTTTCAAAATCTAATATTGAAGCATGTTAACAATAAGCTCGGACCCAATTAAAATTAATGACCAAATCGAGTAGATATCACAAATTGAGACTAGCTACAAGCATATTTAAAGCCACAATTTGATAGTCATAAATAACAATGAAACAATTCTAATTGGATCTAAAACATTCATATGAAAATCTCATCAAAATACTCAAATCTAAATATATAAAATAATCCATAAACAAACATACCATCAAGCTTTCCCTAAAACTTAAATAATCTAGGTCATATCAAAAGAAAGCTAGACACATGAAAAGTAAAGATAAGCTCCCCCACGTGTCTAGCTTCTTCAATTGCTTGCAAGCTCCTTGTCTCCTTACTTCGATTTGCTCACCAGCCTTGGATTTGATGGTAGAGGTAGATGGGTTTGGTGGATTTGGGGCTTGGTTGAAGTAGGTAAGTGTGTGTGATAGAGTGTGAGTGTGTGTGTAAAAATGTAGAGAAAAGTGTGTGTAAAAAGTGTGTAATAGTGTGTGTGGTAATGGATGTGAATATGTGTGTGAAAGTGTAGAGAAAAGTGTGTGTAAAAAGTATATAAAAGTGTGTGTGGTAGTGGATGTGAATGTATGTAAAAGTGTAGAGAAAAGTGTGTGTAAAAAGTAGGTAAAAGTTGTGTGGTAGTGGATGTGAATGTATGTGTGAAAGTGTAGAGAAAAGTGTGTGTAAAAAGTGTGTGTGGTAGTAGATGTGAATGTGAAGTGTATGAGAATGTGTGTTAAAAAGTGGATAAGATTTTAATGTGTGTGTTAATGGTTCGCTGATGTTACGTGAAAAATTGGTCCATGGTGCAAAGCTGTGGTGAGGTGAATGTGAGAAATTGGTGATGTGTGTGGGCTGTGTAGTGATAGTTTTTTAGTGCGGGTTCGGTGTTGGTTGGAGTAAAAAGAATTAGATCATGGTCCCTTGTGTGTGCGGTGTTGTTTGGTGTTAATTCTAGTGAGATAACGTGTAAGTGCTAATTGGTGAGGTGCTTGGTTCAGTCGTGCGTGGCTAAATTGTGAAGAAAATGTCGTGCTGATGCTTAAGAATGGTGAGCCGTGTGGTGCTGATGGTTCTTTTGGTTTGTAAAGTTAAACAAACCATTTTAATCATTGTCCAATCATTGGGCCATAATGGCCTAATGATTGGTGATGGAACTTGGTGGGCGTGTGAAAAGTGTGTAAAATAAACCACGTTTAAATACCCGCAAGTGCACGGATCTTCGTAGTGTAGTGTGCTATAAGTCGGAATCGTACCACAGGAAAGCTCGTTTAGTTAAGTTAGTGAACTAGTGTGAAAATGTTAAAGCGCTTAAGTTACCGGTTTGCAGATTTGTTTGAATGAAGTGCTGAAATGTAAATTATTCTACAACTAACTAAATTATTTAAGTTAAGCTAAGTATTAGTCGAATACGAGAGGTGGTGATCTAGGGGTCGAATATGTAAATGAGACAATTAATCTAGGCTTGGCATCCAGGTTATCTAATTCTATGCAAGGGCTTAAGCTACAAGCATACACCCGGTTAAGCTAAAAGCTATAGACCTAGTTAATTTACTTAGTTTATTTTAACCAAGTACAACAAGACAAACTAAACTAAGGAATTAACCTTACAGATAGAAACTATCGTACAACCTATAGTTTCATGGAATCTATGGTATAACCTATAGATTCATGATTAAAACAATTATATGAAACGAAAGTAACGCAATCATAATATCAACTACAAGCATAATATTATGACACAAAAGTAAATCAATCATAACATCTATTTAAAAGCATTACGTATGAAAGACAATACTAAATTAAAGCAAGCCATACATTGCAATTTAGAATTGAATAAATTGAATCCGAGACCATATATTAAAAGACTATCATTTACAATATTTTCCCCTAGATATCAATCTACTCAGACATAATTAAATATGAATTTTGTAAATAAAAGAGAGTCAAGAAAGGCTACCCCATATCGACGAACGCATATTTCTGATTCCCAAAATTTAAGCAGAGGTAGGACGCAAAATAGATATTCAGGCGGAACTAATTTCCCCCGAATAAGAGCTACCAGGGATGAATTTCCCCCAAATAAGAGCTTTTCTATTAAAAGTTATTCGGACAGAACTTTCCCCGACTAATATCTACTTAGGTCGAATTTTCCCCTAAAAGTAGCTATTCGGGCAAAATTTTCTAGAATAAGAGCTACCTAGGTGGGACTTCCCCCGTATCCTACTAATTAATTAACTACCATTAAAATTAAAACTAACTAGAATTAACTCGAAATTATGCCAAAAATATTGACAATATTCCAAAATTAATTACAAAATTCTCAAAGGGTTGATGCCCTATTTATAGGCAAAATTTTGAAAAAGTTGACTTTTTGCATTTGTTGACTTTGACCGGATCGTTGATCGCGGTATTTTCGGACGTTTTTCACTGTTTTGACCCTCCAAATGATGGAATTTGGCTCAAATCTCTCCGCACGCAGGACTAAGTCCTACGTTTTGCTCAGAAAGCCGTTTCTACCTGAAAAACTGGTATGATTTGCCAAAAAACGGATATGGGTCACTATTCAAGATCATCTAGGTAAATATTTTGAGTCCGATTTCGTGCTAGTTTAGGCAAAATTTCTTCTCTATGAGCTTCATTCTTCCACCGTTTCTCGTGCTTCCTATTCTTACTTCTTGACTTGCAATTGGATCATTTCAGGCCTGATTCTTCATTTTTCAGTATTTTCCTACATTGCATCGAAAGTATCAAAGTGTTGCATTTATTCCAGAGTTAAGATGCAAATTCAGTACAAATACAATAGTTTGAGTGCTGCAAATACAGTCACATCAATTGGCCATTACGAATTAATGAAAAGCCCAATGATTGGGCCATAATCTTATTCTTTTTTTTTCTTTTCTCCTTCAACCTTCTCCATCTTTTCTTCAATCACTCTAACTTTTTGCCACGAACTTCATAATTTTCACAACGAATCATTACCCAAATCACAAAAATTTACATTTATTAACTATTTGAAGCATTATAAATAATAAAATCAATTATCAACAAATGCTACAAATACCTAATAACTGGTATGATTTGCCAAAAAACGGACATGGGTCACTATTCAAAATCATCCAGGTAAATGTTTTGAGTCCGATTTCGTGCTAGTTTAGGCAAAATTTCTTCTCTATGAGGTTCATTCTTCCACCGTTTCTCGTACTTCCCCATTCTTACTTCTTGACTTACAATTGGATCATTTCGGGCCTGATTCTTCACTTTTCAGTATTTTCCTACATTGCATCGGAAGTATCAAAGTGTTGCATTTATTCCAGAGTTAAGATGCAAATGCAGTACAAATACCATGGTTTGAGTACTGCAAATACAATCACATCAATTGGCCATTATGAATTAATGAAAAGCCCAATGATTGGGCCATAATCTTATTCTTTTTTTTTCTTTTCTCCTTCAACCTTCTCCATCTTTTCTTCAATCACTTTCACTTTTCGCCACGAACATCACAATTTCCACAACGAATCATCACCTAAATCACAAAAATATACATTAATTAACTATTTGAAGCATTATAAATAATAAAATCAATTATCAACGAATGCTACAAATAGCTAATAAATGCAATCAAATAAGTTCAAAACACCCTAAAAAATGTATCAGTTAGGCTCATAAATCACAAATACATCAACATCCCCAAACCTACCACTTGTTTGTCCCCAAGCAAGGCTAAAAACAAAGCAAATATCCAAGTTCTCATGGAATTGATCA
This sequence comes from Ehretia macrophylla, assembly GCA_037974665.1. Taxonomy (NCBI): domain Eukaryota; kingdom Viridiplantae; phylum Streptophyta; class Magnoliopsida; order Boraginales; family Ehretiaceae; genus Ehretia; species Ehretia macrophylla. The sequence continues at coordinate 72,477,186 of CM075773.1, forward strand.
AATGCATCAATAAACTCTCAATGAAATGACAAAGGATCATAGAAAGCTTGACCTCATGGTGTAGTAGTGAAACAAACTCATTCGGTTTTCTTTCTTTAAAGCAATAGAGTTTCCCTCAAGACCATGCCAAGCACTATTAAGTCACCACACTACCTAGTAGCAAGACAATTCAATACAACTAAGCTACAATACTCGCACCCCCATTTTCTCTCGTAATCCGCTAAATATACCTTTTGCACCTTTTATTCAATCCTAACGCACAAAAATATAACACACTTCCTCTCTTTATTTGATGCTTGGTCTCAGACGACTATCTCAACACCCCATGTAGCGAGCTTTCGAGGTCATCAATCCCAGCCATTCAAGGCTTAAGTTGATAGGCTTGGAAAGGTCTCATGCGTACCCTACTTGCTCGAAGTACTGAACATTGGAACACCGCACATCTTAAGCACATATCCTTAAAGATAGACAATAAGTACAAGGACAGTGGTTCTAAACTCTTTTTTTTTTTTTTTCTTTCGTTTGTTTTGCATTTTTGTTTTATTTTTGACAACTATTATAAGGGATAAGACATATCAAGAAGACTACTTAAGCGAACACACTCATATCATAACCCTATCATATCTTATCATCTTAACACCTAGACATATAGCAACAACTCCAGCATAATCTTGAAGTCCTTACACATTGACTTTATCAAAATCAACCCTAAAAGTTCAATTCTCGACTACCTCACAAAATCAAAACTTCTCATTCTCCTTTAATCATCTTATAAAAGCCAATCAACATATCATCACAACTCCTCAATCACAAGAAAAGTCACCACAAAACCACAGTATATTCACAAAAATTAAAAAAATCAACATAATTTTCAGCAAACAGCCACAATTTTCCCCCAAATAGTAATAAACATAAAAAGAACCCACATCCCCAAACCTAAAGTTTGCTTGTCCTCAAGCAAATAGTATCAAAGCACAACAAGCAAATATCCAATGAAAATATAAAAGGGCATTGTGGAGGGAAAAATCAACCAAAAGTACCAATGGCTACATCACAAGGGCACTGTGGAGGAAAAAAGTAAGGAAATATATCACCTAATGCACGGTGGTTATGATACGGATGATGCTACCATGGACATCCCCAAACCTCTTCTCAATGAGCTGCAACAGATCCTAAAAAGGCATAGAAGAAGTGAGTGGATGTAACAATAAAGTGCAATAGCAATACAAGGGAGAAGAGCAGATAAATGGATGATCAACATGGGGAAGCTCGAAGAAATAGAACTACCTGAAAATAAAACTAGTAAAAGAAAATGACATAAATGTAAAGAAAGCAGATAAATCATGTATATACAATTCCAGGGTGCCTCTTAGCAGCGTTGAGTTTTACGCCCTCAGCTCGATGCTAACGTTAGAGCAAAGTAGCTTTAAAGTTTCTCGGCACAAATAGCCGAAGGATGATTTCAGAGTAAAGTGTGAGAGGATCCTTCCACAAGAATTGCTTCATACGGGACATGAAGCGATCTATCTCAATCTCACCTTTAAAAGGTGATAGCTCCAATCCCGGTGTCAAATGTGTGTGCGTGTGCTCTAATATGTCAATGACTAACTGGAATCTCACAAAGTCAAATCCTACTTGCACCCGGTCAACCAAGGAGTATGAGTAGAGAGGTCTAAACTATTAAGGTCAGGAAATCTAAGCATCTCTCTATCAGCCATGTCCTTCAAATTTGGGTTAAACCGTAACTTTTATTTTACAGAGACTAACAACACCATGCCCCTCTCTTGATGGTCAAAGACTACCAACACGTGCCCCCTATTATCTAGTAAAGGATCATAGGCTTTAATGACTAGAGGAATGTGGTCAGGTCTTAAATGTGCATGCTCATTATGAGAAGACCATGGAATGAGATCCAAAATAGGGGAAACATCATCCACTAAAGGAGAAAAACTATCAAAAGAAAAGTGAGAATCGGTCTGAATAGCCTCAATTGGGTCATGGGTAGCCAAGAGGGACGTGGAAGAAACATTCGACTTTCCATCACATCAATCAGAATCATCTAAATGTAATAATTGCTTAAGCTCATCAAGCTCCTCATTGGGTGTTTTCATAGGAGGAGAAGGTAAATATAACTCAATAGACTCATCATCATAATAAGAAGGCTCTAAGAAAATGTGTGCACCCACTTTCCTAAAAAAGGAATCAAAGCTAAATTGAGCTATTATGGCATCAAGTTCATCCTCCAAATATGATTGGGGCTCAGGGATTAAAGGAGCAGGCGGAGTACACTCATAAGACTCTGCATAATGAAGACTAGACACGGAAGGTATAAAAACATCAATCTTCTCTTAAGTAAGGACAAAGTCTACCTGAGTCATGGTATTATGAAGCTCATATCTTCTCTCTAAGCAATGAATCACCCTAGTCTCTTTCTCGTATCCAGTCTCACTTTCTTTTGCTCCACTACTCTCCCTATTGCTACTAGTTTCTTTCAACCCAACACTGTGGTCAAAGGTAGTCTCAACAAGGTCAAGACTATATTGGTCCGAGTGGTGGACCATGGCCTGAGTGGGGCACTCATTATCTCCCTCATTTTTAAGACATTCAGTTAATTAATCATCACAACCCTCTAGCCTATCTACGGATTGTTGTTGGTCTTGGACAAGCTATTCTAAGAGTTGACTATTTTGGGCTTTTGCTTCCATATCTTTCAAAAGTTGAAGGATTCGATCCAACTTTTCATCATTTGTGGGCTTAGAATGAAGAAGATCGATCCAAGTACTATGGTAGGCCTTCTCAATAAAGACATTAGGTACAGGGGTACCATAACACTCATGGCGATCATAATTGGGGTAGGGAGGTGAGGGAACCGAATTTTTAAAGTGTTGAGGCATGTGAAAGGAAGAGATCCCTTGACCCCAAGATGGAGTATGATGGCTTTGCCACCCATGGTCATAAGCACTAGAGAAAGGAACATTGTTTGACATATAACCTTGAGGGGTAAAACCATGGTCATGTAAAAAGTCCAAAAATTGTAGGGCAAAATGACAATCAAAAGTAGTGTGGTCATGACGACAACATAAAGCACATTCCTCATGTGGGGTCGGGAGAGGAGAGGGGGAACTACTATTATAGACCTCATGATTGGGTTGATACATGACTCAAATAGAAAGAATTAACACAAACAACCAAAATAACAAATAAAAACTCCCTAAGAGAAAGTTTAACGGTTGGCTCCTAAAACAAAGAAAATAGTAAAAAAAAATATACAAACAAAGAAAAGAAAAGCAGCCAACTACCTACCACAATCCTAAAATCTAGAAATAAAATCAAATTAAAAGCAAAATAAATCAAGCAAAACTAAAAACACGAAATTAAACTATTAAACACAAAAACACACAAAGATTCACGGTGTCTCCCCGGCAACGGTGCCAAAAACTTGATCGGTTTCTTGGTGTATAGAAAATTAAGTGCAAAACAAACCAAGTCAAACCCTGCAAGTGCACGAGTCATGATAAAAAAATGGGCAAGTGCGGGAATTGTATCCTCAAGGATGCTCTTAAGTGATCTACCGTGTGCTCTGTGTAAAGTGGTCTAAAATCGTGAAAAGGAAAAGAAAATAACATGATTTGGTAGGTTGGTTGAAAGGGGCTTTAATCTAAACTAAAAGTTAACTAAGCAAAATTAAAAAGCTAATTAACCTAATCTAAATGAGAGGTGTCAAATCCTAAAATTGGGTCAAATTGGAGATAGGTTAGGTCTAGCTAGCTCGTGCAATGCCTATGGATTATTTTTGAAGTCTAGATTCGAGTAGTCAACTAAAGTTGACCAAACTACAAGTCCGATTTAATGAGGTCACCTAATTAGTCTAAGTCAACGGGCCTAAATCTAGGTACAACTTCGTCCTCTAGACATTCTCAAAGCCAGGTGAGAGTTTGTCCAAACGATCCTAGGCGTAGTCAACTAGACTAGTGAGTCAACCGCGGTACAACCAACGATCGTTATCAACATTCATTTCATTCACTTGAAGTTTTAGACATGCATCAATAATAAACCCGCTACTAGCAATTTTTAAGATCTAATATTGAAGCATGTTAGCAATAAGCTCGGACCCAATTAAAATTAATGACCAAATCGAGTAGATATCACAAATTGAGACTAGCTACAAGCATATTTAAAGCCACAAATTGAGAATCATAAACAACAATGAAACAATTCTAATTGGATCTAAAACATTCATATGAAAATCTCATCAAAATACTCAAATCTAAATATATAAAATAATCCATAAACAAACACACCATTAATCTTTCCCTAACACTTAAATAATCTAGGTCATATCAAAAGAAAGCTAAAAACATGAAAAGAAATAAAGATAAGCTCCCCCATGTGTCTAGCTTCTTCAAATGCTTGCAAGCTCTTTGTCTCCTTGCTCTAATTTGCTCACCAACCTTGGATTTGACGGTAGAGGTAGATGGGTTTGTGGATTTGGGGCTTGGTTGAAGTGGGTAAGTATGTGTGACAGAGTGTGAGTGTGTATGTGAAAGTGTAGAGAAACGTATGTATAAAAAGTGTGTAATAGTGTATGTGGTAATGGATGTGAATGTGTGTGTGAAAGTGTAGAGAAAAATGTGTGTAAAAAGTGTGTAAAAGTATGTGTGGTTGTGGATGTAAATGTGTGTGTGAAAGTGTAGAGAAAAGTGTGTGTAAAAAGTGTGTAAAAGTGTGTGTGGTAGTGGATGTGAATGTGTGTGAAAGTATAGATAAAAGTGTGTGTAAAAAGTATATGTGGTAGTGGATGTGAATGTGTGTGTAAAAGTGTAGAGAAAAGTATGTGTAAAAAGTATGTAAAAGTGTGTGGTAGTGGATGTAAATGTGAAGTGGATGAGAATGTGTGTTAAAAGTGGATAAGATTTTAATGTGTGTGTTAATGGTTTGCTAATGTTACGTGAAAAATTGGTCTATGGTACAAAGCTGTGGCAATGTGAATGTGAGAAATTGGTGACGTGTGTAGGCTGTGTAGTGATAGTTTTTTAGTGCGGGTTCGGTGCTGGTTGGAGTAAAAAGAATTAGATCATGGTCCCTTGTGTGTGCGTTGTTGTTTGATGTTAATTCTAGTGAGATAACGTGTAACTGCTAATTGGTGAGGTGCTTGGTTCAGTCGTGCGTGGCTAAATTGTGAAGAAAATATCGTGCTGGTGCTTAAGAATGGTGAGCCGTGTGGTGCTGATGGTTCTTTTGGTTTGTAAAGTTAAACAAACCATTTTAATCATGGCCCAATCATTGGGCCATAATGGCCTAATGATTGGCCATTATGAATTAATGAAAAGCCCAATGATTGGGCCATAATCTTATTCTTTTTTTTTTTATTTTCTCCTTCAGCTTTCTCCATCTTTTCTTCAATCACTCTCACTTTTCACCACAAACTTCATAATTTTGACAACGAATCATCACCTAAATCACAAAAATTTACATTTATTAACTATTTGAAGCATTATAAATAATAAAATCAATTATCAACAAATGCTTCAAATAGCAAATAAATGCATTCAAATAAGTTGAAAACAGCCTAAAAAATGTAACAAGTAGGCTCATAAATCATAAACACATCAGATATCACAAATCTTGTGCAATTATCTCACCAACCTATGTATACTAAAGTATCACGACACATGCTTATACTGAAGTATCACACACACAAACTTACACAAATTTATCTGTAATCTTACAATACAAACATCTCACTGTCATAACCCAGATAAATATCGCCTAGAGCTGCAATACATATATATCTTCCACACCACTTATTGGAAGGCCTTGTATTGGCCTCATCCTCTCACGGTGAATCATATCCCACCACCGAGGGCACACAATGGCCACCTGCAGCCCCCAACCTCCGTACGGTGAATCATCTCCCACCTACATGCCACAATCGAAGTAAGGAATATTCGAAAATTTCACCCGCCAAGTAGGTGTTACAACACTAGGGATAACACATAGTAGTTAATATAACAAATAATCAAATTCTAACATAATCAACATTAAAGCACCACAGCTATTCACTGCAAATGAAACACAACATTCTAAATAACATGCGGATCGGAATGAAGTCAACGAATTATAGACTATGAAATATCGAACTGAATTAATAGAGAAAGAACTAAAAAGGATCTAGGCGTAAGAGGGTTGTCCAACTTACCTCGAATCCAGCCTTAATTATATCAATTTAATTCTCTTTCCAAAAATATGATCTGAAGACCAACTTGTTGCTGCATAATAATAATGGATTTAGTTAGTATCACAAGTTCAAATTGAACTTAAAACTAAAAAGGATTTGTAGAATTTACAAAATGGTATTTTGATGTTATTTCAGCACTTACACCAAATTGTATATGAATAACAAACTCAATATTGCTCTCACTTTTAATATGAAGCTGAACAAAGTTCGGATACCTCTAAAAGTAACATTCTATCATTTTAATTTAACATATGCTTATACTACCAAGATTATTTTCATATTTTCTTTTTATGCTGTCTTCTTTTGTTCTCTGTTAAGTTGACGACTTCATTTCTTATTGTTCTTCTTTATTCTTCCTTCCTTCTTCGAGAATTAGTTGCTAACCACCACTTTCATTTTCCCTTTTTACATGCATGCATTACTTATTATACTTAATACTCTCAATTATCATAATACTTCATGCACAAACTCATCCTCATAGAACACACACAAACTAGATGAAAGACAAGATAATACATGTACCACATGCATACAGCTGCTAAGTACACAGACCTTATACCAACATCTTACTCTTCCTAATATATACATATGCTCTTCGTTCGGATACCACAATAATTCTATAACTATCTTATTATAAATTCCATCATCTAAGTTATCATTTATTTGTTTTATATTCACTTTATCAGCTATAAACATAACACACAGTGCATCAAAATTAGTGACTTATTTACGAAATTCTGATCAGATGATTTAATCTTAAGGATGTTGCGTGTTTCTTGAGTTCTTATCACCATTTACCACCATAGCCATTTTTCTTTGCCCATTAAACTTTATTTTTTTTTCTCTCTGATAATTCATGATTCTTATCTTGTTGTAACAAAAGTTAAACAAAACAAATATACGTATGCAGAAAGTATGAACACCGAGATTTAACGTGGTTCAACCGTGCGGTCTACATCCACAGGATCAACCCCTGGTCCAACAAACCAATTCATTAAGAAATATCAAGTTACAACATCAATGGACTTACACAAGTAAAGACTCCCTTAATGAAGAACTCCTTTATGAACTCCATTAAGAAATACCAACCCCTGGTTCAACAACCTTTGACGTCTCGATGAAGAACTCCTTAACGAATTTTTGTTTGGCGAGCTCCCCTCAACTTGCAACGTTTTCTCCCAAAAACTACACATTCTTCTCCCAAAGAATGAACAAAACAATAAACATACTAAAAACACTTCCTATCAAATATTAAAACAATATGCATAGCGGAAGCATAAATAAACTGTTTGTTTCACGGTTTGCTGTAGCAGTACATGCACTATCAGATTCCTGGGTAATAGACTTTTGCTACAACATGTCATGAATCTATTACAGCAAAACCTAACAGTTCTAAAGACACAAATAAATCTTCTTTTTCAGCTCTCTCTCTTCATCTCTTTCAGACGTGTGGGGCTATCTATATAATGCTGAATTAGTTTCCTAGATCTCCAAAAGGTAATCTATGCTTGGGCCTTGAGCTTTATGGAATGACTTTGTCTCCAAGCAATCCTGAATAAGGCAACCTTCCTTTTGAATAAGGAACTTCAAACCTTCAAGTAAATAAGGAAATGTTAATTTTTCTTTCGACTCTCTAGTAAATATAGTAAACCTGTCAATTAAAATTTTCCAAACAGATATGCATATACCATAATTGAATTTAGACAACACATAATTTTGGCAAAACACAAGTCAATAAATATCGCAGCCCTTATTGCAGCAATGGGCATAACAAGCTCCCTATTTGGCTTTGTTTTCGCAAAACTGAGTATCAGAGTAACAACACACTTGAGATAAAAACTAGTAATCATCAGTGTAACTACACATAAGATAGAACCAATGAAAACATAACACAAAATATATTAGAGTATTAAAGCAGAGACTAAAACAAGCAGAATAAATGAACTATATCAGAGGAATGATAAGAAAAAAACAAGATAAAAAGTGTAGAATCAGAGCCTAAGAACATCAGAGAAAAAGTCAATAGACAATCCCATTGATCTTCCTCTTTTTGACAAACAAAGGCAATGGGTTAGGCATCTGGTGCTGGAGGGCGAAGAGTGGCAAGGATGACGAGAATCTATCATTGTCCTTGTAGAATCTAAGCTTGAGTTGCTACAACATCAGCCTGAGTTGTCTGAAGTGCATCTTGGGCAGACTTAATCTACTGCAACTCAGCTTGGAACTGTTGTAACAATTGCCTCACATCAACACTTGAGTTGGGGGCAGAGCCTGCGCCATCAGGAGCTGTAGCACCATGCTCTCCCTAAGCATCAGCTCCTGCTGCAATAGAATCGGGAACTGTAGTTCGCTCCCTCTGAGTACCTGCTTGATGTTTGCCCTGCAAATATTTCTTAGAAAAACGCAAAGGAGGAGGAAGCTTAGCTAATAGCTCATCCGATGTTTTGACATTGTGTTGCAGGCTCAAAACACAATAAATCACAAAAGAAAATGGGAAATATAATGTAGGAGCATTCTTTTTAGCTTCTTCCATAATCCGATTAAAAATTATCTGCCCAATGTTCAAATTCATGCCAGTGCCAACTTGAAACAACATTGTGGCCATCTCAGCATTCATCGTGTTTGCATGTTTCCCTAGAAACCAATTCGCTAAGGCAATCCAATGCAAGGCAGCATATGTCGTGGTAAGTGCTGTAGCATCTAGTTGATTGCCCTGAGGCCATATTGTAGTATGCCCTAACAATTCTATAGCAACATGATCAAAAGTGAAACTGACCTTTGCAACATCTTTCTCTGGCTTCTTAAATTCCACAAACTCATTTATCACCGTAAGAGAGAAAATGAACATATTACCCCTAACATAAGTTTGATGATAATATGAGGAAGTATGATCTCATGTGGCCTTAGTCAAATTGGCATAAAACTCATGAACAATTGCTGCAACATATGATGTGACAATCTTAACTGTGCCTAACAACATTCTCTGTTCTAGTAGTTCAATTATGCCTGTGCCCTTATATGATTCAGTGTGTAAAGTTCTTTAATCCACAAAGGGTCTTTGATTAACTGAGTCCTATCATACAATAGAGGTAGAAAAATAAAACTTTTTAGAATGAGCAAGACTGATCACATACCCAGGCTTCATAGAGCGCTGCATTTTGCTACGACTTGTTGGAGAAGAAGCTGTGGACTTCTTCTTTTGAGCTCTACGTTTGGTTCTGCGGCGTTTGAGTGGGCTTGACTCACTAATTGCTGCAGCAGCTTTAACACTAGATGAAGCTTAGCCAGGTGTATTTTCTGTTTCAGTGTCAGTTGCAGCAGTAAGTCCAGCAATCTATGGGGTACCTGGGTTACTTATTGCTGCAACATTTGCTTGAGGTTTTGTAGCAGCATCATCTGCAATAGGCTCAGTTGTAAAAAGTTTGGGCATAGCATGAGAATTAGATGAATCTGTGGAGGAAGCACTTTGTCGAGTAGTTGGTGGGTGGTCTGCTGATGGTGCTCCACTCTCGTCCGAATCAGGTGTAACCATGGCCTCATCATTCATGGCAATTTTTGAAGGTAGGTTGTCAACTGCATGTGAAGGTCCTTCTGCTGCAGCATCGGGCATATCCTTCTTATTGCCAAATGATGGTGCTACTTTTGAAAAATTTAGAGTTTAAACAAACATACTTTCATGAGTATGAACTTTGAGTCACCGCTTGAAGTTCTACCGATCACATGCATAAATCAAACAAGAATTTCAAGGATGGACCATGTGTGTGTGTGTTTCATGTACAAGCCAGTCTCGAAGGCACTCAACATCCATCACACAAGTTCAGATTAAAAACGATACTTGTTCCAACATACCTAGTCCTCTAATCACCCTTGCAGGTTTTTTATTTTATTTTATTTTTTGAATATTTTTTCTCTTGGTATGGTGGCTTTCACTCTAGAACTATTCTTTGTGGTTTTAGGTAGCTCTTTCTATTCCAACTTTTGCTGCAATATCATGCATATGATTTTTCTTTTGACAATGTGAATAGAATTCGGGAATGAATTTCAAAGAGACTTCTCTTTGTTAAATCCCCAATCGTCAAGTAATTTCACAATCTTTTCCTATTGAGACTTCAATTTAAGATTTATCAGAATGACAAGTACATGATGTGCATTGATAATATGGTTCCACAAATGAAATCACTAGCTGATTTATACATATAATTTTCAATGCTCTAGTGATGAACCAATGCACATACACACAAACCGTTGTACCTTATAGAGAACAGATGCCTAAGGCTTTTCTCAAGGTCTCAAACCTTACAGAGTCTAGTACCTTAGTGAAGATATCTGCTAGTTGATTTTCTATTGCTACATATTCCAACACAACCTTATTTTGTTTCACAAGTTCTCTTATAAAGTGATGTCTTATGTCGATGTGTTTTGTCTGTGAGTGCTGTACAGGATTCTTTGAAATATTTATGGCACTCATGTTCTTACAAAAGATAGTAAACCGATTTTGATCAATGCCATTATTATCTATCATTTGACCCATCCAAAGAAGTTGAGCACAACAACTACCTGCTGCTATGTATTCTGCTTCAGTAGTGCTCAAGGAAATTGAGTTTAACTTTTTGTTGTACCATGAAACAAGATTGTTACCTACATGGAAGCAACCTCTAGTAGTGCTCTTCCTGTCATCCACATTTCCAGTCCAATTTGCATCACTAAAACCTACGAGATTTGTGTTAGTGTCATTAGTGTACCAAAACCAAAATTTATAGTCCCACTAACATATTTAATGATTCTCTTAACAGCTTTTAAGTATGACTCTTTTGGATCAGCTTGAAATCTAGCACATATTCCTACACTAAAACAAATATCAGGTTGACTCACAGTTAAATAAAGCAAGCTCCCTATCATGGTTCTATACAAACTTGCATTAACAGATTTCTCATTCCCATTTTTCATTAGCTTTGTACTTGACCCCATTGGTGTTCTTATGTACTTTGAACCTTCTAAACTAAACCATTTCACAAGATTTTTGGCATATTTCTCCTGAGAGATAAAAATACCATTCTTGCACTGCTTCACCTGCAAACCTAGAAAGTATGTCAGTTCTCCAACCATACTCATTTCAAATTCATACTGTATTTGATCAACAAATTCATCAACATTGTTTTTAACTGTTGCACCAAATACTATGTCATCAACATAAATTTGAGCAATTAGAATTCCAGGTGTGAATTTAATGAACAAAGTCTTATCAACACTTCCTCTTTTATAGCCTTTTTCAAGCAAAAATTTAGTTAACCTCTCATACCAAGCTCTTGGAGCTTGTTTCAATCCATACAAGGCCTTGTTCAATTTATAGACATGATCAGGATGATGAGGATCTTCAAACCCTTTAGGTTGTTCAACATAAGCTTATTTATTAAGTATACCATTTAAGAAAACACTATTTACATCCATTGCATGACTTGTAATTTTTGAAAATTTCTCGTTCACTTGTCATGTGCCTAGAACATCTACTATCTAAGTACCAAGAGTTAGTAGGACAAGCTTTCAAGGCAGTATTAGAGACAAGACAAGTTCCAGGAAACTTTCTTACCCACATCTATTTTACCTTTTGCTGCAACAAGTGCAGATTTTCTTTTGATATTTTTCTTGGTCCTCCAAAATTTAAATAAGTTTTATTTCTTATTTTCAATGCTCTCATAAGCTTGTAGCAATGAGGTCTGATATGACCAGGAGTGAAACAATAATGACAAATAGGAATAAATTTACTGACCTGTGATTTTCTTGCACTACGCTAAGTTTTGTTGCAACAGATTATTCCACCTTTGATTTTCCAGCTTCTTTGACAAATACTGTTTGACTTGTTGATGCTCTACCTTGATAGTCAAATCCAGTATGATCTCTGCAAGACTTTTGAATTGATAACATATAATCAAGTTTTTCCGTACCTGAGTTCATCATCTTGAAGCCTTGTTGGATTTGTGTCAGTTCCTGCTGCAGCATGTTTGCTTTTTGCTGACTCTTTCCCAAAGACTTTTGTAACTCAGCCTTTTCCTTTTCAAGTTCGGCAATCTTGGTTAATTGATCTTGATTCACTCTACACACGATCAACCATTTTTGGTACATCGTTTTATAGGTCCTTATGAATTTGTCCTCTTCTTCATCACTGTCTAATTCCGAATCAGTTTCACCATCTGACATAACCAATCTTGTTCCTGATGTTGATGCTAATTCTGCTGTAGCAGTTTCAGTTTCAGTCTCAGAATCTGTCTCAGCTTCTGATTATGCTGTTGTAGTACCGAACACAACATAGTTGCTCATGTGCTTTTCATCACTGTTGTTGCTACTTTCTGATTCTTCATCGCTCCATGAGGCATTCATGGATTTCTTTCTTCTTTTCAAAGTATTAGCACACTCAGATTGAATGTGACCAAATCCTTCACATTCCCGACATTGAATTCCTTTATTCTTTTTCTTTCCATCAAACATTTTTTCGTTCTGTTTCTTGGAAGTTTCAATATTTGTTGCAGCATATGAGTTTTTGCCAAAGTTAGTGAATTTTGGACCTTTAGCTTGATTATTCCATTTTTTAAACACCTTTTTGAAATTCTTTGTTAGAAGGGCCAAAGATTCCGTCAATTCATCATCATCAGAAGGATCTTCATCCTCTCGCTTTTGAATATTTGCTTGTAGTGCAATGCCCTTTTTCTTTTCTTTTCTACTTGAATTCCATCTCAAAGCTTTGCAAAAACCCTATTAGCTCATCAAGCTTCATGGAATCCACATTCTTTGCTTATTCTATTGCTGCAACCTTAATGGCAAACCTATCCGGAAGGGACCTCAATGTTTTTCTTACCAACTTTGAATCTGAGTACTTTTCTCCTAATGCAAAAGCTTTGTTTGCTATGCACAAAGTTTAGCATTAAATTTAGCAATGGTTTCATCCTCGTGCATCCGCAATTCTTCAAACCTTGTTGCAAGTATTTACAATTTTGAAACTTTTATTGCAGCAGTACCTTCAAATGTCGTTTGCAAGATTTCCCAAGCTTCTTTTACTATTTCACAATTTGAAATAAGCTTGAATTGATTCAGATCAACGTAATTAAAAATTGCATTCAACCCCTTTGAATTGTTAGTAGCTGCCAAGTCTTCAGCTTTGGTCCATTGTAATTCAGATTTTTTTCAACAGTGCCTTCAACAATTGTAGTAGCAGGGTGTTCCCATCCACTTAACACAGCTCTCCAAGCAGCTTCATTAATAGCTTTAATGAAAGCTCTCATCCGTCCCTTCCAGTATGAATAGTTTGTGTCATCGAGAAGAGGTGGTTTATTGATTGCTCCTCCATCACGTAGAGTGTCCATATCTGTAAGAATAACCATAAAAAAAACTCTTCTAGAGATCTAACTGAGTCAATTCAGTAACCTGCTCTGATACCACTTGATAATTCCTAGTTCTTATCTTGTTGTAACAAAAGTTAAACAAAACAAATATATGTATGCAGAAAGTATGAACACTGAGATTTAACGTGGTTCGACCGTGCGGTCTACATCCACGAGACCAACCCCTGGTCCAACAAACCAATTCATTAAGAAATATTAAGTTACAACATCAATGGATTTACACAAATAAAGACTCCCTCCTGACCTTTGACGCCTCAATGAAGAACTTTTCCTATCAAAGATTAAAACAATATGCATTGTGGAAGCATAAATGAACTGCCTGTTTCACAGTCTGCTATAGCAGCACATGCTCCATCAGATTCTTGCGTTATAGACTTTTGTTACAGCACGTCATCAATCTATTACAGCAAAACCTAACAGCGTCAAAGACTCAAATAAATCTTCTTTTTCAGCTCTCTCTCTCTTCATCTCTTTTAGATGTCTGAGGCTATCTATATAATGCTGAATTAGTTGCATGAATCTCCAAAAGGTAATCCGTGCTTGGGCCTTGAGCTTTATGGAATGACTTTGTCTCCAAGCAATCTTGAATAAGGCAACCTTCCTTTTGAATAAGGAAACTTCAAACCTTCAAGTGAATAAAGAAATGTCAATTTGCCTTTTCGACTCTCTAGTAAATATGGTAAACCTGTCATATAAAATTTTCCAAACAAATATGCATATACCACAATTGAATTTAGACAACACATAATTTTGGCAAAACACAAGCCAATCAATATCACAGCCCTTATTGCAGCAAGGGGCATAACACTCTTTCTCTCGCCCTTCCGTATGATCTTTTCCTCTTTTTCATTTTATTATACTCTTTTGTTCTTATCATTTAATCTCTTTCTCTTTTTCTATTTTGCCTCACATTTCCTTTTATTTTATTCCTCTTTTTATATACTATTATCTTGCTCATCTTTTTAATCCCTCTCACCACCAAAATGCGCAAGTATAAGCCACTTAACAACTTTAAAAAGTTAAGTATGGTTATGTGTGTATGGCTAACTTACAATATGACGTGTGTGTGTGTGTGTGTTATAGTTGGATCTGGCTAACCGGAACCATACAAGCATGATGTGGTACATTAAAGGTTATTAAGATTCATATAATATGGCATGAGGTAGCAAAATATTCTGCAATTGCAATGGTGTAAACATGTCATGCCAGTATGGGTAGCTGACAAAATTTATAAGTCTAACTCAAAATATAGTAATGCTAGTCTCACTAAAGAGTTATTAGAAATAATTTAGGAAATTGAAACCACCGTTCTAATGCTAAGAATACGAACTGATTGACTCCTTAGAGTATCTCAATCAGAGTTGAGAACAAAGCAAAAATAGAAATATAACAAAATTAATATTGAAAACTGGCGTTGTCACACTACTGATAGTTCTGACACATTTGATCAAAATGACCATTACTTTTTCTAAAAAAACTCCAATTGATGCACCATCTGAAGCATTAAAAATTAGACTTGTCTAATTTTCCAACCATATATAGCTCACTAACTAATTCTTGATCAATTGGTACAGTTTTAATTTCGAAATTTGTCCAAAACTGATTCATAACTTTGAAGTCTTGCAGACTTCTTTAAATAAAGGTTGAAGTGCACCAGACCCCCATGTGGTTAGGCATAAGTGCATCGGTGCCTCCTGTGTTTTAAAAACTAACATAAGTAGTCCCTGTGTTTTGGTCAAAGTGCATAGGACCTCCCAGTCGTCCAAAAAATCGTTAGTTCTGACGGAGAGCGACACTTATGCGCCTAAAATACAAATGGGCAAATGTTTTAATGTCAGCAAAATAGTTAGAGGACATAAATGCCCTTTCAAAAAACAAAAACAAAAACAAAAACAAAAAAACATTCAATATTCATCTTCCTGTCAACACCTCCCCCTCCCCCCTACCCCCACCCTTTACCACCCCACAGGCCTACCCACCCAACCTCCACCCTAGCCTACCCTAGCCACCCAGAAACTCAATCTTCATCTTTGTTCGTGTCTGTGTGTTTGTGTGTGTGTATATATGTAATGTATCAACTATTAAAAACAGTAATGGAAGAGCAGTAGGAGAGTTTGATTGTATTAAATTTGACAAAACTGGAAATTACAAAGGATAAACCAATTTTTGAGCAATTGGGAAGCTCTAGAAGATAGAGAAGAAGATAAATATAGAGAACTATTTACAACTTTTTGCCTAATTCTCATTTTGCTTCTGTTGTGAATATATAGGCTTCTGATCACGTTGCTTCTACTTGGTAATGAACTCACGTAGATGAGATGGTATTTTCTTGGTGCGTACACTCTTGTGTAACAGAATGGCCTCACATGGTTGATGCTTTGCTCCTGCCACATCATTAGCCTCATAGTTTGTATGAGCTGGTGCTTTGCTAAGCTCTATTTTTGACTTCATGACAATATATATGTGTATATATATATATATATATATATATATATATATATATATATATCATTGGGGAGGGTGACAGCTGGGTGAAGGTGGGGGTGGAGGTGGGGGTGGGGGTGGGGGTGGGAAGATGACTAATTTTATTATTTTTTAATTTTGTAATTTTGTATTTTTTTTAAAAAAAAAGGGTTTAGAAATATATATATATATATATATGTGTGTGTGTGTGTGTATAAATAAACAAAAGGGTAAGGGGCATTTATGTGTCACGACCCCATTTCTTTAATTGCTAAAACGGTCTCTGATACCACAACAACCTCCAAGACATCTATGGGATTGTGATGCCACGGGCTTAAGTAGATCACTCCACCTAAGACCAATAAGGCACTTTACAATAGCCCGAGCTCTAATAACCATAAAACGTCAAAGCTCGCTGAGTACATTTCAAAATTAGAATTCAAGCTGCAAAATTACGTTAATTCAATAATACCAATTATACAAACTTCATCACTACTAATTAAGGCTACAGTCACGACCCTGACCTATCACTAGGCTAAGGCCGAAACATGACGTTCGTAACTTTTATTACTGATATTAACAACTTAATAGCTTTAAAACCTGTGAATAATAATTTAATAACTTGTACATCCATTAGAATACCACAAGAAGTTACCGAAAGACTTCCAGAATTCTCCCAAAAACATCGGCCTTGAAGGATTACAACACTCTGGTACCTGTTACAATACTTGAATCCATCTACCAGTAATCCAACCCTTGATTTAATAAGTAAAAAAGTCAACTTAGCTAGGTGTCTAGTTAAACCAAAAGAATATACAACATAATAGTTGATCAATATACAAAACATCTATTTATATCAAGGAGTACGTCATTGTAGGCAAGCATGTAGATCACAAAAGCATGAATCCATCTTATCAACTCAACAAGGCTTGCAGTCACAGAAAAGCTTGCTCTGACTAATCTTTACCTGAAATTGTCAAAAGAGGGATGAGCTAATCCTGCATATAGCTCAATGAGGATGGAATAGGAAGGGTTTTCACAAATGTTTTTATCTTTTCAAAAATAGTTGATAAAGCATGCCATGCACATAATAATATGCCATAATGACAAGAACATTTAGTAGCATTTGTGTAACCTTTCTTCCAAGATATTATTAGATCCCGACCCGTAGGAGGATCAATGGTTCTTAGTGAGAGAAAGAGTGAAATAGAATGCACATATATGATTATAATAAAAGTATACAATAACAATCGTTTAACCTTTCTCTTCCTAGATATCATTAGATCTCGACCCGTAGGAGGATCAATGGTTCTTAGTGAGAGAATGAGTAAATAGGAACGCACAAATAATCATAACAAGAACACACAATAATCAATCACAATCGTGTAACTTATCTCTTTCAAGATATCACTGGATCCCGATCAGTAGGCCGTCCTGGAGGATCAGTGGGTCTTAGTAAGAGAAGTAATCCAGTACTTTGTTAGGCGAGATATACCAGCAAGCCTTACCTCTGCCTGGAGGTCTCGTTACTACCTCGGTAGGCGAGATATACTGGCAAGCCCGTTGCTACCTGGAGGTCTCGTTACTACCGCATTTAACAATGGTTACAACCAACGCGCTTCAACAATTCAAATGCATTTTCAATTAAAGTATAAATGGAGAGTGACCTCCATCTAACAAGCATAATGATATTAATAGCAAATAATAGGTATCAATAGTTAACAATAGAAAACAAGCAGTTGATATTGATAGCAAGTAATAGGTATCAAGCAGTAGATAGCAAGTAATAACGATAGATATCAAGCAGTTGCAGTTGGTAGCAAGCAGTAGATAGCAAGTATTAACATTATATATCTAATAGATAACTTAATCACATACCAAATAACTTATTAAAGCAATAGTTAAATTGTCAAAGCAATAGATAATGCGATAGGCAAGTCAGAAAGCCGAAAGCAACTTAATGTAAACAAGTAGAGGGGTCCGGATGAGGATAACCAGATGATGGCTTATCCGGGTCCATCATCCGTGTGACACCCCGAACCTAACACTTCATTAATTACATTAATTAAATGGTTAACTTAGATGTAACTTAGCTAATTACTTCATTTTTTTCATATTTTCACAAATTCAATTATTTCTTTTCATGCATTTTATATTTTTATAAAATACTACATATTTTTAGGGGACTATAGTCCCTGACCGTGCATGCATTGCATATCGGGATCAACGGAAAAAAAATTGTGAAATGTCTGATAAATAGTACTAACGGGATTTTTCCAGATTTTTTAGATTTTTACCATTTTGTTTTGCTAAAATTTAATCACCGAAGTGACCCATTTACCCTTACTAAAATGTCCTAATTGCCTGACCCACTCTTTGACCATCTCATGAGAACATTATAAGCCAAGAAACAAAAAAAAAGGGTAAAAAAAAGAGCCAAAAAAGAGTTATGGGAATAGTAACTCAAAAAAAAAAAAAATTGCTCCTTGCTTCATTCTTGCTTCCATTGCTTCCCAAATTGGTTGTGCTTCATCCTTAGGACCTTAAGACCATTCTTTGATATTCAAAAGAGGTGATGGTGCATTCCATTCTTGTATTAAATTCAATTAAAGTTTGTGTTATTATTTTTGTGATCTAATATTGTAGTGGTTTAATGCTTGTTCTGTTAATGCTTGTTCTGTTGCTTCTTATATGCTCTATTGACTTCATAGAATATATTTGATAGTTTAAAATGCTTGTTGAATGCTTGAAAATGAAAATGGCACTTGGGGAAGATGATTGAATAGTACTTTTGCCATGAAAATGATCTATAAAATATTTTTGTCTCGGATTTCGAATTCCTTGCTCGTGTAAGTCCTTGGCATGTTAGATTGACATAATGTGGAATAAAATTGAGGTGCTCTTTCAGAAAATCATGAAAACGGACCTAATTTAAGTCGGGGCCGAAAAACGGAATTGTCCGTTTTCTTGTTTTTATTTAGGGCTTTGTCTTAGTAGGTCATGGAGGCACTTTCCATGCATTTATGGCGTCGGTTGGGGTTTCGGGTGATATAGCTCCTTTGTAAAATAGCAAGAGGGAAATTGGGGTTTTTGGGTAAACGTGGGTGGAACCGGGGTTTCGTAGCTTTTAAGTGAGTCATAAAATGTCCTTGAATGGGGTATGAAGTTGGTTTCAAGTTTGGTTATCATATGAGTTCATAGGCGCATAATTTCTATTAACTTTAAGCATAATAGTTGAAATTGAGAATTAGACTTGTGTTAGCTTGAAATGTCGTACCATATGCTTCTTATATTGATTGTCATTGCATTTCATGGCTATATTGCTTAGTTGAATGATATATAGACCGAACATTGTTAAATGCTTATATGAATTATCATTTCTATGTATATGTTAGTTATTATACTATTGTCTTTGAATAATACTTAGAACATTAAAGAATGTTACACATGTGATTACTTGAGTTATCTGTTGTTTTAATAATGACTAGAATGCATGTTGAACAATGAAATATATTGTTAGTTATGTGAATTAAAGGGAATCAAATAGAGTTGGATAAATTAATGGCTTTATGAACTAGCTTTAGTTGAGAATAAGGAATCACTTCTTATACATATAGTTGATTGTATTAGGTAGTGATAATTGAAGGGATTGATGCTTTTGGAGAATATTGAAGGAGTCTAGGCCTAATTCGTACAGGTTTGGCTTCCTAAAAAGGTGAGGGATCATTTCTATGTGCATTCTAAGTGCTTTACTTTGCTATATGCTCAATGTTCGATGTTAAGTGATTCAAGCACTTTACTTCTATTCGCTTAGTAATTATAGATTAATGAATGCATTCCATCCTATCGTACGAAGTAATTGATATTGTGTACTCGAGGACAACCTATTTTGTTATCCTTTTTGTGTGTGTATCGGCTTATTTTGTTATATTGTTATTATTATTGTTTCTTGTGTTATCGAGTCTTTGGTTGCGCAACCATATTATTGGGGCGGATGCGATGGGCCTCTCTAGGCGGCAGCGGGCTTGCCAGGGTTAGTGCTCTAGCTCTATACCCTATTCCCTCACTCGTCTGGTCTGAGGATTGCCAGGGGGTGTTGGGTCGTAGGATTATCGAGGTACATCCAGAGTATACCTACTGGAGTGATTGGGGTTTATACCGGCACATCGATCGTGGTTCATGGTTCGTGGCTCGTGGATCGTGATTTGAGATAAGAGAATTCTGGAGTGTTGGGGTTAAGTGTATCGTATCCTTTGATATATGTGGTCATTTGCTATCTCTATTGTCTTTTATTTACTTACTTGCTTTATTTGTTGCATTGCATATCCCAGGAGTCCTTATCCATCACTGAGCAATTGTGATTGCTCATACCTCGCTAAACATGTTTCAGGAAATGCAGTTGGAGGATGAGTTGCCTTATTTGTTGAGTGATACTTGTTTGAGGTGGATGTGCTTCCTGTTGGTTATATGAAGACCTTGTTTGTTCTACTTTCTGTTCTATTTTAGAGCCTAATGGCTTATGTATATATTTGGGTAGTTACAAGTTTGAAAGCTAAGTGGATGTAGTAAGTGTTATGAAATTGTGGCATGCAATAACTTATGCTTCTGCTTCTAACTACGTTGCATTCTTGGGTGTGAATGAACGGATGTATGATTGGCTCTAATTTCTAAGAATATTTAATTGCTAACATAAAATGACATGATAAGCGAATGAAGACAAAGATTTAAAACTATTGTTGCATGCTTGTATGTATTTATATTGTCTTGTGTTGTTTAAGGTTCGGATGGCCTTGAAGTTGGGATTTCAATTAGAAATGTTGTTCCTATTGTTTCATGGTTTTATTTGAGTGTTTACAGGTTTTCAGAATGTCCACGGTACAGGGGAGGCTCTGTCCGTTTTTCCCTAAAATTTTGAGACCGGGTTAGAATTGGGTTGAGAATAGCTTGGTTATTAGAGCCTCCGGGCTGGTGAGGGATCGGGGCGTTATAATCCGGTCCATGGCTTCACGACCGGATGAGGCCTTATCCTATCCTCATCCGGTTCCAAGAGAAGCCATCGGATGAGGCTTCATCAAAAGCCTCATTCGATGGGCTTCTGGTGTTCTGAACTCTTCTACTTCGATGGTGTTCTGAACTCTTCTGCTTCCTTGCTCTGTTCTTTACGTTTGTTATACAACATTTTGAGCTCAAGAACACAGACACTTCACATGTAAATGCTATAAACCATGTTCTTAAAACCCTAATCAAGATCTCACAAAATAAGCTCAACTCTGTTATGATAATGCTCAGCAACATATAAACACTCCATATGATATTTTCAAAACTTTAGAAAACTTCCCTCACCTTAGTAAAGCAATGAGAAGCAATATAAGTTAAGAAATAGGAAATGCTAGAATGTTGCTTGTCTGAAATCTCCCTTCTTCTCTTCTGCTCCCTTTCTTCTCTTTTCTATCTTCTTTTCCTCTTCTTTCTCCTGATGGTTTGATGTATAATGTGTGTATTGTGTGTGCTGAATGTGTGTGTATGTTTTAGCTGGGCAAGTACAGTGTTTATTAGGTAGGAAAATATCTAAGTTACCTAATGAGTAAGTTGCCCCTCCAACTAGAAGCTTAATTACTAGCATGCCATGTAGTTCTAATTTAATTGGTTTAGTTAGCTATTGCAATTGGGTAGAGGTTAATTAATATCTATGATGTTGACAACACTTAAATGCATGTAATAAATGTAACACACATAAAATGAGATGAACGCACATAAAATGAAATGAACGCACGTTAAACGATGTAAATGTACATTAACTGATATAATTGGATGCAAAATTATATAAAATGCACATGAGCTCTTGTACGGGCTCCGTACGGGGTCTCACATTATGTCTTTTCAACAGTTCCGTTAATTAACTGGTCTGAAACATGCGGAGGGGGCACGTCTGCACTTTTACCAAAACACAGGGACTACTTATGTTAGTTTTTAAAACATAGGGAGCACCAGTGTTTATACCTAATCACAGGAGGGTCTGGTGCATTTCACTCTTAAATAAATTTTAGAGTTTAACTTATTTGCTTAAGCGTACATATATATTTAAATTGTCCAACATTACTACTTTTTATCATACTAAATTACATATTAGCTCATATGTGTCAACATGTTATATAATAATTATCGTAAACTGATTTTTTTTAACAATCTAATAATTTATTATTAATTCATAAGGAGGAAAAATAGATGATAAGATATACATACATACATTTATATACAACCAAAAGAAAAGAAAACGTATACGGTCATATATGTTACATTCGTATATGTTAGATACCAAATTATTGCTCGATAAGATTGCTAAAAACAAATTCAAGTCTACAAAATGAGCAAGTTGATTTCTAATCTTTACTATTGATTGAATGGGATAAAATAATTTAAAGGGTAAATTATTTATTTAGTCTTATATTTTTACTATTTGTTCTAATTTAGTTTTTATATTTTAAAAATGTATATTTTTAATCTGGTATTTTTACTATTTGTTCCAATTTAAACCTTATTTTTCAAAATATACTATTTTAGTCAAATATCTTTGTCATTATTATCTACATTAATCATCCACTATATTTTCGTCCAAAAATTTAATGAAATAAACACATGACTAAAAGGATATATTTTAAAAGATAATGACTAAGTTGTGACAAATAGTAAAGATACCGGATTAAAAATGTACATTTTGAAAGATAAAGATTAAGTTGAGACAAATGGTAAAAATATGAGGCTCAAATGGTATATTTTAAAAAATAAGGATTAAATTTAAATAAATAGTAAAAATACAAGATTAAATAAATAATTTATCCTAATTTTAAAAAAATAAAATAAAATAATTATTTTTAATCAAAATTACACATACCGTAATAATCTAATAATTACGAGCACTTCCATACATCAATAAAACAACATGACATTTTATCAAACTTCAATAAAACAACATGACATTTTATCAAACTTACAAGCTAGTAGTGAAATTTTTCATTTTTGAGTAACAATAATAAAATATAGAAAATAAAAAGAAGCCTTATTAGTACTATTATCAAGTTAATAATGTTTATCACAAGAGGCTGATGGTGCTCGTAAAAAGTAGTTAATAAAACTTCCATGCGATGAGAAAAACACATACCTGAGAATAGAGATTAGCTCGGCCCTCGTTTCTGCCGCATATTTATTTCTCTTGCAAGCTATTATACTCATACTCCTCTTTTGTTTCTCTCTCTAGATCGTGTCTCTCTCTCTCTCTCTAGCGGATCTGATCTAGATGGCGTCGGCAATAATGCTTTCTCTTGCCTCCTCCTCCTCCTCCTCCTCCTCGCCTTCACCACCTTTATTATCTCTGCAACATAATCTTAAGGTGATTTACTACCTACCTATGGGTTATAATATTTATGGAGAAAAAATTGATATTGAATGGTAAATATATATTTGACTTAATCGTCGTCGTGAACTGTTATTGATGGAGCCAAATTCAAATACTATTATCTTCAATATCTTTTATTATTCTTTTGTTACACTAATATTGTTAAAGCGGCTCTACTTTTGTGTTGTGTTGTACTTGGAGCAGGGAAAATTGAAGCTTGGCACCTCTAATCAAAGTGCTTTCCTTAAAAATGATTTCCTTAAAATTAAGGTATTTATCTCAACCTTGTTGCGATTCATGTATTTAATCAAATTGGTTTATAAGTTGGCGTCACGGTTTAAGTAATCACACAAGTGGGTTATAATCGTGGGTGTGGGTTTAAGTAATAATTCGAGTTAACCAGCTCTTAGCTCGGGTTTCTTCGTTCTTGCTTAAGCGAATGTTGCATCCCTTGTTCTTTCTTTCACAATACTTTGCGTCTCCCATGCCCCGCTTCAATCTCTTGCTTGCTTTTGTGTCTGGTCCAAGGAAAGGAGTCCAACTGAAGCGGTTAGGCCTTTGTTCTCCTAAACATAGGATGCCGCCTTCTCTAGTTTAACTGATTTAACTTGATCAAGAAGTGGATTCGAGACCCAAGATTAATTATTCTTAAGGTCTATCATTTGTTTTCCTTGTGTGCTCAGGGTTTTTGGCGTGAGTCATTATTGCCATATAGTTGCAGAACAGAGAAAATTGAAAGTCAAAGTGTGTATAGATGTAAAGTTTTCTTCATTTTCAATATTAATTGCTCTGGTTTCTCTCTTTTTGTTGTTAACTGAGCATAAGATCCGTACTGTCTTGGAATATGTTACGCACTAATATCCAATCCAGTAATGTTTTAATAAACCAGACAACTGATATAGTTCCTCTGACACTCGTTTGATGTGAATCATACCTGAACCTCTTGGATGTAAAAGGGTAGCTTGTTGATCAACTCATTTGTAGCTTGTTCGACTCCTATAGAATTACTTAATTTTACCGATACTGATATTACATGCTGTTAAAGTCGACTAAATTTGTACTTTGAATTGCTTATCTTCGTGTTCCCTGATTGATCTATTATTTTTAACAGAGCTATGCTTAATTTGGTACCTTTGATCAACTGACGTAAGAATCCATTTTTTTTTTTCTTTAATTGCCTTGCGGCTTATGTTGTCTATTTCTTAGTTTTCCAGTTCAGTGGTGTTCCTTCGGTCAGTCTTTTTTTCTACTGTTGTCTATTTCTTAAATTTTCCAGTTCAGTGGTGTTCCTTTTGTCATAATCTTTTATTTATTTATTTATTTATTTTTTCCCAGATTAAATTTTGACAAAATTAAATCTCAGCTTTCATGGAGTCTGTATTTTCTCTGAGTTTTTGTCCAATTTGTGTATTCTTCTCATCTCTGTCTTACCTTTTACATTATTTCTAAGCTGGTTGCTTTCGTGAAATTAAGTTCCTACTCATAGCTTGCTTCCTCTAACATGTAATTAAAAGGGCTCTGAAGACTTGCCACTGAAAGACATTAGAACTGCGTGTATGCAGAAAGAAACTTCACAAATTTTCTGCCTTTTACAGTCTTTTGGTCGGACATCTATGACGGTTGCTGTAAATACCTCTCGATTTGAGAGCATAACAATGGCCCCACCTGACCCTATCCTTGGAGTCACTGAAGCATTCAAGGCAGACACAAATGATATGAAGCTCAACCTTGGTGTGGGAGCATACCGCACAGAAGACCTTCAACCTTATGTCCTTAATGTTGTTAAGAAGGCAAGTTTAGTTCTCCATTTGCTTTCTCATATATGATAAACTACATTGGCTTTTCCTTCATAACAAGGGTGATTTTTGAATATTCAGCATCTTTTGTAATTGATTTCTTCGACAGTACATAATCATATTTGAAACTTCCTTGCAGACAGAGAAGCTTATGTTGGAGCGTGCGGAAAACAAAGAGGTATTTAGTATGCCAAATGGATTGATCAAGGATTGCCACATTGTTATAGATTTCTTACCACCTTTTGGACAATGATATGTAGTATCTCCCAATTGAAGGTTTGGCTGCATTCAACAAAGTTACAGCCGAGTTGTTATTTGGAGCCAACAACCCCGTAATTCAGGAGCAACGAGTATGAGAGCTTTGATTTTCTGCTTTCATTATTGGAGAATTAGCTGTGTCAATTTTCTGTTCTGGTTTCAAATCTCATGTGCTTGTGTCCTCTCTCAGGTTGCCACTGTTCAAGGTCTTTCAGGAACTGGGTCTCTACGACTTGCTGCGGCACTCATAGAGCGGTATTTTCCTGGAGCAAAGGTTCTGATATCATCTCCCAGCTGGGGTGCGTATTTTGAATTCTCCTGGAACTTCCATATAAGATGCATTAGTGGTTGTACCAACGATTCAATGATAATCGTGTCTGCAGGTAACCACAAAAACATTTTCAATGACGCTAGAGTTCCTTGGTCTGAATACCGGTACTATGACCCCAAAACAATTGGTTTGGATTTTGATGGGATGGTTGCTGACATAAAGGTTAGGCCTGTTTTTTCCTCGTAGTTTTCTTCGTTGAAAATGTGAAAATCATGGTCTTGTTAATTTTGACTATATAAAAGGTAACTAGATCATTCAAAATCAATTGTTGGATTAGCTTTATGTTTGAAGTACATTTACTTTGTGATGGTGCTTTATGTTTGACTTTTCTTTCAATCTTATATTTCATTACAATCTTTACCTGATCGGCACATTATATCAATTACATTGACCAGAGCACATACCTTTTTCTCGTTTTCGTAGATGTTTTGTATAGCGTGCTGCTTACTTCCTCCTGCTTTGTGGACAAATATTTTATATAATTTGCTCCTTTTATAATGAAAGGTGATTAATTTCTTTTGCTTTTATTTCCTCCTATTCATACCCAATTGGATATAATATCACTTGTAAAGAGAACATTTCTCTTAGAACACAGCTCAATGATACAAACACCCATCAGAAGGCCTTTTCTGTTCCCCTGTTTTCTTCTCCATCTTGCCTTCTCTTCTCTTTCTTTATCTTTTCCAAAGGGCAACGGAGGGAGAAATGACTTTCTTATAAGCTACCAAATATTTATATCTCAATGAAAGGCAAAAAATGGCAATGTCCTGCCTTAGTTAAAATCTAAATAGAGAAATTGTCTTATTCAGGCAGCACCTGAGGGATCATTTGTGTTGCTTCATGGATGTGCTCACAACCCAACTGGCATTGATCCAACACCAGAGCAATGGGAAAAAATTGCTGATATCATTCAGGAGAAGAATCACATTCCCTTCTTTGATGTTGCCTACCAGGTACAGCCTTCTCTTTTATCAATTTTTGTATGATTAAATGCTTCTTTGTTCTGTACAATCACATTACTATTATTAGAATAATGAAAAAAAAATTGGAGAATAATGTTGTTTGTTAATAATCTATGTTATGTTGAGACACTAGATCCTTAAGACTTCTTTCTCCTCTTAATCTGAATAAACAGGGATTTGCAAGTGGTAGCCTTGATGAAGATGCATCATCAATGAGGATGTTTGCTGCACGTGGTATGGAGCTTCTTGTTGCTCAGTCATACAGTAAAAACCTCGGTCTCTATGGAGAAAGGATAGGAGCAATCAATGTTCTCTGTTCATCATCAGATGCAGCAGCAAGGTACCATGGACCAGCTATCTCTTTTCTCTCAATTGTATTTTATCAGATTCAGTTATCAGTCCTTTGCCCATAGATTCAGAAATAGCCATATAGAGAATACACAGAGTGTCCAGTCAAATTCCTATATATCTTCATGACAGTAATGATTTTATAAGTTTGCTACTTGATCAATTCCTTTTTGGTTTAGGGGGTGAGAGTTCAAAGTCTTCCCTGCAACAACCAAAAGATTTCTCAGTAACAAGCTATAGAAACATCCTATGAGATGTAAAGATGTAAAATAGCCGGTATACCTCTTAATTCCAAAGTATCGGAAGACTCCACAAAGCCATGCTTTTCCCAGTATACAACTTAAAGCATAGTGGAGTTGTCCTATAGTTCTGTATCCATTTCAGAAGTTTTCCCTTCTTTTAGCAATCAGATTAATCATTACCAATGCAACCACTTATGGAACTCAAACAAATAAAAACTTGATGATAAAACTTGATCCCCAAAAAGCTAGCATATTTCCATGCCACCAGTTATTTAAGTTGAATATTAGTACATATGAAGAAATTTATATTAGAATAGTCAGATTGATGAAAATATAAATTGAGATTGGATGATCATATCAAAGCATTAATATTTTTGCAAAGTCAGTAACCTGTCAACCAAGTTTCGTTCTCTTAGGCGCGATCCAAGATTGCCATAAGCCCGACTCATGACTGATCTAATTCAGAAAATGAGCATATTTAATGTTCATCTTAAGATGCAAGGCTGATCGCTATCATGAGTTTCAGTCATCTTAATCAATTGCTGCATATAAATAAAGCTCAGCAAAGCTTGATATATCTACTAACACAATTGCCCTTCTATATTTTTAGGGTAAAGAGCCAACTGAAAAGGCTCGCACGGCCAATGTACTCAAACCCTCCCGTACATGGGGCTAGGATTGTTGCCAACATTGTGGGGAACCCTGAGCTATTCAATGACTGGAAACAGGAGATGGAATTGATGGCCGGAAGGATAAAGGGTGTGAGACAGAAATTGTATGACAGCCTCAATGCAAAAGATAAGAGTGGGAGGGATTGGTCATATATACTCAAGCAGATTGGCATGTTCTCGTTTACAGGGCTGAATAAAGCTCAGGTAAAGCTTACAGAATATCTTTCACTAGTGTGGATGATGCTTTCTTCTCTTTCGCCAACAATAACTTGAAACATTTGCCGAGTTTATCTTCAGTTATTTTCCTCTTTATGGTACTTAATTACTTCCTGCTACTGAATGCTTGAATTATTAACAAATTTAACTTTCATATTGAGTTAGGGAGCTATTATAAGTCGAAAACAATTTGGTGTATGTTAAAGTTTTCACTTTGCAATGAAAGAGAGTTACATTCTTTTATGAAGCCCGATACCTGATACTGATATTTTCTCTTCTTCTTTCTTATCAGTGTGATAACATGACCAATAAGTGGCATGTCTACATGACCAAGGATGGAAGAATATCCTTAGCTGGACTATCTTTAGCAAAATGCGAGTATCTGGCAGATGCCATCGTCGATTCATACTACAATGTCAGCTAGAAGATGAACCATGAAATAATTATTTGCAGTAAGTCACTGAAATTTTCGGTCAGCCTGTTGGTTTGCTCTTAAGTTATAGCTTGATATATCTCGTTCCATTTCTTTTTTGCCTTTTCTTTATCAATAAGGGAGGGGCAGAAGTTTAACTAAAGAAATGTTGTAATAATTATCACTCTCAAAACTTTTCTGTTTGAGAAATTTTATATTAGAGCAATTTTGGAGAATTATTTCTGAGAGATTTGAAATAGCTTTGCAGAGTATCTGCATTAACATAATCAAATGGATTGGTCAGCTGAAATCAGGAGAGACATGTAATGGAGTTTGTGTGGTTATACTCATTATTTGCTGCAATATTACCGGGACATGGATCCCCTATAATGTTATGAAGGAGATCTATTGGTGGTGAAATGCAGTTATTATGAAATAATCTGGACTGGTGGACTGGATAGTTCAACGTTATTGGATCTATCTTGTATAACTTTACGAGGGGATCCCAATCCATATTCCCGAAGGCTGCTTCAAATCAATAACAGGTCATATTTCAGACTTAATTTTCCTTGTAACTCCATATTTCAGTTGTCATTTCACTTTGATCTTAATGATCCTGCTTAAAATAACCGGCCACCGTTGGATTGACGAAGCCGAGGTTTGTTTCTTAGAAACAATAATCTAAGAGGATCCTGTATACGCTAGACGTAATTACTGCTATAATGTGTTTCCAAAATCTAGTTATTACAGTAAAAAGTCCTCCATTATGCAAGTAGTTGAGAGGAAAATGAAAGTCTCTCAACAACTGTGGACAGAAACAGAAATGTTGAGTCCGTGACTATGGTATATCAAGCTAAAAAGTTATGTGACTTGTCCGGTGCCTCTAAAGGTGCTGCTCTCTATCGGCATCTAGGAATTTCGCCTTTTCCTGAAAATTGAATCCCTGCTGCCCTTGGCCACCTGTGTTCGATTGCATATTAGCCTTTTTTTTTCACAAAAGTCATTACGACTATTCTCTCACTTCACTTCCTGTTTGTACAACGGAAAAGAGGTTCACTTGTGATCATAGAGACTGGGGAACAATTTCTCTGTTCTTAGGTTATATTCAACGGAGTCTTCATTTTGAGTTTCTATCTATGACTCGTATAGAAATTAAGATAAATTTTAGAAATTCATTTAGAGATCAAGATAAAAAAAAATTATTTTAGAGACTCATTTAGATACCATGACAAATAATAAAATAATTAAATAATTAAAAAAAAACTATCTCCAAGTCTCTATAAAATTGAGTCTTTATATTGTGTTAATTTTAATTTTACATAGTAATTTGATTGTGTTATTTTTTTTTGTGTTAATTTTTTTTAATTAATTGTTATATTATCGTCACTTTTTTTAACAAACATTTCAACCAAAAAATAAAAAAATTATAACAAATATAAAATTTCAAAAATTAAGCTTATGTTTAATTACATTCGATTTATATTCCACTCTTGTTTTTATTTATTTTTGTTTTTTTATTCTTTACTTTATTCAATCTCATCCATCCGTTTGTTATATCAATTTCAAATCTCTTATCCGAATAATATTCATTGGATTGGATTTTATTTCCTCAATCTTATCCGTTAGTTTGTTATTTCAATCTCAAATCTCTTATCCGAATAACATCTATTGGATTGGATTTTCTTTCCTCAATTTCATCCGTCCGTTTGTTATTTCAATCTCAAATCTCTTATCCGAATAACATCTATTGGATTGGATTTCTTTTCCTCAATTTCATCCATCAATTTGTTATCTCTTAGGCATTCATTAACTTATATAGATTAAGTCCTCAATCCTTTTACAATCACCATAATTTGTGTATACAATATCTATCGATCTCTCTACAATGGCCCAACAAGGAACCGATTCCTCCCCATTTGATGATGACGTCCATGGCCACGCGATGATGATGATGATGTACACACAATATCAATCACTAATGCAAGTTGCACAGGAACTGACTACAAATAAACATGGAGGTACATCGTCACATTGACAATCCATAAGAAGAGATCGGGTAAGTGTCCATAATAGGCTTAAGAATGATTACTTTGTTGATCGTCCTTTATATCCTACTTCTGAATTCACAAATAGGTTTCGCATGAGGCGTGAATTGTTTTTGAAAATTATGGGAAAAATTGTGCATTTTGACGATTACTTCAAATAAAAACCAGATGCAGGCGGAAAGTAAGGTTTCTCACCGTATGTCAAGATGACAGTCGTGCTTCATATGCTTGCCTACAAAAAACCTACAAATGCGAACGATGATTATTTGAAAATTACAGAGACCACATCTTTGGAGGCACAGAATAAACTATGTCGTGTCGTCAACGCAGTATATGGAGACGAGTATCTTCGTCGACTAACAATGCAGACATGTTTAGGTTACTTAGAAAAGCCGATCAACGGGGGTTTCCTGGAATGCTAGGAAGCGTGGATTGTATGCATTGGGAGTGAAAAAATTGTCTAACCGCGTAAGCTGATACATATGCTAGGCACCATGGTCGTCCTACTATAATCCTTGAAGCTGCATCATACGACACTTGGATATGGCATTCGTTTGACTAGGTGATGGTGAAGCTAAGAAGACATGGCCCATGGTGAGTTTGGAGCCATGTGGAACAGTGAGGGGAAGCTAAGTGTGAGAAGATGATTTTCATGAATATGAGCTACTAGAGCAATGGAAAGGGAGTCACATGATAGTGGACACAAATGGGGGTAACCCGAATGAGTCACCTTCGAAGTGACCAAACGATAGAGACCAAATTATCATCAATCGTAAAATTGATGAAGCCCTATTGCAAGCAAACGCAAAAAAGCCCTAAACATAATAGAAAATACACTTATTGTACAAAGATGCAGGATCCATGACACGAAGTGATTGCAATGAATCACCTTTGAAGTGACCAAACGATAGAGACCAAACTAACAAACCGAGTACTTTTTCAGGCATTTACTCTATTACAGTCGTGTATGTGGAGATAGCTATGCATCTAGTTGTTAGATTACAAGAAATCAAATTTAAAGTTCAAAAATATAACACCCCGTATTACTTAGCGATGCTTACTCGATCATCTTAAAAACTGTCTCTTGCAAGAGTTGTCTTAATTGGCAAATTTGAAGACCAGTAAATAAATTCTAGACTATCATTTAATACCAACTAATTTTAAGATAAAAACTCATAAAGATTATCTTTTGATTCAAACAAAAAAAAAAAAACAATAGAACGTAGACATTTTGTATCACTCTCGAAGATAAACCCAAGCTCAAAAGTCTTCATTACAGCCAAAGGAAACATGTAGTGGAATATTTTATTAGGAAAAATCTCATATTTAATCATTATTTTTTGTAAAATGTATCAGTTTAGTTTTTATTATTTAAAATATTTCAATTTAATCTCTATTATTTCCTATCAAGTTTCAATTTCATCCCTATTATTTAAAGTTTTCAATTTCATCCTTATTGTTTGTCAAAAAAATTCAATTTAGTCTCTATTATTTTTAAAAAGTTTCAAATTCATCTTTATTATTTCTAAAAAAAATTAATTTAGTACTGAAATAATAAGGATGAATTTAAAATTTTAAGAAAATAATAGAAACGAAATTAAAAGTTTTTAAAAATAATAAGGACGAATTTAAAATTTTTTAGAAAACAATATAGACTAAATTGAGATATATTAAACAATAGGGACGAAATTGAAATTTTTGATGAAACAATAAGGATTAAATTGAGACATTTTAAATAATAAAGACTAAATTGAAACACTTTATAAACAATAGAGACTAAATGTGAAATTTTTCCTATTTTATTACTTAATTGTTTATAACAACATTATCAAAGGTATAACAGAGTAGAAGAAACAAAACGAAAGACACACAACATATACGACCCAATATTCCTTTTTATATACAATGGTGTATTTCTCGAACTCAAGACCCTCATTTGCCGCAATATACATGGGTGATCAGTAATTGAATTACAGGCCAAGAAAGAAACACTCTAACAGGATCATCATTCCAGGATTTATGGAATTGGACCCCGGAGGTGACTGTAGAAATCTCATCCACGAGTCTAAACGACAACCAAATTGAAAAGTCATCCACGATATACTAAATGAATTTGCCTCTGAGAGAATAATTTAATGCTGATCAATATTAAAAATCTACGGATAGTGACTGTGAGCCATGTGGTGGACAGACAACGACACTCCAAGTCCCGAAACCTTTTCATCTATTTCCGCTCATGAGATATGGACACTTCTTGAAAAACTATATGAAAATAAAGAAGGAGATTATAGAGAAGAAGATGTTGCATGTCCTGTTACAATAGATGAAAAGGTATGTCCATCTTATGAATCTAGTTGTTCCTTATCTAGTAACAACAATCTTACAATAAATGAACTAGAAGAAGTCATCTCGAATGTTCAAGATGAATTGATGCAAGCAATCTCTAAAAATGAAAATTTTATTGAGGAAGTTGAAAATGCTTTATTTGAGATAAATGAGCTTAAAAAGAAAATTGTTTTAGTTAAAGTCAATCCTAAACTTGAAATTGATAATATTAGCTTGATCAACAAAGAAAAAGTGTTTGAAAATGAGTTTTCATGGTTAAGAAGGATTTGCGACAAATTAAATGAAGAAATAGAAAATTCTAGTAAAGAAAAAGAAAAAATGGGATATTCTGCGTAATCCATGATACATGGTATGCAAATTAAATGTATTAGGATATAAACCATGTCTCATTCAAAAGATATTAAATAATTATTTTCTCAAAAGTTTAAATCACGATGTATCACCTTGTGCTTGTACATATTGTGATAAAATAGAACAACTTGTTTCACTATTTCATGATATGAAACTAATTGGTGATGGAACAAAAGTCCCATGGCGGCGAAAACACAAATGGATTGTTAAAGTCATAACAAATGAAACTCACCTTCAAGGACCCAATTAAAAATGGGTACCTAGATCTTGCTTTGTTGTAGCAATGTCTAGCAACACCAAAGAAGATGGGTGATGTAACTTATGAAAAAAGCAAGATCATTGAAATAAAGAAACACGGGTAACATTGAAATTATTTATTTCTATATATATGTTTCTTGAGAATGGTTTTAAATTCAACTATGTGTTATTTTACATATGTGACTAAAAATAAAAGTGATGATGCATTATTTGAAAAGGTTTATGCTCAATGTAATAATCTTGGTTATAATATTATTTTCTTAAAATTCCTTCAATTGGTTAAATTAAGTCATACTTGGTATTTAAATATGCGGTACATCCAATAAGATAGGAATACATTGGCAAAATGAAAGTCATTTTAGTGAAAATGAACTTGAGATACTTCCAAAGAATATTAAAAGATAACATTAAGAAAACTAAGAAATTGTTCTCTTTTGGGGAATATGAAATGAACATTGATGGAGAAGATTATGAACATGATAGTGAGGTTGGAAGATTTTGATGATTTACATGCTTCTTTAATGTTAGAATTCAAAAAGATAGATAAAGAAGAAGATGAACCAAATTCTAGTGGTGGAAGAACCTTTTCACCCACGTGACCCATGAATCAATTTCTTTTGTTCAAATTTTGTGGTATAAAATTAAAATTGAATGAATGAATACTCATGTATGAATGTCATATGAACTGTTTAGAAAGATGAATATCTTACAAATGAATTTTATATACTTGAGTTTGATATTATCATATAGATGCGATAATGCATATGTGATTAGTTTCCATGAATTAAAATGTCAAAATGTGACATGCCTAGTTACCATTAGTGAAGACTTATGGTTATGACATAGGAGACTTGGTCATGCTAACATGGATTTACTTGCTAAACTTTTTAGAAAAGAACTTGTCATAGGTTTTCCTAAGACTAGATTTCAAAAATACCATTTATGTGATATATGTCAATTTGGAAAACAACACAAAACATCCTTCAAAATAATTAGCAAGGTAACCACATCAAGAGCTTTAAAAAAAATTACATATGGATCTTTTTGGTCCAGTGGATGTGGCAAGCCTAGGTAGATCTAGATATGTCTATGTTATTATAGATGATTATACTAGATTCACATGGGTGAGACTTCTTGCACATAAAAATAATCCATTCAATGAATTTGTTAAACTTTGTCATAAAGTGCAAAATGAGAAAGACAATTATATAAATTGTATTCATAGTTGTCATGCCCCGACCCGACCCCGCAAAAGGCCAAGCCCGGACCCGACACACGGACGGAGTCTCCTCTGTACCGCGGACGATCCGAAAACCCTAAAATCAATATAACACTTGCGAAAGCCATATAATAATCAAAACAAGCCAACTTTCTTTAAAACATACATTTCTTATTATTCAACTTTCCAAGCCAAAAATGATATGCATACTACACAAGTATTTATGCCACTAATCAATTCCAATAGCATGCATTTTCTTACTAGTCACAAGAGTGTAAGTTACAACTTTACATTCTTTCAACTTATACAACATAAGACCATAGAGGCCTCAAACTAGAAAATACATACAAGGCTACAAGCCTCAAAATTAAGCGACCTCCACGCAATATACATAACAAGCAAGGTTCGCACAAAAACTGGTAACCAACCACCAGCAAAGCAAAGAAGTGCTATCACGGAAACACCTCCACCTGCTCCTCCTCCTCTATTACCTCGAGAGGGTCGACTTCAACTACTCCTGTAAAAACATAGTATAGAGAGGAATGAGCAAAAACTATTGCTTAGCAAGGGCAATTGGTCTCAAGGACGGAGATGAGAGGAGTATGCAATGCAATTAGCCAAGCAATACATACAAATCATATAAAGATACAACCAAAACCAACAATAAAGCAAGGCAAGTATTTAAAGCTGAAAACACTCATTCAAAGGATACGATACTCTTTTCACGAGCAACTTTCAAACACGAATTCGATGACGACGCGCCGGCCCAAACCACCTTATAACCCCAGTTTGGAATACCCCGGAAGTATCCATCAACCTACGACCCAAATCTCCCTGGGAGGCAACCCAAGCGAGAAAGGGAATAGCAGCGGAGCTAGAGCAACCAACACTGGCAACCCAAGGCTACCCAGAGAGGCCCATCACTCACGCGCGAGACACTATGCAATGCAAGACTCGATACAAGGCGATAAACAAGCGAAAAAGCCACACGTGGGAGAATAACAAAGTAGGTTACTCTCGCACGCAATAGCAGCAATTGATAAGCAATTCAATCCAAAACAACTCAAACAAGTATTTCAAGTAATTCTAAGCATTCTATAGGCATAAAGACAAGAAAACACACAAAAACACAAATCGGCCCCAACTATCAAAACGCTACCATTTCCAAACGAGCCACGAGTTCTGGAAACCAACTTCGCCAACCCTCCTAGGTCATCATAAGGCACGTCTAAAGACCCCGAAACCTTACTTTACCCTAGAACTCGCGCAAAGCCCCGATTTCCCCCTTTCTCGTTTGAACTACAACTATAACAACCAAACGCCCAACCAACGCCATAATCGCACCAAAAGTGCTTCCATGGCTTCCCGAAGCAATGCCAACATGCAAAACGAGAAAACGCAAAAGTCGACCTAAACGACCCCGACTTTTCCAAAGGCATAATTCTCGTTTTTCCACTACGCAACCCAAACAAACCACACATTTTAGCATTCTAGCGTACCTAGCACATTTCTACATCAACAGAAAACATAACAGCGCAACTTCAACGTTTCAAGGTTTTACTATTCACAAAATACTATTCAATTAACAATTTATTTTGCAATCACAACATTTAACCGCAGAAAATGTTACAAAGCTATAAATACATGTTCTACAAATGCCAAGGAACATACTAGAAGCATCAAATCACTTTAAATAACGATCTACGGATAAATCTCAAAATTGACAAAGTTAACATACATAACGTTTAAATGCGCAAATAACATACTTCCCTCACCTCAGGTACTCCTAGTCGCTAGGAAAACAACGCTGGTTGCCTCGAAAATCACCCCGCACGTGCTCTCGCGAAGATTGATCGATTGGAAGTTGAAAGGTTTTTTTTTCTTCTTCTTGGAAACTCACGGCCAGAGCTGCTGTTTTGCTGCTGTTTTTTTTTTTATTTTGCTTAGTTAATTGCTTATTTAAGAGTTAAATAGTCAAAGGGTCAAAGGTCCAAGGTCAAACTACTTAAGACTTGGTCAAATGGCCCTATTTTGTGCGTTTTAAAGCCATTTTAGATAAGGTAATATCAATTAAAGCTAGCAACATTTAAAATATAAAATTTAAGTCATCTAAATACTAGTTTCACTATTTGCTGAGGACTAGAAATCGTTATCTAGCTATCGCTCCTTAAATGCAATGCACGTTGCGACAGCGAGAAAGTAACAATTAATTCACAAAGAATTTAAGGAAATATAATTTTCAAAATAATAAACAAAGAATTTTCACATTCCGGGCTCGGGTATTACACCCTCACCCCCTTAAAACAATTGCGCCCACGCAATTCTTACCTGGTCTACAAACAACTCCGGATACTGATCCCGAACTTAGTCCTCTCTTTCCCAAGTTGCTTCCTCAAACCCATGATGATTCCACATAACCTTTACTAACGGAATACTCTTTCTGCGAAGCTCCTGAATCTTCCGATCCACAATTCTAATCGGTTTCTCTTCATAAGACAACTTTTCTTCAATCTGCAAAGGCTCTGGTTCAAGTACATGTGAAGGGTCTGGATGATACTTCTTCAACATAGACACATGGAACACATCGTGCAGTCTCGACAAGCTCGGAGGCAAAGCTAATCGATAAGCCAAAGGACCTACCTTTTCGGTGATCTCATACGGACCCACATACCTGGGACTAAGCTTTCCACTCTTACCGTGCCGAATCAATCCCTTCCGTGGAGAAATCTTAAGAAACACCCAATCTCCCAAATCAAACTCAAGATCCCGACGGTGCTTATCTGCATAACTCTTCTGATGACTCTGAGCTGTAAGCATACGCTGGCGAATAAGGTGAACATTATCTACCATCTTAATCATCTCAGGTAACACAGTCGGATCAACTGTTCATACTACAATGACCAAGGATGGAAGAATATCCTTAGCTGGACTATCTTTAGCAAAATGCGAGTATCTGGCAGATGCCATCGTCGATTCATACTACAATGTCAGCTAGAAGATGAACCATGAAATAATTATTTGCAGTAAGTCACTGAAATTTTCGGTCAGCCTGTTGGTTTGCTCTTAAGTTATAGCTTGATATATCTCGTTCCATTTCTTTTTTGCCTTTTCTTTATCAATAAGGGAGGGGCAGAAGTTTAACTAAAGAAATGTTGTAATAATTATCACTCTCAAAACTTTTCTGTTTTAGAAATTTTATATTAGAGCAATTTTGGAGAATTATTTCTGAGAGATTTGAAATAGCTTTGCAGAGTATCTGCATTAACATAATCAAATGGATTGGTCAGCTGAAATCAGGAGAGACATGTAATGGAGTTTGTGTGGTTATACACATTATTTGCTGCAATATTACCGGGACATGGATCCCCTATAATGTTATGAAGGAGATCTATTGGTGGTGAAATGCAGTTATTATGAAATAATCTGGACTGGTGGACTGGATAGTTCACCGTTATTGGATCTATCTTGTATAACTTTACGAGGGGATCCCAATCCATATTCCCGAAGGCTGCTTCAAATCAATAACAGGTCATATTTCAGACTTAATTTTCCTTGTAACTCCATATTTCAGTTGTCATTTCACTTTGATCTTAATGATCCTGCTTAAAATAACCGGCCACCGTTGGATTGACGA